>PVKU01000799.1:0-395019 GCA_004027475.1 Anoura caudifer | reverse complement strand
CACAAATTAGACAAAAAAATAAGTGAAATGAAGGAAAATGCACAGGGAACCAATAGTGATGGGAAGAAAACTGGGACTCAAATCAATGGAGTGGACCAGAAGGAAGAAAGAAACAACCAAACAGAAAAGAAGGAAGAAACAAGAATTCAAAAAAAAAAAAAAATGAGGAGAGGCTTAGGAACCTCTAGGACATCTTTAAACATTCCAACATCTGAATTATAGGGGTACCAGAAGGGAAGAGGAAGAGCAACAAGTGGAAAACTTATTTGAACAAATAATAAAGGAGGACTTCCCTAATCTGGCAAAGGAAATAGACTTCCAGGAAGTCCAGGAAGCTCAGAGAGACCCAAAGAAGTTGGACCCAAGGAGGAACACACCAAGACACATCATAATTACATTAGCCAAGATTCAAATGAAGGAGAGAATTCTAGAAGCAGCAAGGGATAAGGGGACAGTCACCTACAAAGGAGTTCCCATCAGACTGTCAGGTGATTTCTCAAAAGAGACCTTAGAGGCAAGAAGGGGCTGGAAAGAAGTATTCCAAGTCATGAAAGGCAAGGACCTACATCCAAGATTGCTCTATCCAGCAAAGCTGTCGTTTAGAATGGAAGGGAAGATAAAGTGCTTCTCAGATAAGGTCAAGTTAAAGGAGTTCATCATCACTAAGCCCTTATTATATGAAATGTTAAAGGGACTTATCTAAGAAAAAGAAGATAAAAAATAGGACAGTAAAAAGACAGCAAACTTACGGATTCTAACAACCACACGTAAAACAAAAGCAAACTAAGCAAACACCTGGAACAGGAGCAGAACCACAGAAATGGAGATCACATGGAGGGTTAGCAACAGGGAATGGGAGGAGGAAAGAGGTGGAAAAAGTACAGAGAATAAGTAGCATAGAAGGTAGGTAGAAAATAGACAGGGGGAGGTCAAGAATAGTATGGGAAACGTAGAAGCTAAAGAACTTATGACTCATGGACATGAACTAAATGGGGGGAATGTGGGTGGGAGGGGGGTACACGGTGGAGGAGTATGAAGGAGGGAAATGGGACAACTGTAATAGCATAATCAATAAAATAAAGTTAAATTTAAAAAAAAAAGAAAAATTACCCAACCAGCAATATTGGGGATAAATTCAAATGAATTTGCACTTGGATCTATGATTCACACTTTTAATAAAGTTCTGGTAGATGCTCTTATTTTTTAAGGATCTATTCTGGGCCAGGTTAATGCTGTCTGGTTCTTTAGGCAATTTAGATAACCTCAAACATAAGTAGAATTTCTATTCTTATCTGTTCTTACACTCCTGTATTTATTGTTAAAAGGTAGTGGCTGTGTTTCTGTTGTATTATTTTTTTTAGAATCACTAAAACAAGCTGAATTTTACTTTAGTTAAAATAAAATATGGCTCAATTTATCCTTGTAACATTAGCAAAAATATATAAAACTAAGTTTAACCAATTTGAGTCAATCATATGAATGATTACTGATTTTAAGCACTTGATTTTAAGTTGCAACATTAACTAATGATCAAAATAACTAGAAAGGTTTACTGTAGCATTTTCTATCTACAGGCACAATGTGCCTTCATATCGCTCACCATTATAGTTTTGGATATGAGGTAGACAACTGAAAATGGGCATGAAGACATCAGAGGGATGAATACTGGTATGTATCGCCGACAACCCAATGAGATGTGGTAAGGAAAATGAACACTACAAAAAACTTACCTAGTATTTCTCATTTGAAAGGCTTCAGAAAACACAGCCCTCAGACAAAAGTAATTGTAGACAAGTATTTGTATTTACAAAATGTGAAATGCCCAGGAAAGGCAGAAACCACTGTTTCTGTTCTTCTCATTTTATATCCTAGAGATCAGAATGCTGTAATTTTCATGGCACGAGGGAAAAAGCCAAACAAGGAAGAGGGTAATTATTCAGAACAGAGGTTTGGGAGCAATTTTTGCAATCGATAATCTAACTCTAGAAGGAATAGCAAGTGATATTTAAAACTGTGTTCACAGGAGATTCAGTGATATTGATTGGATTCCGCTTGAGCACATTTCCTAAATTACTATTTTCCTGAATCTTATCTGTAGAATTATTTTGTATTTTTAAACCTTTCTTTGCATTGGCTAAGGGAAGCAAATCCTCCAAAAGTCAAGCACCTTCATTTACTTTTTAAAAACTATCAGTCTTATGCTCTATGTAGAAAGATTTGAAAAACAAATGAACAAAATAGAACCATAGGCATGGAAACGTGAAACAGACTGAAAGTGACCAGAGGAGAGAGGGAGGAGGATAATGGTGGAAAGAAGGGGAAGGGACTAGACAGAGAACATTTATGAATGACCCACAGACATGGACAACAGTGTGGAAATTGACTGTGAGAGCAAGGGTGGGATGGATGGAGAAGAGCAAAGGGGGAGTAATTGGAACAACTGTAATAGAATAAGGATAAAGCGTTATTTAAAAATAATTTTAAAAAAGCATTTGTTCAGTGCTCAGATAAGAGGAAATTATTAACAGTAAGTGGTTCTCAAAAATTTTCACATAGGCATACCAGTTAAATTAAAAATGCAATCCAATTTGCCTTTTGACTTCTAGATGTCCATACAGGAGGAACAAATATAAATAAGTATTGTTTTTTTCTTTTTAGGGCACTCTCTCTACAACATCTTAGGCATAGGAAGAAGAATTAAGTTGTTCCCTTTCTACTTGGACATTTTCAGTGAGATTATTAGTTTTGTCTTGTAAATTTATTAAGATGTGCAGAGAACAAGCTCGAGTAATGTAGAAAAATAAAAAGTTATAAAATTATATTTTAATTATCGCAATTGCCAGACTCCCAAATGCTAATAGTTACTATGAATATTCTTTTTTATTTACTATTCAAATGCTCACCTTCCCTGAATTGCATGGGTTTTATTTCATTTTTGGTTTTATACATATTTTATACAGTTTTATTTTCTTGGGATTATAGAGGGATTATTTATTAGATCGCTAAAAATTCTGTATTAGCAGAAAGAATCAGATAATATTTTTCTTCCTCAGACAGCAAGAAAATCCCAAAGAAGCAAAAAGAAGCAAAGGTAGAAATGCAGGAATGAAGATGGGTAAGCACCTGTGGAAAAGTTACTTGTGGCTTTCCTCATTTCCCTTTTCTGCAATATTTTATGATTTCTCTCTAATATGTGCAAATGTGTAAGCATTCCTTTTATTGTAAGAAACTGTCCCTGGGTTTTCACGAATTTCTATACTGTTTCTTCTTCAGTATAAATTCCCGCAAATCGAGATGTGGAAGAGACAGTAAAATATCACAGCCATTCTCCCAAGGGAACATAAAATACACTTCCAGTGAAAGAAAATGGATTTTTGATTCTGAAATTTTGTGAAACGAGACCAGGGCTGGAATTCAAAGATGTGGATTTGAGTTCCAGCTCAAACATTTATGAACTATGTGATCTTGAAAATTCATATAATATCTCTTATCTGAAAAGTTGAAGACTAATGAAACCAACTGAAAAGTGTCCTGGGGACTAAATGAAATAATCAACATTAAAGGCCTTGAAAAACTGTCCTGTGAATGCACATCATTGTCATTGCCATTGCTCTGTGAAAACCATTGACAAAGGATCATTCGTGATATTCTTTTTTTCATTTGTAAGCTTATGTGCATGTGCACAGACTCATTTAACAAGATTACCCATTCCCTTGCTAAATAATTTCTATAATTGTTTCAGAGAAAGCCCCTTCCTTTGAAATTAATAATATTGCATTCTGTCACACAAATTTTAATTTTTGAAAGTCTCTTCTTCCTAATACATTCCTGTAGTATCTGCCAAATTGCCTCAGAAACAGTACCCTTAAAAATACCATCCTAAACATAGTGATTTTCTTCACTGTAGGTAATTTGTTTTTTGACTTTAAGCTTTGTAAGTAAGAGTAATTATAGCTGCAACCTCTGGATCTCCAAACATTCATTTTATTTGGACCAACTGACAATGCAGCTAAACTCTGATGCATAGATTTCTGGCTTTGCTGACCCAGTTTCTCTGGCACTAAGATGACATGATCCCAAATAGGACAGTAGTTTTGCTTGGGAACATATGTCCTCTGGGGAATGGATAAGCCTCCCAATTGAGGACCATGGACAGCCATCTGTTAGCAGTAAGTAATGAATAATCAAGTACATCCTGAGAGGCAGGGAGCATTGATTAGATTTTTGCAAGATGAGGTCCTATCTATCCCAAATGATGTTCTGATTTTAATTCATTTTCTTCAGTGTGACCTAAGTCAAGGTCTCAAAAAATGAAAAACTAACATGCTGATAAGATAGATCTTACTCAAATATTCAGGCTCATTTAATAATGAAAGATAATAGAAACTCAATATTTTTTTCTGAAACATTAACAGTCTGCTCTGAATACATATATGGAGAGAAAACAAAATTATAAGTTTCTCTAACACATAATTTATAATATTTAAAGTGTTCTAATATTTTCTTAAATAAAGCTGGTCTATACTTTCACTGTATTGAATGTGTTAATCAAATATAAAATAATCACCTATAGCATGAATATTTTTATATCAGTTTTTCTTTATACTGTATATTATAAATTTAATTTACATATTTAACTGTGTATCATCAATTTACTTAAATTTTCAAATGGCCAATGACCACATAGATAATAAAAATGAAAGTATACTGAAAATGGTCAAGAACCAAATGTACATTTCATGAAAATATATGATAATGAGAGAAATGCTAAATTATGTAAATTATATAAATTTCTGTCAATTAATGACTACCACATCTATTCTTTGGGTTTAAAAATTAAAATGATATAATAAATCATACTTTTGCACAACAAACATTTTACATTTCATCTTTACATTTCCTTATCCCAAGTTTCTAGAAGATTTGGGAATACATTAAGTTATCAGTAAACATTTTAGAGTCAAAACAACCTGTGAGGTAGAGAGTATTAACAGTTTTATTTGGTAGATGAAAAAAACTTAGAACAAGTTAAGCAGAGATGTCCAGTTTCTAGCTGTGTGTATAAGAAGCTTGGAAATCATTATTCCATCCTCACTACTGACCCCAAGATTGGACAGACAGACAAGCCAATACAGGCTGTTGTATTGAGAGGAGATTCAGGAGAGGAAATCATCATGGGAACCAGTGCTGGGGTACAAAAACCTCAACTGTCATTGACGAATTACTGGAGGCCTGATGTGGACAGCTCTGAAACTTAAAAACTCCAAAGGGATCCACTTGCAGGGGGGCCTGAAAATACCCAACTCCAGCCCACTCTATCCATTCTATCCCATATAAGGGAGACACTTGTGAAGTTCTAGTCCAGGGGCATAGGCTCACTAAAAGACTGAGACTTAACCATAGGACTATTGATTGCTTCCTCCTCCCCTAATATCAAATTAACAAAGGCCTACTTGCAAGAGATATTTTTACTAGTACCTGTCCAGTTATTAAAAATAATTACAAGATACACCAAAATGCAAAATGCAAGACTATATATATATTTTTTTTTTGAAGAGAGGGACCAAGCATCAAAGCATCAGACCAGACAAGGCAAGACTGTTGGAATTATTAGACCAAGAATTTAAAACAACTATTATTATTATGCTAAAGGCTTGAATGAAAAACATACACAACATACAATAACAAATGAACAATGCAAGTAGAAAGAAGAAAATCTAAAGAAAGAATAAAAAAGAAATGCTAGATGTCAAAAATGTATATAACAGACATGAAGAATGCCTTTGATGGATTTATGAGTAGACCGAACATGGTTGACAAAAGAATCTCTGAGCTTGGAATATCTTAACAGAAGCCTTCAAAACTGAAAAGCAAAGAAAATAAAGAATTAAAATAGAAACAGAGGAAGGTCTCTAAGGACTGTAGAACAAACGCCAAACATATAACATTTGCATAATAAGAATACCAGAAAAAGAGAGTAAGGAAGAGAAGAAATATTTGAAATAATAATGATAAAGTATTTCCCCAAATTAATGTCAGACAACATAGCTAAAGCATATGTCTAGGAAGCTCAGAGAACCCCAAGCAGGATAAATAACAGCCCCCCCCCCAAAAAAACACCTAGGCATACTATTTTCAAATGACAGAAAAGCAAAGATTTTTTTTCAAAATTCCTGAAAGAAACTAGAGGGAAAAATACATTATATATAGACTGACAGTGATAAGGGGCACACAGAAATTCTCCTCAGAAACCATAAAGCAGGAAGATAATAGACTAAAATATCTACAGTGTTGAAAGAAAGAAAAGAACCCACCAACCTAGAATTCTTTACTTTGTGAAATTATCCTTCAAAGGTGAAGGGGGATCAAAACTTTCTCAGGTAAACAAAAAATGGGGAAACTTGTTGCCAGTAAACCTACCTTTTAAGAAATGTTAAAATAACTTATTTAGAGAGAAAGAAAATATATAGCTCAGAAACTTGAACCTACATAACAAAAGAACAAGCATTGAAGAATATGTGAAGCTTAAATTCTTTTATTATTCTAAGTTGATATACCAGATAAGTTATACTCACTACTTATTGTTATTCGTATATTATGAATATATGAGTGTAGTGAACACTCATAAATGTAGTCAACTACTTATTGTTATTCATAGATTATATATGCCTTTATATATGCTTACATATAAGGAAAATGGATGAATGAAGGATATGAGAAATGCGAGGGAAGAATTACGATTGCATTGTTATTATAAGGGATTCACTCATATTACACAGGAAGTAGTATAGTGTTATTTAAAAATAGACTTTGATTAGTTGTAATGTTATATTGCAAATTCTAAGGTATCCACCTACCCTTTGAGACAGCATGGATAGAACTGGAGTGTATTATGCTAAGTGAAATAAACCAGGTGGTGAAAGACAAATACCATATGATCTCACCTATAAATGGAACCTAATGGACAAAACAAACAAATGAGGAACATAGAACCATAGGCATGGAAACGAGGATGACAGGGACTAGTGAGGAGGGGGAAGGGTGATAAGGGAGGAAAGAAGGGGAAGGGCCTAGGTAAAGAAAAAGTATAAATGACCAATGGACATGGACAACAGGGTGAGGATTGACTGTTGGGGTCAGGGGATGGGCAGGATGGGGGGAGCAATGAGGGAAAACTGGGACAACTGTAATAGGACAACAATAAAAACAAACAATAAAGATCATTCCTGGAAACCAAAAAATCAAAATGAAATAAAAAATAATTTTTAAGTATAATTGATACGTTAAGAAAGGAGAGACAATAATAAAATGCTCAATTAAAACCACAGAAGTCAGAAAAATGGTGGAATACAAGAAGAATACAAATAAAGAAAAGGGGCAACAAAGGTAAAACAGTAACAAATATGGCAGATCTTAATCCAAGAGATCATTAATTAAATAACTGCTTTCAATATCAATGGTCTAAATATATCAATTGCCAGAGCAGATTTAAAAAAAGAAAACAAGGCCTATGTGTTGATTACAAGAAACCCAGTTTAAACGAAAAGACACAAGATTAGAAGTAAATGGATAAAGAAAATTATGCCATGCTAACACAAAAAGAGTGCAGCGTCGCTATATTAAGTTGAGACAGAGCAGACTTCAAATCAAAGAAAGTTATCAGGGTGAGAGAGGTCAGTACATAATAAAAAGGGGGTCAAATCTCTAAGAAAACATAACAGTCCTTAATGTGTGTGAGCCTAACAACAGAGCATCAAATTTCATAAGTCAGCAACTCTTAGAATTGCAGAGAGAAATGGATGGATCCACTTCAACACTGAAGATTTCATCACCCTTCTACCAGAAATGGAGAGATTTAACTTGCAGAAAATCCGTAAGAGCATAGTTGAACCAAAAACATCATCAATAAACCAGATATAATGGGCATCTATAGACTACTTTATCCAACAACAGCAGAAGACACATTCTTTTCAAGTTCACATACAACAGTCACCAAGACCTCATTCTAAGCTATGAAACACACCTGAACAAATTTAAAAGAATATTAATTGTACAATGTCTGTTCTCAGGTCACAACTGAATCAAATTAGAAACCAATGATAAAGATGAATGGAAAATCCCAATGAGCACAGTAAAGAGGTCTGGAACAATCATTATGGCAGAGGGGTCAGCAGTGTGGGGCATGAATCAAATGAATATGGCCTGAGCAGAGCAGTGTGCATGTGTAACTTTGCATAATATTAGATAGCTTCAAAGGATTGTGCATCACTAAGTATCTGAGAAACAGTAATATAAGACATGCTATGTCATAGTAAGATTCTAAATATTTAGCCCAGTGGTATAGAGGACTCTGAGCAATTCATGTTGCAGAGTGGTGTCAGAGAAAAACTTGAAATATGTTTTTAGCTTAGACCTGAAAAACATGACTCAGAACTATTTAGTCATTAAATAATAATTTGGATGTATTAGTCAGAGACATTATTTGGATGTGAAAGTTTCTACACATATGTGGAAGAATGCCTTTGGACTATTGTTACAGGACAAAGGAAAAAACATTGATAAAAAGGATAGAAAGGGGAGGAGAAGAATATCTTCAGACAACCTGGGAATGATGAATCTTGTTTGATTTTGATCTGGGGAAGAAAGTGTTAGTTGGCATCTACCAAAGGTGACAGCCTGGAGAATACCCTTGTGCAGGCTGACTGGGGTGCTGACAGTGCATCTCTGGAGCACAGGTGTCAGGCTGCCTCTGCACTGTCTGTTAGTGTCCTTCCACTGAAACCTGCACCAAAGTGCAGTCCAGGTCTTCTGTGCCACGTTCTTATGAAAATGACTCACACCCTAATTGCCCCTCAGGTCAAAAGAATTTTGAGAGACCTCTGGGTTAAAACATTACAGCAGTAAACCAAAAGAGATGCGAAGGAGATATGTCTTGGGGAAGAATACAAATTGCAAAACGTGCTCCTACAATTGAAACTAGCTTGTGTTTGCAGATGAAGGGGACACTCCTGTTTATTTATATAGTTTCTAGAGGGGTCCTAAAATATAGTACTCTTATTTGTATATTATACCTAATGATACAATAGTGTGTAGGAAGATCATTACTCCTAATTAACATTTCTGTAAAGTTCAGAGAGTTTTGTCTTTATTTTAAAGAGGTATACAGGTTGTGAAGACATAAAGTGAACAATGGAGCTCAGATTATGTTCTTAAATCCACGAAAGAAGGTCAGCAGTATCTTTTTAAGAATGTTCTCATCAATATGCCTCATTTCTATTTAGCTATATCAAATATTTTAGACATACATTCTAGCTATTAGGATTTTATGATGCCTGTAACAGAAACTGAACTCAAACCTCCTTGGTTTCTCATAACAAATCACCTGAATGTTGCCACATTCTATTAAAACCCCCTTAGACTGGCCAGCTCTTCCAAGGATGATACATATGTTCAGCACTCAACTTTCTAGATGTCATTGCATTTTGGACTGAAAGATTAAAAATGAAACTCAGTGACTCCCTTCTTCCTGGTTCATGCTAGTCTATCCAAATTCAGGATGAAGAGTTTCTCTACTTTAAGATAAAGTAGCAGATTGGCCTTACATAATTCCTACCACTGAGCACAAACCTAAATACAAACAAGTTCATCCGCTTAACCCAGTGGAATGGGATTCAGTGAATCATTTCACACTAGACTGGGATTCAGTGAATCCTTTCACAACACAGGTCTCTGTTGCTTTCTCTAGATAGTTTAAGAGTTTCCAAGAATCTACCACTTTCCTACAGTAATCAACTCCACTAGGTTCACTGTACATAATCACAATACTAAAGAATTCAGTTTAATTTTTATTCTGAAACTTCCAGCAGGGCCATTTGGAAGAAAAATACAATGCAAACTGATAAATTTTTGAAAGTTAGTTCTAATCTGAAGAATGGAAAAACACAGAGCCAGAGGCAAAAAACAATGGGTAGAAAAGGAGAAATGGCCTTGTGTTACTGACCATGTTTCGCTTGTTTGGAATGGCTGTGGAGTCAGACCCTCTCAGCTTCATGGCACTGTGGGTTTCTTCTCCTGTTCAACCCACTGAGTCAGTGGTAGAAAAGACAAAGAAGTGATATTAAAGAAAACTGGCACCAGAAATGAAGTCCCCAGCAAAAACCTTTTGAAGGCCTCACTTTGGTGCTAATGTTTGGCTCTCCACAGACTATAAACAGATTTTCAATCCCTGACTGAAGGAAGATAATCTTTTTAAGCTTGATTTTTATTTTAGCAGATACGTATTAAGTGCCAACAATTGTCCAGTCATCAGATGCGTCAGTATCACAAGCATTTCATTCTGGAGTTGGAGCCAGTAGGGAGTAAAGAAAAAAAAAAAAAAAAACCTCACATTTCCTTAAGTACTTTTCAGCTTGCCAACCTAATCTAAATTCCTGTTAAATGACTATAATGAAGCTAAAAAATAAAGTTGACCCTGAACTTATATAAAAAAAAATTTAAAAAACTTCTTAGTGCATTCGTGCTTTCTATTATTTATGAGAAGCTCAGAGTGAATTAATATGAAGTATAAAGAATTCCTTGTGGGAAGGCTGCTAATTGTAGCATAGCATTTTTTTGCCTTTCTTTTGGTGGTGAAGGTGAATGAGGTTTTCAGAAAAAGCCATATTTTTAGTATCCATATTTTGTAGAGAACTCATTTGCATCATAAGCCCCATAACACATGGCAGTTAGGCAAGTACCAGGAACAGAGGAAAAAATAGGCTTCGGGAATTTCTTACCATCTTGGTATACTTTTAGGACCTTCTGTTTAAGAAGCCAGATCTTTCTAGTACAAAAGCAGATTGCTGAGATATAGTTCTTCCACATAATATGAAGAGAGACAAAACAACTCAACATGGATTCAACAGACCAAACAATCTCTCAGATCCGTAACTAGCTCCTTGAAAATAGTGAGGTAACCCTTTTTAATGATCATTGAAAATTTATCCTCAATATAACACAACTGGACTAAATAATCTCTGATGTTCTATGTAACTATATAGATTTAGTGATTTCCCAAAGAAAAACAAACCTATGAAATGGGTAAAGTTGCAACATCCACCTTTTCTTAAAAGAGTGTTCCAGTATTATCTCTTAGATGATCTCTCAAGCCACTGAAACCCATTCTGTAACTGTTGCTACAAACACTTTAGCAGAAAGTCTTGAGACAATAATCAGGATTCATATTCCATCTTTGAATGGTCTACTGATGGTTTGCTGACTAAAAACTCCAGAAGTTATAGTCACACATCATGCCATCTGCGAAAGCACACTCACACAGTGCTTGCCCGGACAACTATACTGTGAAAAAATACCTGGCAGAAAGTAACTTTAACGGTAAGATACATCCTGATTTTTTATAAGTAGTAAAAATGTGTGTGGGACAGGTTCACTTAAGAACAACAAAATATACTATACAACAATAAATGTTAATTATATAGGCTGACATACTTATTTTGTTCTTCTTTCAGTATGTGAAGAGACACCTGTACTTCTATGTGCCAAGAACTATAATAAGCAAAGAGGATATAATCATGAGCAAAGGTGATATTTTCTAAGCCCTCTGGAGCAAAACAGAGTACATGAAAGTAACAGAAGAGGAAATAGGGCATCCAAAGTCTGGGAAAGAAGCTAGAGGTAGACACAAGAGAAAGAAAGGGTGCCTAGGAGTTGAGAATAAAGAACAAATTAGGGACCAGACCATGAGCGTTTAGCCTATTTGAGGGATTCAGACCTTTCTTTACCCAAAGATCAACAGATAGAAACTAAAATGTTTAAAGAATAAAAGGAAAAGATTTACATCTGGAAAATATAACTTCAGTTACAGTGTCTGAATAAACTAGGAAGAGGGAAGAAGAGAAAGGTCGAAGCAGGGAGACTATTATAGTCTCATCATGTTTACACTTTGGTCTAGGATAACTGCAGTGGAGATATAAGAAATGTATGGATTTGAAAGACTATTAGAAGGTAAAGTCTATACTATGCAGGTTTTTGCAGGGAAAATAATAGCTAGAAGTTTAATAAGACATGGCCAGAAAACAAATTACTCTTTCAGTTCTACGGTATGTACTATTTACAAAGGTCCACCTGTGTATAAAAAAATGAAGATACGTCTGCAGTTTCTACATCCAAATGTGAGACTCACAAGTTTCAGTTCACTTTTATTCTTCCAACTGTATTAAAATCTAATTGTCCCAATCTACAATAGCAACTTCAAAGTAGAATACTCTCCATAGGAAGATTGATAAACCTCCCCCCCCCTCATTCTCCATCTCTTTCTCTCTTCGTCTAATCAAAGTAGTGGTAGATCCCATACTAAGCCAAACTCTCTGACAGTGAGAAAAGACTGGATAATCCAAATATTCAGTTGATTTGATTAATATGATTACTCTGTCAATGCCTTTGTAAGAGCAATAACCTATAATGTTTAGAGAGTGGACAAATGTGTTTTTAAAGTTATGGACCAAAGTGTACCGAGTAGATTGGAAAATGAAGGAATTTAGAGCTGGTGGATTAAAAAGAAGAAAGAAGAGCATAAAGTCAGAAATGAAGATAAAGAGTTGTGTTGAAAATAATCAAGCTTGCCATCTGTGAAAAGAGAATTTTGTGGTCAGAATTTAGCATTTAGAATGCTTGAACTAATGTCTGCAGGTATAAAAATTACAACAAATAAGATCTTTAATTCCGTAAAACATAGGAATCTGAAGGTGCCTGGCTGAAGTGAAGAAAGAGAAAAAGTCTTTAAGAGTTGAGACATCAAGAAAAATGAGAAGTCAAACTCTTGGGAGGATTATCATCCATGCAGACTTGAAATCAATCAAAATTACATGTGCTTTAGTCAAATAGCATGAGAAGGTGCCGAGGTCTTTGATAAATTGTGGCGAATGAAATCTGTAAAACAGAAGATGAGCATAGTTAGGTGGGTAGGTGGAAAATTTAATATTGCAGAATGGTTTGCATCTCAAAGGAGCAGACTTGTTTGATTTGTTTTTAATATATCAGGATAAAGGATTAATAGCCCAGAAAGAGTAATGAAGAATGATCTTAATTTACTAGGAAGTAGGTGAGCTCTGGAGAAAAGTGATTAAGGAAGATAAGTATAAGATCTTTAATGGATATAATCTCAATTGCTCACAATTCCATTACATTTTTCAGTTTCACTTCCATGTCTTTGCTAATGTAGATATCCAACGCCTAATCACATCAACTGTGGCACACTCTCACATGCCTTAATTTTTCATATGGTTCATTGTGTTTACAGTGCCCACTCCATAGGGTTTATAAGGCTCAATCTGATTATACATTATTTTAGAACACAGCTCAAATGTGACTTACTCTTCTTAGCTTTCTGACCTTCTCCTTCACCACTGTCATCACCACCCACCAGCAGATCTAGCAGATCTCATTTGCATGCATCCATGGCTTTTTGTGCATAGCTTCATTACCACGCCTTACCATTCTGCAACAGATATTTTAACACATCTTCCTCTCTCACTAGACAGTGAGCACCCTGAGGGCAAGTTTCATGCCTTATTGATCTTTATGTGACTTCTCTCATCTAGCATAGTGGTACAGAGCAAACAATCATAAAGGATTGCTGAAATAAATAGAATTTTAAAATATTTTGCTCCCTAAGCAGCCACTTTCCTCTACCATGTCAAAACGATTGAGTTCTTTGTCCTTTGGCAATGGCACAATTCATATGTCCAAGAGGTTTAAAGGCATACAGCTTGCAGCTAAAATTGAAAAGACTCATTACAGTACTGTATTGGAACTATTAAGTTACGTTTCGCAACTGTACTGTGCCACCAATATAATTAGAAGATACTGAACTTTCATTAGTTGGGGAAGCCAGACACCCTTTAATTGTCATTATTTAAATTTTTTGCTGACTATAATAGCCTCTATGAGATAGACATCTCATTTCTCTGACAGACCCAAGGGTCAAAAGTGGTGTAATTTTATTTCTCTCTACTTCAGTGCTGCCCATAATAGTATACAACATTTAATGCATTCCTAACTTTCATTAGTAATGTTGCTAGTCAAGTAAAAATTAATCTAGTTTCCCATTTTTAAATCATAATTTGTTAGTGTTGGAAAAACAAGTAATTCATTATTACCCAGATGATGTTTGAATACCTTCACAGTAACTCCATCACCTGTGTTCAGTCCTGTGGACAAACACCCTGAATGAAGAATTCTCTGTATCCTAAGATAGCTCATTTCATATTTTTTAATTAATTAAAAAAAACTCTATTTCAGTTGATGAAGATACATTCCTATAAAGGAGGAAATAATACTTTACCCAACAATCCTAACATTTTAGCTTGTATTGTACAACATATTTCATGGTCTAATCCCTCTTATAATATTGGAAAACAATTATTGAGTTGCCCCACAGGACTTGTTTCTATAATAGCTGGGCTATTTAGGCTCGGTTTTCTAAACTATTTACATATTACATTATTAGTATTCATTATATTCTCTTGCCTATTTTTGCTGCCCTCGATGTGTTTATAACCCTTAAGATGATTCACCCAGGACTGAATCTACTACCTTCAAGGTACTATTTATGTAACAAAGGAAAACTAGAGCTTCGCTCTTCCATCTTAGATATTTGTAATTTCTTGTACTCAAATTAAATGGCTTTTTTTTTTGTCTGGTTGTGGGCGATGTTACAACAAATTTCTGTAATTAATGTCAGTTTTATCTTTGATACTTACAATATGGAGAGTAAAATGACAAATGGATACACTTAAGTAAATCAATTCCCAGTCCTATGAGCCTGACCACCACTGCCTGAATTTAGGAAAAAATTGAACAAAAGTGAAACAGACCCTGGCTGGTGTGGCTCAGTTGGATGGAGCATCATCCTATAACTGAAAGACTGTGGTTTCCATTCTTGGTCAGGGCACATACCCAGGTTGTGGGTGTGATACCCGCTTTGGGTACCTATCATCCCTTGTCTGGATGCCTACAGGAGGCAACCGATTGATGTTTCTCTCACATCAGTGTTTCTCTCCCATCCTCTTTCCCTTCCCCTCTCTCTAGAAGCAATGAAAAAAAATGTCCTTGGGTGAGGATAAACATCTTTTTTCCTTAAAGTGAAGCAAGAGTTTATCTTACCTCTATAATTTTTGAATGACTAATATTGTTACCTATTTTATTTATTTACTTAAATGTAGTTCAGAAATGGTTCATTTGAACAGCGGTACTTATTTCATGTGTCTAGCATGCCATTGTCCACATTCTACTGCAAGTTTTCTGTATATGTCTGTCAAACATATATATGCTTCAAGGTTAGAGCATGCCTTACTTACCTCTGCATTCACAACACCGAGCACAATACCATTTGTTGAATAAATAGTGATTGTTGTGCACAAACAGCATTGGTTTTTATATCGTTGTATTGATGTAATATCAGATACAGATATGAAAAGCATAGCTGCACTCAGTTAAAAATCTAAGAAGGCACCCAAGTGTAAGGAGGATGAAGTGTATTCTACAACAGAGTCAAAAACTAGTCTAATAAGGAAAATTACATGGAATATATTCTAATTTTATTATTATAACTTGGCAAATAATTTTCAACAATCCTTAGCTACATAGAACTCCAGGTAATCTAGCAAATCCATTGGTTGCATTTATACTTACAAAATGCACTATTACTATATGATCCCCAGTTAATCTCCCACATGAAAGGTGTAATACTCCCCCCTTGGGCTGACAGATTGAAAGAACTCAATTTGCCAGCCCAAATCCATGTAATGGCACAGATGTTGAGGAGCCTGAGGATAAATAGAGCCTATGATCAAGGCTATTATGGGTAGTTATTTAGCACATAAGTTATTTAGTACCTTATGCTAGGTACTATTCTAAGCTCTTTATATGAATTATTTCAATTAATCCATATAGTAACCCTATATAGTAGTTCCAAGTAGGTGGGGTTCACAGATAAGAAATTTAATGGTTGGATTAATGCTCAGTCATTTTGATTCTAGAATTAATGATATATCCATCTTCCCTACAAAATGTCAAATCTAAAGCCCTGCCTCAAATAGCTTCTGAGGAAATTCAACCTTTTGTCTCAATTTTGGTAATTTATAATAAGCAAGTTGAATGTTTTAAAGATAAGTAGATATAGAAAGAAAAAAAGTAACTTGGCTGTCCTGACTTGGCAGGTAATTAAAAGACAAGACATGAATGGTATACCAACAGGAGGTGAAGTCACATTTTATTCCTGTTAAATAAATGAAACAAACAGTGACAGCTTTCTAATCTTAAAGTAGAAATTCTGAACCTCAACACCATTAGCATTCTAGGTGGGATCATTTATTTTTTGTGTGGGGAATTGTCCTGTGCATTGCAAGCTATTTAACAGCCTCTCTGTCCTCTATCCACTACATGTCAACAGCACTTCCCCATGTGACAACCCAAATCGCCAAGTATCTCCTAGGGGCAAAATCATTGTCCCAAAGTAAAAAAAGATGATGTGACCTAATAGTTCTACCTTATCTTTATCATATTTTCCTTTGTAAAAATATTTCTCATGTGCTATACAGATAAACAATGTAATAGAAAGGCAACTGTCTCCCTGTTTCCCCTCTGACAGCTACCATCTGTTCCCATGTATCTATGCTTCTGTTTCTATTTTGTTGATTAGATTCCACATATAAGTGAGATCATGTGGTATCTATTTCATTGACTGGTTTATTTCACTCAGCATAATATTCTCCAGGTCCATCCATGCCATTGCAAAAAGTAGTATTTCCTTTTTTCTTACTGCTGCATAGTACTCCAATAGTAATCAATAGTCATGTAACAATTTTGAACCCATGTGGGATTACATTTATTAATGGCTTCCAAGTTTATATGGAGCAATAAGAATATATAATTACATTTAGTATTCAGAGCATCCTTTTGAGGTTAAGTACTATTGTTTGAGAAATGTGAAAACTTAGGCTTCAAAATTTTTAATAACTTCAGCCAAAGTCAGACAGAAAGTAAAAATTTGACTCGGGATTGGAATCGTAGCTTCTCTGACCTAAGAACCAAGGCTCTAATAACTCACTTTATCTAATGCACACGAAAGTAAAACACTTATGTCTTACTACTCAGAGATCTGTGGCCCCACAGCACCATATCACTGGGGAACTTGTTAGAAATGCAGATGATCAGGCAGATTCTGATTTTAACAACATCTTGATGATTCTTATGCATCTTAAAATTCTAAAAATACTATTCTAATGGACACTTGTGGGTTATCTTTTACTATCCAAGCCATCCTTTCCCAGAATGTTCATAATTTTGGTTTAAAAAAACACATAGTTCCAGAAAGGGAACTACATACTTAACTACACAAACCACACTAAACTAAACTAATATATCCCATCAGAATGAGTCTCCGGATTTTTTTTTTTATGGGAATGTTGGCATAAAAACTCTATTCTTTTAAAGCTAGTTGGTTAAAGGGTGGATATATGAGCTTCAGTATAGTGATTCCAGAGGCTGGAGAGACAAAATCCAGGTTATTTAAAAAACAGTAATCCACACTACATATTTGAGAATTTCTCATTAAGAGGAATCTGTTCTAAGAAGGTTTATGTGTGTGAGAGTATATGATTTTTGTTTTGTTTTGTTTTGGTGTGGATGGAGGTAGAGTGAGTTGGTTTGACACAATCAGATTTTGAAGTCCAATTTGGCTACATGATTGAGAATTAATTTTTTTAAAGCAACAACATAGTCTTAAAGCAGAGAGGTCGATTACAATTTGTCTTCAAGACAGGCATGTGATGCTTATAGTTTAGAACAGAATGATGAGTAAAAGAAAAAGGGAAGTGAACAGAATATTTAGATGGTAGAATTCATAGCCTAAGTATACGTTATGCAATAAATAATGAGGAAAATATTAAGAAAAGCTTCAAAATATGTGGTCTGAAGAACTGGGGGCAATAATCTTTCCTAAGCATAAAAAATATTGGAGAAGGACCAAAGTAGGGGCAGGATGAGGAATTCCATTTTGGACAAACTGAGTCCTACAGCTAGACTCACAGTTCAAATCTATGTTCATATTTCACCATGACTTTTTGTTCTTAATCACTATACATGCAGATTGCATTTCATCCTTTAAAAAGAAGGATAATGCAAAGTTTTCTGCATTCCAAATTACACGTTCCATGACATTAGTCTTTATATTTTGAAGTTTTATTCCTATGAAACGTAACTAATTCAGAAATCTAGATAGACTCTTTTCAATTTCTATATTAATCATAATTTTAGTGTGGGTAAATTTTCTAAAGGGAAAACATGAATTATAATCAGATCTTTTAGAAAAGAAAGAGGAGAACATAGGCAGGAAAATCTCAGATATTTCACCGAATAGGTCCACCAGAGAAAGGAACATAAAGGAAAGAATAAACAAATGGGATTTCATCAAAATCAAAAGCTTCTGCATGGCTAGAGAAACTAGCAATAAAATGAAAAGGGAACCAACTGAATGGGAAAATATATTTGCCAATGATGACTTGGACAAGGGTTTGATCTCCAAAATATATAAAGAACTCACACAACTGCACTCCAGAAAGACAAACAATCAAATTAAAAAATGGGCAAAGGACCTGAACAGACACTTCTCCAAGGAGGACATATAGAGGGCCCAGAGATATATAAAAAGGATGCTTAGCATCCCTAGCCATCAGAGAGACGTAAATTAAAACCATAAAGAGATACCACTTCACACTGGTCAGAATGGCTATCTAACCAAGTCAACACACAACAAGTGTAGATGGGGTTGTGGAGAAAAGGGGACCCTACTACATTGTTGGTGAGATGCAGACTGGTGCAGTCTATGTGGAAAACAATATGGAATTTCCTCAGACAACTAAACATGAAACTGCCTTTTCATCTGGCAATTCCACTGCTGGGATTATACCCCAGGAATCCCAAAACACCAATTTGAAAGAACCTATGTATCCCAAAGTTCATAGCAGCAAAATTTACAATAACCAAGTGCTGAAAGCAACCTAAATGCCCACCAATAAATGAGTGGATCAAAAAAGTGTGGCACATTTACATGATGGAATACTATGCAGCAGAAGGAAAGAAGGAGCTCCTACCCTTTGCAACAGCATGGATGGAACTGGAGAGCATTATGCTAAGTGAAATAAGCCAGGTAGTAAGGGACAAATACCATATGATCTCACTTATAAGTGGAACCTAATTAACAAAACAAACAAGTGAGCAAAATATAACCATAAACATTGAAATAAAGAATAAACTGACAGTAAACAGAGGGAGGGAGGGAGGAGGATAACGGAAAAGAAGGGGAAAGGTCATCAAGAATATGTATAAAGGACCCATGGACAAAACCAAAGGGAGGAAGGATTGAGGGTCGGAGGTGGGGGTGGGTGGGTCAGGGGAAAGTGGTGGCAAGGAAAATGGAGACAACTGTACTTGAACAACAATAAAAAAAATAATAAAATAAAATATCTTTATTTTATGAAATGAAAAAAAAGAAAGAAAGAAATCTTCTAAGATTGACTGCTCTCCTGCTCCATTAGTTGTTAATTATCACTAATGAGTAGGAAGTAGAATTTGGTTTACATCTGAGAAGCCCATAAATCAAAATCATTTAGAAGGCTGGTCACGTGAGCATCATCAGCTCTCTGCAGTACATGGCCTCCACCTTGTAACTTCAGCTTCCATAAGAGAGTTACCTAAATGTTGGACTACTCATGATACAGTCTGTTGAATTCTGGGCTCCGAACCCTGAAGGATTAGAATCGGCTGCAGTAAAACGGGAAGATATTTTTTTCTGTTTTGGATCTTACAGGGGATATTTAAATCTCTGAAAAAAACCTCCACTAAAGAATCATGTGTGCCACGTGTGACTTAAAATATCCACAGAAGCCCAGAAATCTCTAAATATGTCCATTGGGATTTTAGCACTTAATTTCTCATTATTCGGACACTTTTCAGAGGACATGTTGTATGTTTTTTTTTAATCTTTTTTGGTTTGTTTGTTTAAATAGTAGGCAATGTTGAGGAGACAATAAGGTGACAAAACTTCTGACAAGTAATGACAAATAAATGGTGCATTAATATAAGTTGCTCTCGATGCTTTATTTTGTTTTGTTTTCAAGAAAAAAAAAAGTAATTGTGTAGTTGCCACAACACTACCAGCAAACAAAAAGGGCAAAATTTGTTTTTCTGTATGGTTCTGAGAGAATGGTATGATTTAAAATTATTTTAAAATATGTAGCTCCCATGCTGTCTTTTTGTTATGGTAGGTAAAAGTCCCACTCTGAACTGTAAATGAAGATAGCTCATATAAAATTCAAGAGGTAGCACATGTATGTGTGGTGAAGAAAAGGTCATATACTGACCTTTTATGACACAAGGTCATATCCTTGAATGTAGTTAGGCCTTTCAAGACCTTGTTTTTTTAACTTTCATATACAAAACAAATATGAGAGTATTAGACCAACTATGTATATATATATTGAAGGTTTGTTTAAAGAAAAATTTCTGCTCTAGAATAAAAATACAATAGCTGGCCCTGGTTGGCGTAGCTCAGTGGATTGAGTGTGGGCTGTGAACCAAAGTGTCTCTGGTTCGATTCCCAGTCAGGGCACATGCCTGGGTTGCAGGCCAGGTCCCCACTTAGGGGCACACAAGAGGCAAGCACACATTGTTTCTCTCCTTCCCTTCCCCTCTCCCTAAATATAAATAAAAATAAAATCTTTAAAAACAACAAAAAAAATACAATAGCTAATCTGTTTTCTAAATTGGATGACTAAAATCCCCTTTATTATAATGAGAGACAGAGAGACTGATGGACACACATACAGAATATGTTAGGAGACTAAACATTTGCATTCCACGTGTATTCTGTTAGATTTTCTTCTAACAGGTGAAAGGAGATAAAGCTCTTTATTAAATGAGGTTTTTTTCTAACTATTAGGTAACAAGATAATGATTTTTAAAAGTTGTCCTAAATCTAAAATATATTTTTAGTCTTCAAGTTAGTATCCTTATAAACTTAAATAATCTAATAAACAAAAATGATTCAAGAATTTTTAAAAAATCTATTTTATAAGCATTTAGCTTAATTTCTAATCTCAAATTTTGTCCAACAGAGTTTGAGACTTCATTTTGATTTATTTTTATTTGCTTTAAATTAAAATACAAAAAAAGAAGAAAAAGGAAAATAATATTTATGCATCCCTCACCAGGCTAAGATTTTATTGGTTGTTAATCTTCATAACAATCCTGGGTTACAGTATGATTATCTCAATTTAAATAATGAGGAAACTAAGTCTCAGAAAGGTTAATTATGTCTCTCTATTGGTTGCACAGTCCCAAAGGGGTAAAATAATAGAGTTTGATTTGAATATAGATTTGTCTGGCTTAAAGTCCTACACATGTTTTTGCTGTTGCTGATTTTAATATATTTGTTTGTTAGTTTTAATGCTTAGGCTAAAATGAGGTTAAAAGAACTGTCACTAATAAACATCTGTAAGAGCATAAATTAAGGACATGAAGCAACGCTGAGAGTGTTGCTGCTAATCAAACAGTTACACCCAACAATACAAGCATTATTCTTCCCTAGGCTTCCAAGAACATTTGTGTGTGCGTGTGTGTGTGTGTGTGTGTGTGTGTGTGTGTGTGTGTGTTATTGAACAACACACCAGGAATGTGAAATTTTCATTGTGGCTTACCAATAATACCCTGTGTTATCATTTCATTCCACTAGCTATTCAAGAAGTAACTGTTTTGTATTTATTTTTATATTTTGAATAACAAAGAGACAAAAATAATTCAAAGCACAGTTTTTGTCCCAGAGAAGCTCAATGCCTGGCTAGAAGAAAGATGTACAAATCTGCAGAAAAATCATCAGAGGGGTAGCCAGCCAGCCTAGCAAGCAGAACTTTACAGTGTGTAAAACAATTTGGAATAATATAAAAATTCCTGGATACCTCCAGTAGAAACTATGTATTTTAACTATATACCTGTATTTTCTTGTTATTTGATTCTAGTCTTTCATTGCCTCTGAGCTATTTACAAGTTATAGATAACTCTTTAAGTTATTTAAAAAATCCATGGCAATACATAATAATTCTTGTTTCAAGCCATGAGAATAAATTTTGCCTGGTAAATTTTAAATTGACTTCTCTCTTGCACTGTGTTAAAAGCCAGTTTGCCCTCATTTGCACATTCATTTTAAAATTCCTTTTTTTATTGTTGTTCAGTTACAGTTGTCCCCATTTTCCCCATTACTCTCCCCTACCCTACCCACCCCCACCTTCCACATTCAATCCTCCTCAGTCTGTTATTTCTGTCAGTGGGTTCTTTACTCATGTTCCATGACAACCCATCCCCTTCTTTGCCCCTGACTTTTAAATGTGTCTGTTCTTGGCATTCTTTTTTTTTAAACTAGCTGTAATATCTTATCAGTTCCCTTTAATAAGGATGTAAGTTCAATCTTTATGACATTTGTTTGATCTCTGTGTGAGATTCATGATTTTACCTTTTTCTAACAATTATTCTTTAACAAATGTGATATAAATGCTCTTGGTTGCTCTCAAGAGAATGCAAAGGAACAAATGATTTTGTCCAGTTCTATGGAAGACAAGTAATAACACATATCCTCCTACAGTCTGAGTATCTAAAAGATATGTATTTGAGATGAAAGGCACTCAAATGCATCCGTAATCTACCCGTATGTCTCAGTATGAGTCCACATATTCTAATAATCTCTGTTCTTGTATATCAAAGAGAAGTGAAAGAAAATACAGAAACACAAAAGGATTACAAAAACATAAACTAGGAAAAGATATTATCCTTTTGATATTGTCAAATGAAATAGAATAAAAACACTAAATCATTCTGTCAATCTGTTATTATTAGTAAGGTTTAGCTTCCCAGGGAGACTTTCTTATTAATGCCTTCAAATTTTTCTTTGCATTGAGTAATAACACACAGTTTTTCTTATCATCACTTTCTTCCTCTGTTTGTTAGATGTTGCATTGTTTATTCTTTTCTCATGAACTTCTGAAGAAAGTGGTCCTCTGTTTGAGTGCTTTGACAGTGAAGGGGTTAAATCAAACCAAATCTTCCCAGAATGTGCCCCTTTGGCACATGTACTATATTCAGCTGAAGAAAATCAAGACCCTAAGATTCAGGAAGAACTTTTTTTAACCTCCCCCTTCACTGCCTAAATACTTTCATGGGCCCTGTCTAGGAAGAAAACCATCACCGGAGATGACTACAAAGAATATGGGCCAGGTGTGGTAAGCATGGGAAGAGCTCAGCAGGACCTGGAGATGAAACTCCTCTCTGCATCCCATTATTTCTGCACGGCATAGTGAGCATGTGTGCGTTTGCTAAACATTTGCTCTTCCCATCTTCCTGAAAATTCATCCTCTCCTTTGAAGTCCCAGACTCGTACCCCCTTCTCCTTACTTAGTTCAAGATGACATAAAAGCCAAAATTACTTGAACGCTTATGGATCTCTTATGCTTATGGGACCCCCTGTACATACATAATTAAATTTGTTTTTTTTCTCCTTTTAATCTATCCAATGTTAATTCGATTATCAGACCAGTTAGAATCTAGAAATATAGAAAGAAAATGTTTTCTTTCCAGCAAAAGACAAAAGAAAATTTTCTTCTTAGTACTTTTCTTTTTAATAAATGCTTCCAGTAGTTATAGCAGTGTTTCTACCCTTTTCTTCCTGCACAAACAATATATTTTGGTAATATAGAAAATTACAACAAATTGGTTTATATTTCTCTTACAGTATCTGTGTTATCTATCAAACCCTGAATTATTACTTAGATTTCAAAGGCATTCTTCCAACTGAAAGCTCATGTCTTATCCCTATGCAGAAAATTAAGAAAGCCATTGGTTTCCTCAAAAATTATTAAATATTTTGGCAGATACTTGTGCAAGGCCTAACTCAAGACACCAGAGAAGAAAAATCAACACATGGTTAAAAGGGGAGAAAAAAAATAAGTGAAGTTTTTGTGAATAGGGTCTCCTGCAGTTTTGTAGAAAATTATTGTTACCATGAAGAAGAGAATAGTGATGGCCCCAGTTTCCATTGTTGGGGAGCAGGAGAGCCTTCCCCTTTTTATTTTTATTAAATTTATTGGGGAGACATTTCTTAACAAAATTCTACAGGTTTCAGGTATACAATCTATAATACATCATCCGTGTGTCATATTATGTGTTCACCCCAACTCAAGTCTCCTTCCATCACCATCCCCCCCTGCCCCATACCCTCTCCTACCTCCCCCCATACACCTCTTTCCTTCTGGTGATACTGTCGTCTGAGTCTATGAATTTTGGTTTTTTTCTAACTCAATCTCCTTAAACTCTTATGACTGAACTAATAAAATTGACAAAAAACCTGATTAAGAGCACAGATAAACAATTTAATACACGCATGTGTGAGAATCATAAAGGATGCTCAGAGGAATGATGAACCAGTCAGTGTTGTATACTGACTGTTTAGACAAACAACACATTTGTGAAGAATTGACAGAACAAGGAAAAAAGTTAGCGTTCCTTAGAAAGGACTCTAAGCAAGGCTGGGGTATTCATTAATGAAGAATCCCAACAAAGTTTGGGCTTGGGGAATAAACGGATGCAGAGGCAACAGGTTTTGTTTACACAGAACCCTCAGCCTTGGACCTCTTAGATCTAGGGATAAGGTTGTTTCTCTTAGTGCCCTGGAACAGAAAGGGCACCTTCAAGGGGAGATTTATGTCCTGTATTCAGGAAGACATGGGGGGGTCAAGGTGCCCTTCTGGCATAGGCGGCTTGTCAAGTAACTTTAATTCAAAGTAATCAATATGTGAGACATTTTTGGGCAGCCTGCCCTGGGTCTTGACAGAATCATCATATCTGTATTAATTTCACACATCAAGACCAGGATTATAAATTTCTTCCCTTTCCCTATATAAACAAATAGTTCAACCAGTTCTTACCATCTAAATATTTGTTTTATTGGATCAATCAGCCAGCTTATACATTGAAATGACTCATTTTCTAACACATCGGTGTACTAGATATACAAAGGTGGATACAAACACAATCATGGCATACTTTTGACTTCAGTTCTACAAGTTTACAAACTAGGGCTGGGTACAAGGTGCCAAACATGCAGCTCCACCAAAAATTACATTAGATAACTACTCAGTTGCTTTACCAAACATTTACGAAGGGATGAATATTACCCACGTGAAAGGGAAGACAAGTTATCTCAGAGTTAGTCACTTGGATATCACAAATTGTGTGTCCTTAGGGGGGAAAAATTCCACTTTTTAATTCTATAAGAACACTCGATTTGAACTGGCTTAACATTCCTAATTAGAAACTGTGTTTAAGACTTTTGCAACTGAAGACACCTTTAAAGCCTTAACATATCAGCCTTTATAATATTTAAAAAGCAGAGAAACTAGTATTTTAGAAATGGCATAATTTACATCATCTTTTTATCACAGAAATATTAAATATTGGCATTTATTTAAATTATTTATTAAATAAATTATTTATTAAATATTGGAATTTATTAAAAGCCAACATATTTGCTGGAATTAAGATCTATTTTCATCTCCAACACTTAGTAATCATATCAGCTATAGGAAGACCAATTAAATCACCAAGACAACTTCTGTGCAAGATGGCTAGTATCATACATTTTTTTAAATATACAAGCCATATTTAATGTGTTAATATTTTGATGCATTTATCTCATATCTTTTTTCCTTTAAATAAATAAAATTTTGTAAATATGTCTAAAATCCCCACCTTATCATCCTCTTTCTCTGTAGATAAACATTCATCTAAACACATTATGAATTGAACTTTTGAGTGTTTTTAAACTGTCTTTTTTTCCTTCTTTAAGTAACTTTTTATTTTGAGATACTGTGTGTTCACATGCAGCCATCAGAAATAATACAGAACTCCTGTACATCCTTCCTGCAGTTTCCCCAATGGTAGCATCTTTCATAACTACAGGACAGCATCACCACCAGGAAACTGACATTGATGCAATCCACTGACATGCAGAGCAGCTGGACTGTTTTATATGCCCTAGAGCTTCTACTCAACCAAAAATTCCAGGGTAACTTCTTAAGCTTTTTCTAATTTGCGTCTTTCAAAACAGAAACTGATTATAGAAATTGCACCAACAAAACATTGTCTCTAAGGCACAGCCTTAGAAGTAAGTAGAAATGTTTGAAAGTTAACTTCTGGTTTAATGGAACACATGGAAAAATAATTTGTTGTAAGATGCGAACTGTTTCTCACCATGTCAATATGCATGACACAGAATAGTCATGAAAGGAATTGTTCAGTGAAAGAGTAAGTGCTAGAAGACTGAGAAGTAATGGACAGGGTGTCTCCTTGCAGAAAGTGGTGAATCTACCATTCACATGGCTGTGTGCGCCCTCATCATATCCAAAGCCAGGGCTAAAGGAGGAAGAAAAGCTGGTAGAGTTTGTCAGGTTATCATAAAGTGGCCCCTGATCAACTTTGTGATAAATCAACAGTTATCTCCTATCAAGACTTTTAACAGCTGCACCTAGAAGTAGGGCAAGAACACACCCTCAGATCTCTTGCTGCACCCGCAGGAGCTAGAGTGTGTCCGGAAAGTCACCTCAACAGAATGGCAAAACAATTGACAGTTTTCTAATTCCAAAACTACCTCAGAGGCCCAAGTGCTACCCAAGGCTCTTTTTGTCAGTTGCAACCCACACTCCTCCTTTTATAACTTAATCTCTTATTATCAGGAATCCTACAGAAGTAAAGGTAGGAATGAAATAGCTATTTTAAGAAAACCATCATCAAAAACCTCTGCTTTACATTCTGGTACTAGCATTAGGATTAAACAGGATAAAATTTTTGCTTGGAAGAAAACACCAATAAAAAACTTAAAACTAATTAAAATGAATACCCCCAGATCCTATCGAGAAAAAGGCTTATAATATATTTAACAAAAGATCTGGTACCAAGTAAGGAATGGAACAAGTAGCTATAATCTCCTCTCCTCCCAAAACCAGTTAGTGATACGTTAAGAAAACAGTTATGCTACTTTTTAAATGCCAGTAGAAAAAAATATTTGAAACTGCAGAGACATTTCCATTACAGTAATTTAGATCCACACTGAATCAATGCAAACATCATTAATTGGATTCTCCTACTGGCCTGGATGAATGGATTGTTACTATAGTGTGAGGTGAAGCAATTCACTTTAGTTTGTGTTGAAAGTCATGGATTACCTAAAGATAGGGTCATTAAAACAGATCCTAAGGGGAAAAACACATGCACTTGACATTAACATTACTACTCCAGTGAGAGCACATACATATTTGACCAAAAGCATTGATTCCATATATTTTCTAAAATCATTAAGGAAAGTTCTTGTAGTATTTAATATCACATGACAAAAATGAAATGGAAAATGGCATATACAAAAAACAAATTAAGAATAAAAATCATTTCTGTAAATGAATGAGATGTTAAACCTAATATACAGAGAATATAATATGTCTTTCAGGAATAAGCAAATGGATTTCTCATGATAAATTCAATTATAAAGGTCAAATAAAGATATTTTCTTATAAAGTTAAAAAAAAGAGCATCAGAGAAGTCTGAAATGAAAATCATGTGGTGGAAAATCATTCTGACTTTATCACTAGGTTTCATTTTTCTTTGATGTTTTTAGAAAGAATTAAGATTTTGGCATCAGACCTGGGTTTGACAGGCAGCTTACTAATTACTGAGTGACCTGAGTCAAAATCTCTATTTTTTTTGTTGTTTTATTTTTAATTGTTAAAACAGGGATGATTCTATCAGGGTAATTAAGTTACTAGGGGATCACACAATGATGAAATTAAAACACCTGCTATATTTTCAGTAAATGTTTTTTCCTGCCTTTTCCTCTTCTTATCCCTCTCCCCTTGGGATCACTGAACCCTCAGAAACACCTCTCCTCATGTGTACAGAAATATCATCTTTGGTTCCGCTAAGGCAATCAGTAAGGCCAGAAACTGTTAAAATCCAGATACAAAGACACTTCATTTAAAACTGGAGAAGATTTTTAAAGGCATGACTTTGTCTTGAAAAACATAAAGAAAAATTGTAGAACATTTAGGAGGTACCAAATTTTCTCATTCTTGGATGACAACTGTCTGTTCCCCAAAATGCTATATAGCTTTATCCTTAATCACCTCCTTTACTCTTGGGATCCTTCCCAAGCAAGAAGGCACCAGGCACCAAGGGTACTTGACCTCCAACTGTCATTAATCCTTGTCTTCTTAGACTCTAGAAGGTACATGTATATTATCACTTCTCAAAAAATGACAACCAACTAAGCCTTTTTAATCATTCATTTCATAATTCCCTGCACCCTAGTGGGTCTTCGAAAATGGTTTGAATTTGAAAAAAAAATCACAATATAAAAGAAAAAATAGAAAGGTGTTGATGATAATAAATTATCCAAGTAATCTGAATATTATGATTGTTAAATATGATACACACACATTTCCTTGAAGATTTCTTCCCCAAGAAGAGATCATCTAAAAGATTCTTTAGTTTTACATATTAAAGTTCATTTTATACAAATTTTAAAATATGGTACTTAGTGTAGTTATTATACTGTATTTTACTAAGAAGAAAATTTTGACAGTTATTTTTGGGATGATTTTATTGCTTAATTAATTAAAGGCCCTTAAATTCAGGGTCTGGCAGAAGTAACGCCTTCTTCAGTATGTTTGGTAGAGTAATAATATAGGTGTCATAATTTATAATTTTAATTTGAACACTTCATCTAAAATGTCATATGGTATGCTTGAGTGTGATATTATTATGTTACAGGATTATATGCTTATAATCTTGTAATAAAAGACTTTGTAATAAAAAAGGGGCATTATCTGTGCGAGACCTTGTATTTCAAATGACCCAAGTCATTTTTTAAATTTAACCTGCTCAATTTCTTATTTAATATTTTAATTTTTTAGCTATCAAACATTCTAAAAATGTAGTTAAAAGCAATTTTCATGAATCATAAAGCATATTAATAAGTATGATGTCATTATTTTAAAATGTTCTAATAACTTATTTTAAAACTTTGTATAATATTTATTTTAAAAGTCACATTTCTGAATCAATTAATTCATTAATTCATTGAATTAATTCGTTCAATTCATTTCAAATTGAAAATGATGAGGCTTATTTTATACCAAAAGACAAAATTCTCTCAACTAATACAAATATGTAAAATGTGAAAATTTCTTAAAAGAAACATTAGCATTATGGTTTTAAATCCATCGACATGTCTATTTCTGTACATTTCCTTGTATTTAAAAGGTGCACACCCACTTAGAAAAAAATGGCATCTCAAAGGTGTTTGGAAATCATTTTTGCGAGATGGGGTTGTATAATGAGATGCCATTTTTGTCACGATGCATTTTAGGGCTATTGTTGGGATACAATATCATTTATATCTCATTTCATGTTAAATGGCATCAAATTAATTATTCTCCTCACTGACATCAGCAACCCCCATCCAGACTTCTAAATAATGCATCAAATTTTTACTTCTTTGCTCTTATATTTAAATGTCTTAGATCTAATTCCTGAGACCATAGAATTTGATAGAAGTTTCCATTCCTTTTATATTTTACCAATCTTGTAGCAACACAACTCCAAATATCTCAATAACATCTGGCTGAATTCTGGGTGTCTCTCACAACTTCATCTGACCCTGAGTTCACACACTGCATCCTCACTGTTGACTGAGATGATACATGGGAATACAGTGATTGCCTTGTGCCAAGAGACACGAAAGCCTTGTCACTCCTTTCATTATTTCAGCAAATCTAGTTCTACTGGGATTAATATTACCCCCCACTTATAGGTGAAGTCATTGAGGTGTTTAGTAATTTATTTAATACTATACAGCTAATAAGAGATAGAACAGGATAGGAGGCCAAGCACATACTCTTCACAGAATACTTGGGTATGGAAACTAAGGCTTAGAATTGTAAATGGCACTTCTCTCCCTCACACACATTGGCCCTCTCACAAAAGGCCACAAAAATTGGCCCGTTCATATTTTCCATTTCTGTGACTTTGGGCCCGAGAGATTAGTCACCTTGGTTTCATTGTGTTCTTTTCCAGTATTGGCAAGTTTGCTATATGCTTTAGATGAATTGTACAAAATTTTTACAGCAGTCTTGAAAGTCACCAGCTTCTCTCCCCAACAACAGAAGGAAGTAGTCTTCATACTTATTAGAAAAGGAGCAACTTGACTCTCAGTTAGAAATCAGATGAAAAGATATTTGAAATTTTAAATGTAGAACTGCCATGACTAACAAAGAGACCCATATTGTCAATATTTTAAAGGATCAAAGTTATTAAACTTGGGTTTGTGCTCCTTAGAGAATGAAAAAGTCTTATTTTACTCATAGGACCAGAACAGAAGCAGTGGAAATAAAGTGTCATTTGTAATTAAAATGAGAGCTTTGGATGTTGTTTAAGGATAAAAACGCAATACCCATCTTTTCAAAGTAACTTAATTACACAGATCATATGGGGAATTAACTGAGTTTTGAGGACATTCTTTCAGAGAACAAAATGACAAGAAAGAAATATTGCAGATGTGCAGATAGTAAAAAGGTCCATGGAAACTAATTATGCATTGATAATCCAATTACCTGTTGCATGCAGATCTCCAATCTGTTAATTATCTCCATTTATTTTAAATCAGCTTTCAGCCACTGAGATATGTTATGATGCATTCAAGTCTTTGCCATAATTCAACATTTTTAACTTATTTTTGTAATATAAAGAAAATGGCCTTTTTTTCCACAATTTTGACTTATTCTGTTTCCCATTCCTGTTAAGCTGTTGTGTATATTCTCTCGATCATGAAAACACGGTCAATCCCAGCTTCAAATGGAACAATTGTTACTGAATATTTTAAGCTAGTATTGACACTGTTTATTGAATTTCATAACTGTACATCAGACTTTATAGAACACATAAAAACAATTACATTCAGTATTTTAGTATCATTTCCCTCTCAGTTCATATCACCCTGCTATTTCCCCACATCGATGAGGTCTGATTAAATACAGGGGTGGGCAAACGTAAGTTTACAGTTTGTAAAACACAGACTTCATTTATTACTATTTATTAAATATTGTATTATTTACCTGTATTATAGCTGTAAACCTACGTTTGTCTACTTCTATATTCATTATACAACCCCATGATAGTGCAGAGAAAATGGAAAGAACTGAGTTGATCGATTGATTTTTTCATTCACTCACACTATCTTTGCCATGATCCTATAAACTATAATTTTCATTATCCTCCTAGGGGAGCCAAAAATGTGCCCCAAGAATCTTCAAAGCATCTCTGCAGCTAACCTAGTAGATCTGCATGGCTGGAGTAAACAGTGCCAAGCAACTAAATGGAAATGATGTTGAAAGGAATACACTGTTCTCTGTAAATAAAGATAAAACAACTACATACATCTGTAGTTTTTCCTTTTTTTCTCATCAAATTTTTTTTTGTTTTGTCACAATTTTCCAATACTGATTGGAAAATTTTTCCTGGTTCTAATCCTCACAAGAGAGATTTGGTGAATCTAACCCAATGGATGTGCTCACAGCTGGCCCGATTAATGATGGCTCTGCTGGGATATCTGTCATCTATCGGTCTATCCATTATCTATCTATCTATCTATCTACCTGTCTGTCTGTCTGTCTGTCTATCTATCTATCATCATTGTACCTGGGGTTAATCTGGCATAGCTGTGACAGCTACGCTCAGCCTCTTAGCAGGGGTAAAGTGCTCCTATAGAAAAGTGCATTAAAAAGGTACTTCAGCAAAATATCTCTTCTGCGCTGTGCCTTCATGACTGCTTAGATTTTCTCTCTTTGCACATAATATTTCCCTTATCGGTGATGTCACTTCCTTTTTTCACACACAACTTCTTCATTGGCTCTTCAAGAGTGAGGTCAATATCGTTTCCCATGTGATACCTTCCCTCCCTTTCTAGTTTCCCTGCTCATGCAGCAATTTGTTCCATAAACAACCATCACAGCAATAACATCTGTTTATTTTTTTAATGACAGTTCCAATTAAAAAGCAGGGATATCCAGATTGGATCAATAAGCAAAACTCAACTATCTGCTGTCTACAAGTGACAAACTTTAAATATTAAACATGAAGAGAGTGAAAGTAAATGGGTGAAAAAAGATATGACATGCAAATAAAATATAAGAAGGCTGAGTTGAGTGGACGTAGACAAGTTTACCTCACTGTGTATTTGCAAAAGTGGTATAATACCAGTACCTAACTCAAAACGATTTTGTGAGCCTTCACTGATTAAGTATGTAAATGTTTAGATCAAACATACAGTTCTGAAAAAGTGGTTAGATATTTTTATTATTGGCTAACATTTCAAGAAACACATATACAGGGGGCTATGGAAACACAAAATAAGTAATCAATTTTGCCTGGTAGTTTACTGAAAGAATTCAAAGGAGAGGTGAATGTAAAAAGATTGAGAGAAAATGGGGGAATGTAATTAGCAAACAAAAGTGGAGAGAACATTTCAGGATATGAGTAAAAAGTGATGAAAATTATATGGTATGTTTGAGGAACAGTAAATGGTTTAATAGAGGATAAAAAATCCAGAGAAAGAGGAAATGGAGATTAGATTGGAAATGCAGCAAGGTGTCCTTCGGGGACCCAGATCCAGCACATGACAAAGCATTCCTGCCACCTTATACCTTAGCTGTGTGATCCTTGGAAAATGACATAATCTCTCTGTGCTTTCATTACTATAGTGATTATGAAGATTGAAGTATATAACATGTGAAATGTAGAGAGTATTTGGGGAATAAATATATGAATCTATCACTTGGAAAGTTGTTGCACGTAGAAACTTAAAGTCATCTAATCTCTTAGCTACTAAATATACTAACAAATGCAGGTACCATTTCTTAAGTACCTAATAAGAATGATATCTACTGCATTAAATAAATATGATATACATAGATTTATTTTCTTTCTTTTACTCTTTAAAACAACAAAGTATCATAGATATTAATTCTATTTTTATCAACAAAGAAATTGAGATCAAGAAAAATGACGCTCTGACCAGTGCTGCTCAGTTGGTTGGGAGTCATTCCACGAGATGAAAGGCCACTTGTTCAATTCCTGGTCAAGGTACATGCCTGGGTTGTGGGTTTGGTCCCCAGTCAGGGTACGTACAACAGGCAACCGATTGGTATTTCTACATTGACATTTTTCTCCCCCCCTCCACTTCTCTTTAAGAATAAATAAAATCTTTAAAAAAAGAGAAATTAATCCATTTTTACAGGTTTACACAGTCAATTTAAACACTTTTCTATAATTTCAAACCATGTTCTACTCTATTTTACGGTCTTAAATTTATTGATATTACGACTATCATTTATATTCTATCTATATGTGTCTTTTTATTCTGTTAGACTGTTTAACCTGAGTTTTAAAAATTAACTAGGGAATGTTATTATATGAGTAAAGATTTTAATCTACAAATGATTCCGCATATGTACTCACTTATGTCTCTTTTTAAACAAAACTAATGAAAATAAAAAACATTTTTTGGATGCTAAACTGAGTGGAAATTAGAAATATTTACTTTCTGAGGATCATTATTGCAGAATATATTAAGAAAAATTCTCAAAATAATAAGGCAATCCACACAAAAATAATTTAGCGTCTGATTACAACTAAAATTTCCATCTCTGGAGTGTCAATCTGACTGTGCCCTTGTTGAGAACTGAGGCTCATTATATATTATGCAAAAACTCTCACTCTCAACAAATTTGAAGCACATACCGATGACCTAAAGCTATCACCATGGGTCCAAGAGAGCACGACAGGCCCCCCACTATCTCAGGGGTGCCATCAACAGTAAAGCTCACGCTGGAAATGGTTTCTCTAATTTTCTTTCATAATTGCACAGCCAGACTTTCTTTTGTTTCTCTCAAGTGCTTTGATTTATTTTCCAGAATACTTTCACAGTACAAGAACAGACTATTTTTATTAGTAGGAAGGCCAATTAAAGTTAATTATTAGAAGTTTGACCTTCCATGGTATGTAAAGTTAAGTTAAAGTGTATACATTGTGAATTCTTGAGAAGAATTGCTTCCTCCAATGAACATGATTACAAATGCTTTTTGGGGTGACCTCAAAGAGTGTCTCAGAGTCCTAAAATTCATTCAGGCATCAAATAAAAACAGTCCTTAGATTAAAATCTATTATTCTCTTTTCTATTTTGGTTTACCAAGAACATCAAAGGGGAAACAGAACATTTCTCTGGCTTATCATTGGGTTATTTATGAAGATGCTTTCGTGATGTGCTGAGAAGCACAAACTCTTTGGAATCAAAGTGTCTTTTACAACCTACATAATATTTAATATTTGAAGATTTAGGTCCTCAACTGAGCTTTAGTTTCCTCTTTGTTAAACTTTGTTGGAGCTATTGGAAATATTACATGAACTAATACACATAATTCTTTTAAGGGAAAACTTTTTACATTTTTAATTGTTCTATGCAATATATCACCAACTTAAGTAAATATTAAGGTCTAGTGAGTGCACTCTTGCCACGCATGCTCAGTTCAAAGGACAGGACATTGTGCAAGGTCACCTTTTTCTTATTAATGTCCTCAAGATGCCCTACTGAGTCAGTTGCAGGGCTGATACTTAATGCCAAATGATTAAAGTAAAACAAAACACAGATAAGCAATTAAGTTATCATTTCCAGTATCACAAATTATTACTACTGATCCTCCTACTTTGTACTTTTACTTACTTGAACAAATAGGTGTTTCACCCCAAGAAATGATGAATTAATTTCCCAATAATTGGCTAATATGCAACATTCACCATACGAGAAGGAGGAATAGGAGATATTCAATGTATGTTTTTCAGATTTACTTTTGCTGTGTGATTGGGTTAGAATGGGCAGTTATCTATTATTATAGCCTAAACTAAATATCAATTTATAAAAGAATTATAGCTATAGCAAAACTGTAATATAAACCTAGGCCACGAACTCCATAAAAGACATCACCAACTAATACATATATGAGACATCCATATTTAGGTAAATTGAGGTAATCAGCTGCTAACCAGTTGGTCTTTTTTTATTTTTCTTCTTTTCCAAAATAACTACACTTAGGTCACTAATGCTGAGTCTTTGACTAATGTGTCACTGCACCACACACTGTCTTTTTCCTGGTAATTCATAATATGAAAGTTTATTTATATCACAAAAATAATGGGCAGATTTTACCTCTAATTAAGATTACTCATTAGTTCACACCCATCAAGAATTCTGCTGTGCATCTAATTTATCACCGCTTACATTAACATACCCAGCTTAATCACAGCAATGCCAGGAATTATTCCATCATTACCAGAGCTGCACTGAGGGAGCTTAATCTTCCCCAAAAAGAGAAATCTGAACACTTAAAATTTGAGGGAGCCTGATCTGTGTGTATGTTTAACAATACACATGTTTAAAACATTTATTCCCCATCTAACATTAAAGCTTAGTTTTTGCTATCATGCAACCTGATGAGTGGTAGAAAATGTTTGCCTTCACTCTGAAAGGAGATTTGTGTTTCAATATTCCATCAGTATGGGCGTAATATAGATCGTATGGACTCTGACCATCTAAAATACAGAAAAAAATTCCATTAATAAAGACCATTCATCTCCCTTCCAAAGCGAGGAAATAATTTTTAAATGCCTTAGCCCTCAAGTCTTAGTTCAAGAACAAGTAAAAATGAGCATAGGATCTCTCAACCTCTTCAGAAGATAATTTCTTAAGTGGACCCCTTCTGAATATGTACTTACCAAGTACAAACTTCATAATTTGGACTAAAATCTTATGGCAATATTTGGAGAAAAGCCATTAGAAAGTGCTGCCTAATTATCTCCAACCCAATTTATTCACAGTCTAACTTTGTTAGTATCCTACAATGGCGGCTCCAAGATTTGCTGCTTGTAAGTGAGGGAAAATTACGGTGAGCTTTCAGCCTAAGTAGTACCACTTCACAGATCTTCTGTCATCCCAAGAAAAGGTTATCTGAGAACCCTGTAAACACAGCACTATTCTAAACATGGCGAATTCTTCTTGCCTGGGTGTGTGGTGTAAAATAGTCAGGAGATTTGTTTTATGCCACAGATAATTTTTTAATGTTCTGTACCTTCAAGCATATTAAAATCAAAATTGGGAGAATAAATATGTATATGCATTTGCATTTGTGGACTGGGAGTTGGCTGAGTCACACACTCACAAGCAAATAAAAGCACATTTATGGATATTAAAAAAATAACAGTGAAACTATATACAGCCTAGAAGTTTATCATGGAAATAGAGAATTTAGAGAAAGCAAGAAGGGGTTGATGGGGTTGGAGAGGAGCCTTGAGGGTTGTGCAGAAGCTGGATGGGCAATGGGGAGTGTGGCAGGCAGAATTCTAAAGATGCCCTTGCAGATTCCATTCCTGTTTGACCAATCTAATACTAATCAAGGTACCTCTATGAAGGGATTTTGCAGATGTAATTGAAATCCTTCACATTCAAAACATAAAGAGAAACCCAAGGTTCTTTTTTACTTGATGTACTTTCTGACTGAGGAAGCAATTCCACTGTTATTATTGTCATCAGCAAGTATCTTCTAGCAAATTCTGTGAAAAGTAGTCTTAGAGTCGCAACAAGAACAGTTTTCTTCTCCTTCTTAATAAATTGCTTACTCTTATGATGCTGTAAATTTGTGAAAAAAAAAAAAAGAAAGAAATCCTTCGAATGACCTTTAACTACTGAAAATTATCAAGAGTTGGCCTGACCCAATCCAGTGACACTTTTACAAGTAGATTTTTCTTTTGCTTAGAGCAGAAGTCAGAAAGAGATCTACTCCCACTGGCTCTGAGGAAGAAAGCAAATAGCTGTCTTGTAAACTTCTGAGGAGCACCTCCTAGAAGTTCAGAGCAGCCCCCTATCAACAGCTAGAAAGAAAAGGGTCATACAGCTGCAAGGAAATTCAACCTTCCAGTAACCACAAGATTAGAAAAGGGTGCAGACTCTCAGATAAGGACTGCAGCTCTGCTAACGTCTGAGAGCAGCCTGTAAGATCTAAGGAGAGGATCAGCTAAATGTGCCCAGACTCCCGACCCATGCCACACATAGGATAATAAATGTCTTTTTGTTTTATGTTGCTGAATTCCCAGTGATTTGCTACTGTACCAATACACAGCTAATACAAGAAAGGTATGTGGGAACAGCATGGAGATGAGAGTAGTCTACAGTGAATACCAGTTGGCCTGGAGTGGAGGGAGAACAGTGGTGGAGAGGAGAGGAAAGCTACCTGAATAATGTCAAGCTAACCTTTGGACTCTATCTGTTGGAGAATCAATAGAGCATGGTGGTCTCAAGATAAAAAATGATCTATTTTATACCAGGTGTAGTATGGTCGGAGGGTACAAGAGAGTGCAGGTGAGGAGGCAAGCAAGAAAAGGAGAAGAGGAAGAGAGCAGGTGAGGGAGGAGTGACCAGATATTACAACAGACACTCTGAGAGGTCTTGGAAACAGAATAGCCAATTATTTATTAGAAAAAGAAATTTTGGAATGTAGAGCTACAGGCACAAAGAACAAACTGATCTGAAACACAGTGGAGAGAAAATGAACAGATTCTTTGAAAATATTTGGCCATGCCCTGTAACTGAGAGGATGCAAGTTATTAGCAACACATGACTTCAGCCCTTGAAAATGAGGAGAGAGAAAGTGGCAGTAAGTCTAAGAAAATGGACTTACCAAAAGAGACTAGTCTGAAGATGGAGCTAACGTGGTGTGTTTTAAACAATCTGGTAAGTTTTGCTATCCATGGTAACTGTGCACTAAAATTTATGAGGATGTGGTGTATGCATGGGTGAGTAGAGATAATAACTATTGGTTAAAATTTGAGACTTCATGTGAGTTGATTTTCTCCTGACAGTTCCCTTGAAAATGTATCCAATTCTTGAATTGTCAAGGGAGAGATAAGAACAATTAATGTGTTCTTCTGAGGTGACAATGGATCATCCTGTTAGGAATCACTGTTTTACCGTTGGGAGAGAGCCATCTGGAAATGCAACAGAGTGTTCAAGAGAGTAAATTTACTGAATCCATGATAATAATTGAAATTTAAAATATCAAAACAGATGTAAACAAGAAATTTGCTTATATTTAAAGGAAAAAATTAAAGTTCACAATTAAAGCAAGTTCTTATTTGAAGTTCTGGGAGGACTATCACTTTGCATAAGCTCCTTGTAAACTGATAAAAGAAAGAAACAAAATAGACTCAATATTAATGAGTGCTTACAGGCACTGTGTTTATCATTTTCACATGACACTCTAATTTGTACAAACTCCAAAGTGAGATGAATTATTTTCCCCTTTGTTTTTTTTTTTTTTTTTACCAAGGAGAAACCGAAATTCAGAGAACTCAATTAATAAACTTCTAAATCCACAGTGCTAGAAAATGGGAAATCTAAGGTTATAATTATATATCTGATTTCAAATTTAAATCTGCAATCCGTTATTCCATGCCACTCCTCTAGCCTCTGTCCATTGAGGCCTGAGGACTGAGTTTTAACAAGTACCAAATACATAGTTTGATTTAAGGGGAAAAAAATTCCCCTTTGAAAGGTTAACTGGCCAAAAGTTTTAGAAAATACAAATAGGTCAAAAGAAAGATAAACTGCAATATTAAAACTGAGTAGTATTCCAGATGTATGGCAGTGTTGCAGAGGCATACGTGTTATACAGGGAGACAGCGGGAAATGCACACACCTGTGAGCACACACCCAGACGCTAGAGCAACAGATGTCCTGGTTCATAGGAAGGGAGACTCCAAAAAATGGAATTATCTTCTGGATCGCAGGCACCTTTTAGTATAGGCTTCCCCCACTAAATGAGTGTTCTAGAATTCTTTTGTATCAGTGTACTAGATGGCATTGTTGTGAGAGGCTGTGTTCAGCTTCAGTGAATATTTTTTGAAGACTCTGTCAACACGCTTGCCCATTTCATGATGGATGGTTTACAAGAACACCTGCCCACAGTGCTCTGAGAATTTAGCAGGTTTTGACCAAAAATAGCATGACCCCTGTGCGCCACCCTCCTTGTTCACCCAATCTTGCCTCAAGCTAATTTTTTGTTTGTTTGTTTGTTTGTTTGTTTCCCTGGAAGAAAAAAGCCTTCAATGGGAAACGCTTTGCCAGATGTGGAAGATGTGAAACAAAAAATGGCAGAAGCATTAAAAGGCATCAAAATCAATGAGTGCAAAAGAGTTTTGAGCAGTGGAAAAAAAGTCTCAACAGATGTATCCAGCAAATGGGGAATACTTGAAGGTGACTACAGTTTAAACATGTAAGACTAAATACACATTTTTTACATTAATAAATCCTGGTTTTCTTGGGTCCCCCTCTTATACTATCTTCACCATTACTGTATTACATTGGGCATGATATTTAACATCTCAGGAGTAATTCATAACCTAATAAGATGAGATACACAGTTTGAGTATTCAGTAACAGTCCATAATGTACCGTCTTATAGAAGGCTTGAGTAAAGTGTTATTTTATACCAATCTGCAGTATGATTTGGAAGTAAGAGTTTGTTTAAGATAGCTTCAAGTTTGTCTCTAATGTTATTATTGTATTTCTCTTTTAAATGTTCATTCAAATACATAGAGCTATGCTACCAACCCCACCATGCATGTTTGGAACCCTTTGGGCATTCCAGAAACATCCCTCATGTCCATTGGCAATTTCTGTTCCTTTAAGGAACAAGCAACCACTGATCTTCTGTCTTTATACATTTTTGTTTCCTGAGCAGTTCATATACATGGAATTATAGTTAATGCAGCCTTTGGTATCTGGCTTCTTTCATTTAGCACAGTGTTTCTGAGGTTCATCCATCCTACAGCATATGTTACCTTGTTTTATTGCTGAACAGAATTTCATTGCTTGAATACACCATATTTTGTTTTTCCACTCATCAGTTAATGGACCTTTTAAAAATTATTTTGTGGCTAATATGAATAACATTTATATGCACATTTACATGTGGAAATTTGTGTGAACTAATTTCTCTGGGGTAGATTCCTAAGACTGAAATTATTGGCCATAGAGTAAATACATTTTTAACACTTTAAGAAATTGCCAAACTCTTTTAAAAAAATGGCTATACATTTTACATTCCTACTCTCAATGTATAATGGTTTCAGATTTCCCACATCCACATATGTGATCATTTATTTTTTTTTATTTTCATCACTCTAGTGAGTGTGTAATATTATTTCATTCTGATTTTAATTTGTATTTCTTAATGATTAATGATGTTGCACGTTCTTTTATAGGCATATTTACCACTTCTATCTTTCTTTGCTCATTTTTTTAATTGGCTTACTGTTTTCATTACTGAGTTGTAAAAACTTTTTACATATTCAGGATACAAATTATTTATCAGATATATGATATGTGAATTCTTTTTCCCACACTGTAGCTTATCTTTTTAAATTTTCTTAATGATAACTTTTGAAGCATTGAAGTTTTGTTTTAAAGATTTTATTTATTTATGCTTAGAATGAGGGGAAGGGAAGGAAAAAGAGAGGAAGAGAAATATCAACGTGCGGTTGCCTCTCACATGCCCCCTACTGGGGACCTGGCCTTTAACCCAGGCATGTGCCCTGAGGGAATCAAGCTGGTGACCCTTTGGTTTGCAGTCCAGCAGTCAATTCATGGAGCTGCGCCAGCCAGAGCTGAAGCACTGAAATTTTTAATGGTGATGAAATATAATTATTCATATGATAAAATTGTATAGATAGTGTCTTGGGTGTTATATGTAAGAACTCTGCCTAACAAAATTTCATGTAGCTTTCCTCTTATATTTTCGTCTACAAGGCTTATAGTATTAATCCTTACATTAACATATTTAATCAATTTTGTGTTCACTTTTGTCAACAGTATGAGGTAGTGATCAAAATTCATCTTTTTGCAAAAGGCAGAATTAGTGACTCAACTGATTATGAATTATCCAAGTAAATGGGTCATACATGAAGAGTTAAGAGTTGAAAAGGAGCTAGGGCTACAAATGGCTGCAGGGGTATGATCTGCCACGAGGTGCATTGCAGAAGCTGACTCTCACTTCAGAGGACAAGCACCTGGGGAAAGGAGCCATGAACCATGTCAGGAAAATACACTTAAATCCTAAAAAAATCAGCATGCCTACAGATAAAATCCCTGCACACACAGAGGGTGAGCTATTGTAAGGGTCATGCTGAGGGCTGGCTCTATGGTTGGTGCACCCCAAATGGCTAGTGATAAATGACGTCCTAGCTTGGCTCATTCCAGCATTCGTGGGCTCATTTAATACAGAAAGTCACATAGGCTTGAAAAGAGACTTCAGCAGCAGTACAGCATTAATAATGTTTTGTTTTTATGCAGGAAAATTGTATTATCTTTACTATGAGCTTTAAAATCTCGCCTAGGATTTTTGTTGCTTCAGAGGTTTGCTAACAGGAGCTTGGTTAAATTGCTTATAAGAACAGAGGAGAGAGGTTATAAATTGCAGACTTTCCAATTCCCAGAGCTACTTAAGAATCGTGTACAGCTGAGGGATATTAATATCTCCTACAACCCTGCTCCAGTCTTGAAAAATAATAATAAAAAAGAAACCCTTCCTTTCTCTCCTAAAATATTGCTGCTCTATTATTTTATCTCAGGTAAAAATATTCCCACCAATCATTTTCTTTATGACCTTGGTGCCTTTACCTCTCCAAGCAGGATAATTTTTTTATCACTCTCAGCTTTGGACCTAACCTTTGATGACTTCTGGGATTTTCTGGGACAGTAAATACTGAATGACTCAGGAGTCTTCAAATTCCTGCTCCCCTTCTGATAAACAGCCTCAACTCTCTGCGGACACTCAAGTAGGCTAATGGGACAGCCAAGGAAACAGGTAAGATAGTGACAAGCAGTCTCTGACTGCACAGTTGACTTTGAGGGTGTTCCTAAATGTACAAGCAAAGCCCATTGTCTGGGGAAGCACGCAAATGCCAAATAGCAAGTCACAATCTGGAGAGCTAATCTCTCCTACCATTGACAAGAGACAGGGTCTGACTAGACTGAACAATTACACAGGACTTGAACACGGGACTTGAACCTTAGAGAATAAGATGCTCCATATTGATGGTATTTACCAAAGTATCTGCTCACTTCTGAGTATCCCATGAGCACTAACAGTTAATTAAAATACACAATCTGGCCAACTACTGTGGCAAGAAATAAGGAACTTTAAATAACCTAGAAAACATATCCAAGGTTCATCAGCAGTCAATTTACATTCTCTCCACAATTTTTCATGCTGACATAATCTGTTACTCATGTAACATTCATTCAACAAACATTTATTAAATACCACCTTCACATGGGTCAGTGCAGGTACTTGGGACTCTCAGAACAGTGCATCAAGTCCCTGGCCTCAGACAACTAATAATCTAAAAGGGAAAGAAACATGTTAGCAGATAATACCAAATTGTATGTCCAGTGATGAACAAAGGTAAGAAAAGGCAAATGTGTAAATCCCAAGGAAAATCTTTGTGATTTTGACCAGAATATCTACTTGCATTTGAGTTAAGCCTTGAGTGATGAATCGGACAGAGGAGACTAGGGAAACTCAGACAGAAACAATAACACAGAAAAAGGCAAAGAGCTGTGTGTCTGGAAAAGAAGTTTAGGATTCACAGATTGCAAGATTCAAAGTAGGAAACAAGACTGGAAAAATAATTTGGGGCCAGATTTTTAGAGAAACACACATTTTAAATTAAAAAATTTATTTCTTATACTATTGATAATAAAAAAACCATCAGAATTATAACACCATGAACAAATTTATATTATAGAAAATGCATTGTACACTAGAGTTTTAGCTATGCTATTTCTGTGCTTTGCCAATAATATAGCTTCCAAAATTACTATATAAAAGAAGAGAAGACTATGCAATAAGGACTAAGCCCAATACCACTCTGGCCACATTCCATTGGCCACAACTGATTGTTTCGTCCCCGGTCTACCTACCTGTGTGCCCAGAAAGAGAAAATAGTGGGAGAACATACAGCATTTTCCCTGCTACAAGACATGGAGGATGGGCTAGAGATGAATGAAACAGGAAGGAAAAGTGATTAAGAGCGTTGCAGCAATCCTTCAAAGAGATATTAAACATGCATGCTAAGGAAGTAGAAAATAGGGAGATGGATGAATTTCAGTGATAATTAAAACAGAAAAATGATAAAATTTAGTAATAAATTAGAAGGCAATGATAAAGAATAAGGAAATATTCGTATACCCCCAACATTTCTAGCTTTGGAAAGGCAGGCAAATGGTCTCGACATTAACCAAGATGAGGAATAGGAAAGGATCAGTTGGAGGAGTTTGTATGGAGATACCCAGGAAATATGAATAGAATAGAAGACATACAATTAGATATACATGTTACAAATCTGCAGACTATATTCTCTTGAAAGATTGAAAGTCAGGCTGATAATTAAGAGAAATATCAAATTATTTAAATTAACAATAATAAAATTAGAATCCTCAGAAATTATGTTACAATCTTTTTTTTTAATAGATACAAAAACTGAGGTCTGAGAATTAAGAAAACCAATCATGGTAGAGCTGGGCACAAATTTAGTTCTACTAACTTTTCTGTGCAATATCCTTATTACTACCTGGGCACAATTATTTATCTGACATTAGTAATCAAAAGACATTATAATTAGGTAGAAAAATACTGATTGTTCAAATCAATATTTGATAATTTTGCAATTCAACCTTCTGATGATCTATTTCTCTTATTGTTGTTAAAACAGTTAGCAAATAGAATGGTGCGGCAAAGACCAGCTAAATTTTTAGCAGTTTTCTCTTCTTTCTGGACACACAGTTGGACTGCATTTCCAAACTTTCCTTTGCAGTTAGGTGTAGCCAGGTATGTTAGTTTGTGAGAGTACTGCGACAGAGTACCACAAATGAGATGCCTAAATAACGTAAGTTTATTATCTGGAGGCTAGAAGTCCAAAAGTAAGGTGTTGGCAGAGTCATTCCTTTCTGGGGTCAGTGAGCAACGAATCTTTTTCAGGCCTCTCTCTGTCACTTATAGATGTCCATCTTCCCTTTGTGTGTCCCCATATGCTCTTTTCTTTATGTGTGTCCTTCTGTCTAAATTTCTTCCATTTTATAAGGACACCAGTGATATTGAATTTCAAGCCATGCTAATAACCTCACTTTTAACTTAATTACCTCTATGAAGGTCATATTCTAAGACTTCAACATATGAATTATGTGGGAACACAATGTAACCCATAATACCAGGTGACTAAATTCAGGCCAGTGGAATATGGTCAAAAGTCATATTAATGACTTTCACCGCTAGCCCATTAAAAAACTTACAGGTGTGGACCTCCAAGCTCTCTCTCCTTTGCCATCTTGAGACAAATGAGCACAATAACTATGGAAGTTACAAGCTCAAGTAAGCGAAACCACAAGGTGGAAGATACTGTAATTCTTGAGTCAGCCCTGGAAGAAGACTAGTCTGCAAGGATCCTAAATCTTGGACATGACACAAGCAAGTGTGAAAGGTTGACGTAAGTGCAGTCATTTTAAAACGGAGCCAGAGCAGCCATTCCAGAGAAATTGCCTTGACTTTGAAATGTTTGAAGCAGGGAGAAATAACCTTTGATTTAGGCCAAAGAAAAATTTCTTACAAACAATTATTGGTAAAGGTAACAGGAAAACAGATACCCCAACCACAGGGACTGATGATTATGGACATTTTTCTTGCTGGGGGGTGGGGGAGGATCAGGAACCAGCCATATCCAGCTAGAGGGTAACCAGCCATATTCAGTATGTTAACACCAATAGAAGTTGCTTTCTTGTATTTATGTAACTTTTCCCTTCCTTTTTTTCTCATAAGCTGCCCCCTGCTTTCACCTGAAATTGGAACTAATTGTGTTTGTCTGAATCTGAGCCTCCAGATTGCTACTCTGTGATCTCAAATAAATGCTTACTTTTCTCACTTGGACTTTTTATTTTTAGGATAACACAAGAAACAAAACATATTCTGTGACTGAGCCATTATACATATTGAATTTGTTTTGCAAATGGCTCTATCAAACTAATAAAATGGTGTTAGGCTGACAATATGCAACATATGCATGGAGGGGGGGGAAATGCTTAAAAACTAACTTATCTATCTTCAAAATAATGCTCTATTAGCTTATTTTTTTATTATTAAAATATGTCTAAAATTTCCTGTACATTCTCTGATAAAGCAAACAAGAGAGTTCTTGAGATATTTACAAACAGCACTTAAGAACCCCATCTCAAGCTTCCCTAGGGAGCCACCCAAATTTTTCAGCTACCCTAAGCCCCAGCTGCATCTTTAACTACACTTCAGTTTTCAAGATAAATTTGTAAGACTTGTCTTACAGAGGAATGCTGATGAGATGTTTCCAATATTACTTTATGGCACTAATATTTTGCAAGACTTAACAACTGGAACTAATTTCTAAGTTACTTTAAAATATGGAAAGTTTCAAGTTAAATTCCATTAGTTGATATTTAAACTAGAATTTCTAAGTTAGTTTAAAATATAGAAAGTTTCAAGATAAATTCCATTAGTTGATGTTTAAACTAGAATTTGGTAGAATATTACATAAAGTTGTTAAATATTTGAGTCTACCTGATGTTAGGTGAGCCTAGAAAGTACAGGTTGGAGAAATATTTCACCAGGTTTGTTGATACTGCGAGTTACATAAATTTTGACATTTGAATTTTAATGCAAATATTTGGAGATTAAATAAAGGCAGTATTGATAAGTGGCAAAAAGGCTATTCCAAAGCTTTGGTTTCTAAATTCTAATTATCTGCTAATGTATATATAAAATTTAGTAGCCAACAGTTTTTAATTGTACTCATTTAGTGAGATATAATAACAGGATGCATTTGTTGACCAGTAACATTTATCAGTTGCCTCCTATGTTAGTGGGAGTAGGAAACAGATCTTGTAAATCAAGCTGTAGGATGTTAATTCCAGAGACAAAATTATAACTTGTACTTTAGGATAAATGCACCAAGAACAGTGTAATTACTTGGAAAACTATATTGATAACCCAATGCTCAAATGATCGGAGAACAACTTTGTTACTGCAATGTTCTATTTCAAAATGCATCTATCCATACATTTGCCTATTTCATTTTGCCCAAATGCACTGGGTTTGATCACTGAGTTGTTTCATTTTACTGGAGTCTTTAGAACATTGCCACCATCACAAAAATAGTTAATTAAAGTAGTCAAACTAGATAGTAACCCCTTATAAAATATATGGTTTGCAAATATTTTCTCCCATTCCAGAGGTTGCCTTTTTATTTTAATGATTGTTTCCATTACTAAGCAGAAACATTTTGTTTAATGTAGTCCCACTTACTTATTTTGGCCTCTGTTGCCTGTGCTTTTGGTGTCAAGTCCAAAAAATCAGGTAGTTTCCACCAGTCTTTTCTTCTGGGAAATGTACAGTTTGTAGTCATATGTTTAATCCATTTTGAGTTGATTTTTGCATATGATGTATGGTTAATGCCAAGTTTATCATTTTGCATGTGGATAGCCAACTTGCCCAACATCACTTATTAAAGAAACTAGCCTTTCCCCATTATTTTTTCAATAGCAAGTAATTATGATAATAACCTGATTAAAATTAGGCTAAAGACCTAAATAGACATTTTTCCAAAGAAAACATGCGAGTGCTCCAAAGGTTTATGAAACGATGCTCAACATCACTAGCTATCAGAGAAATGCAAACCAAAAGCACAATGAGATATCACTGCACACCTGTTAGGATGGCCGTTATCAAAAAGTCAAATCATAAGTGTTGGTGAGGATGTGCAGAAAAGGTAACCTTTACACACTGTTGGTGGGAATGTAAATTGGTAGCTTCATTATGGAAAACAATAGGGATGTTCTTCAAAAAATTAAAAATAGAACTGTCATATGACTGCAATCTCACTTCTGAGAGGTGAAATTAATATCTTAAAGAGATATATATCTATAGCCCCATGTTCACTACAGTTATTCACAATAGCCAAGTTATAGAATCTAAGTGTCCAACTTATATCTATATATAACTTTTCCTTTATATATACCTTGTATATAAAATATATTTTATATATACTTGCATTATATGTAATGAAAGTATTATTTAGCCTTAACAAAAAAAGGAAATCCTGTCATTTGCAACATTAATGAATAAACTCAGAGGACACTAGGCTACATGAACTAAGTTGTATATAGAACAACAAATACTTCATGATCTGACTTTATGTGGAATCTAAAAAAACTTGAGCTCACAGTAAAAAAAAAAGAATGTACTGATGGGTTGGAGGTGGCAGGAAAAAAAGGATATGTTTGTCAAAGAGTATAAGCTTTCAACTATAAGACGAATAAGCTCTGTAGACCTAATATGTAGCATGGTGACTCTAGTTGACATTCATGTATTATACACTTGAAATTTGCTGAGAGAGCTCAAGTGTTTTCACCACCCAAAAAGGGGGTGTAATTATGCTGTGAGGTGAAAAATATCTAGTTAGGATGATTGTGGTGATATATGTATAATTGTGTTGTACGGCTTAAGTATATACAATTTGCATTCATCAATTATACTTCAATAATGGGGAAACAAGTGAATTTGGAAACATTTGAGGACTGGCAATTTTTTCTTTGATTTTTTCTTATCTTTTAGAACACATTTGTTTAATGAAATTCTGAGTGTATTCTCTCCTACAATTCTTTTATTAACTCATCTGGTCAATGATTTGTTATTAAGCATCTACTATATACTTGTCCTAGTAAATTATTTAGGATGCAATTGTGAGTAAATAAGACAAAGTCCCTATCTTCATGTAGCTTAGATTGTAAAGGAGACATAATTAAACAGTAATAATAATGCAGCTTAATATTATACTACAGCATTATTCTCATGACTAGTTTCAGATGTTTTGAATTTGTGATGGATTCCAGAGTAGTGTCTTTTTAATTGGTTTAGATTCCTATCAGCCAACATGGTAGTAGTATAATTGTGTACTGCCTGAAAATATTAGAAATGAATGTGTTGCTAAGTAGGAGACATTGCTATATAACTTTGTCAACCACAATTTAGAATAACAGGCATCAGAGGATGTCAGGAAACTGATATTCAAGCTATATAGTTATAATTTGCATACTCTTTGAAAAAAATAAACTATATTTTATCTCTATTTATTATCTTTTAATTGAGGAATGTGTTAGCAGACTCATAAAACCATGGCAGGAAGGTAATTCTTTTGATGGTAATTAAATAAAATTTTCACCAAATACGATATGAAGGAAAAACATTCAGATGTGTTGGCACATGTCATAAACATGTTAACTACTGTTGATATTAATTCTTCTATTTTTCTAGAATAATTAGTATATAGCATAGTGCCAATAACTAATTCAGCTCTAAAGAGTTCTCGTGTCTGTGTGTGTGTACACCTTATAGGGTATGGAAAATAAAGAGATGAACAAACCAAAGACAAAGGAATAGTAATATTCTTTGACTATTCAATGACCGTATGTGATTTTCCATTTCTAGTCACCTTGCTGTTAAGTGGAGTCACTTAAGTTTATATAGTGTCCAATAGTATAATCATAATGTATGCTAGAAATTTTACACCGTACAACACTCTTTTCATCATCTTTTGGTTTTGAGTGGACATCAGACATGGGAGCTTAAGAAAGAAAATAAGGTTAAATCAGTTTCTCCTCATGTAGCTGCTTTCCAAAAATGGGATATTTCTTCAAGATAGTATTAGGGACATTTATTTCATTACAAAAAATGCATATATAACATTGTATATCACATTAGATCACATGATATAAGCCATGGTTTCCCTGTGCTATTAGGTTTAGTTCTAAAATGTCAAAAATATTTGAGAAAAAGGAAACTGATAGCCAGTTGTTTAGTGACAGACAGACAAAAATAACAGGTGTGTATTAATCATTCATCACATCATGTCTGTATGCAAGACACTATATAAAGAAGCATTTTATAAAATTGAATGTTTTTATTCATTTTTTATGTCCAATTTTTATTCTGGAATGCATCAGTCTTTTAAGTTAAATTACAGTTGACCACACAATCTCACCTTTAAGTGGAACCTAATCAACAAAACAAACAAGCAGGCAAAATATAACCAGAGACATTGAAATTAAGAACAACCTGACAGTAACCAGAGGGGAGGTGGGAGGGGATAATTGGGGAAAAGTGGGGAAGAGTTTTCAGGAACATCTTTGAAAGACACATGGACAAAACCAAAGCAGGATGGAATCAGGGGAGGGAGGTGGGGATAACTGGGTGGGGGGAGTGGGGAGGGTAAATGCAGACTGTACTTGAACAACAATAAAATAATGAAATACAATAAATCAAAGTACAGTTGATGTACCATATTATATTAGTTCCAGGTGAGATTTCACATTTATATATCTTACAAAGTAATCATCACAAAATCATTTTATTTATGGGTAGAATCTTCAAAATCAAATGTTTTTAAACTTAAATTGCCTGAGAAATTGACTCAGTTAATTTGAATATAGATAGTTATACCCCCTAAGTATTATAATAGTTGAATTTCAAATTATTGTAAAAAATTGAACTTAATCATCTCAGAAAGTAATGATTTTCCTTTAATTTTTAGGGTCAAATAATGTGTGAATTCATTCACTATCAATTAACAGTCATTTAAAATGTATTGTTCCCTCAATCAATTAAAATCAGTACTATGGTCTTAAACTCATTTTTATTTCAAGACTAAGTAGATTTGGCTACAAATGTTTCCTGAAAATTGTTTTACTTACAAATAAAAATAGCTTGAAAATATGTACCAGGCATCTCCACATTTCCATAGAGGTATGTGCTGAGATATTAATGCCTTCTCATAAATATCTTTGTGCTGAAAAATTATAAAGAGTTGTGGTCAAGCCACTGCAGGCATTAAGCACATCATTGACCATTTTGTCCATTCGGTCTTCTTTTCTCAAACAAGTGATAGTCCTGTATGTGGGCATCTCTTATAATTCTTGCCTTAAGCTCTTCCATGAGGAGATTGCAGTAAATCTGTACAAAACTCATCCAAGGTATTACTGTCCTCATAAAAACATTTCTTTATGAGTTCCAAATTATAAGTGCCCTTCTCTACGTCTACACTACATTGCCTGTTTCTTAAGTCACAAATAGAGGGTAGGACCAAAGTAGGTTGACAGTTGCGAGTACATGAAACACAGAGTTTATTCTTGTATTACATTATTAATTAGTGTATTATATATTTATAGTATTTGTCCTCTTCTTGTTAATATAGTATTGTTATTATTTTGTATCCTTACTTATGATTCATCTTTTGAGTAAGATTGATTGGTAATTTAACCTAATTTTACCCATCCCTGTATGTACAGAAATTCTACACGAACACTAATTAACTTACAGACAAATAACTACAAGTCAGTGAACAGCACAGTGAAGCTAGACAAAAGTTGTTTTACTGTAGACACAGTCCTTCCCAATGTTGCTTATGGTATAATACAGAAATTGAATTTAGTACAAAATTTTGTTTATTTATTTAAAATATTCATATTGAGAACCTACTATAGTCTCAGGTGCAGAAACCAGCATGGTAGAAAAGATGGACCCACTCTTCACTTTATCTATATATATAGTGTGTGTGTGTGCATGCTTGCGTATTTGTATACAAGAGAGGTACGAGAGCTAGGCTTTATTCACATGCACACATACAAGCAAATTAATTACAATATTATTTTTAATCACAAATTTGATTTCATTTGGTCCTTCTGTTATGTACCTTTATTTCTGCATTCTCTCCTCTAAATATTTTATAAATGTCTTTCTTGTGAAATTTACTAGTCTTGGACAATGTTGCTAAAAGGAAGTCAATGTAAAAATGAACCAGACAAGGTCTCTGACCCTCAGGAAACAAAAACACTTCAAAATGTTGGCTTCTTTGCACTGGCAATTTAAAGAAATGTGTACCTAAAAGCATTGTTGGGGATAAACCAATACATGTTAGAGAACAAATTATGTTAGAGTAAGGCAGCAGCACCAAGCCACCAGACCCGAGGGGTAACTGCGGCAGTTGGACTGACTCCCACATCCTGACTCCCAGCCTCACTCCCAATCAGAGTAATGGTAGATTTTCTCTTACTGGCATGAACTTACGATTTTAAGAAAATATCATCAGTGGGTCTCTTCCTTTTCTGCAATTTACCCTTCTAAAAGATAAAAAGTTGAAATACTTTTAAATAATCATCTTGAACAATGTGCCTAAAGTGAATTTGGAGAAAGGCCTTGGATTACAATCTAGTCTTAATCTAAAAGTGATTTAGGAGAAGCAGAAGAAAAGATTTTTTTTTTTACGGTATGGAAATTTTGAGGTTGCTTTTTAAGATGACCAATTGAATCTGTTAAAGAAGAAACAAAGAGGAATGTGAATCAATCTGTTGAAGAAAAAGAAGGAATAATATCCATTTGTATCTTTTTTCTTTTTAAAATTATTTTATTGTTGTTCAATTGGAGTTGTCTGCATTTTTCCCCCACTGCTCCCTGCCTCCCGCACCCCAGTCAGACCCACCGCCCTCCCTTGCTTCCAACCTTCCCTTTGGTTTTGTCCATGTGTCCTTTATAGTAGTTCCTGAAAACCCTTACCCCCATTTTCCCCTTTCCCCCCTTCTGGTTACTGTCAGATTGTTCTTACTTTCAGTGCCTCTGGTTATATTTTGCTTGTTTGTTTGTTTGTTTTGTTGTTTAGGTTCCTGTTAAATCATACGGTATTTGTCCCTCACCGCCTGGCTTATTTCACTTAGCATAATGATCTCCAGTTCCATCCATGCTGTCGCAAGGGGTCAGAACTCCTTTCTTTCTGCTGCATGGAAATTCCATTGTGTAAACGTATGATAGTTTTTTGATCCATTCATTTACTGGTGGGCACTTAGGTTGCTTCCAGCACTTGGCTATTGTAAATTGTGCTGCTATGAACATTGGGATGCATAGGTTCTTTTGGATTGATGTTTCAGTGTTCTTAGAATATAATCCCAGCAGTGAAACTGCTGGGTAAAAAGGCAGTTACATTTTTAAATTTGGGGGGAAATTCCATACTGTTTTCCACAGAGCCTGCACCAGTCTGCATTCCCACCAACAGTGCACTAGGGTTCCCTTTTCTCCACAGCCTCAGCCACCACTAATTTGTTGATTTGTTTATGATGGCCATTCTCAACAGTGTAAACTGGTATCTCATTGTGGTTTTAATTTGCACCTCTCTGATGGCTAGTGACGCTGAGCAAATTTTCATATACCTCTGGGCTCTCTGTATGTCCTTCTTGGAGAAGTGTCTTTTCAAGTCTTTTACCGATTTTTTAATTGGGTTTTTTGTCTTCCTGAAGTGGAGTTGTGTGAGTTCTTTATATATTTTGGAGATCAAACCTTTGTCGAGGTATCATTGGCAAATATATATTCCCATTCAGTTGGTTCCCTTTTTACTTTATTGCTGTTTTCTTTAGCCATGCAGAAGCTTTTTAATTTGATGAGGCCCCATTTGTTTATTCTTTCCTTTATGTCCCTTGCATTAGCGGACATATCAGTGAAGATGTTGCTGCGTGGACTGTCTGAGATTTTCCTGCTGATGTTTTCCTCTAGGACTTTTATGGTGTCATGACTTATATTTAAGTCTTTTATCCACCTACATTTGTATCTTAAAGTGTGTTTGTTTTAACACAGTTCCTTCTTCTGACGTCAAAGTTTTTGATTAGATATCTGCTGATAAGCTCCTGGAGAAGTCCTTATACCTGTGTGATGAGTCACTTCACTATTATTCTCTTCATTTTTGATATTCAAAAGTTTGATTATAATCATCTTAGTGTGGATTTCTTTGAGATCATCTTAACTTGGAGTGGTTGAGCTTCTTGGATATTTATATACATCTCTTTTAATAAATTTGAATAGTTCTTAGCCATCATTATTTCAGATATTCTCTCTGCCCCTTTCTTTCTCTATTCTCCTTCTGGGACAGCCATAAGTTGTACGCTGGTCTCCGTGATGGGTCCCACAGGCCCTTTAGGTTCTATTCACTTTTCTTTAATCTTTTTTCTTTCTGTTCCTCAGACTTATTTTTCATTGACTTTTCTTTAAGTTCACTGATTTTTTTCCTCTACCTGCTTAAATCTTTGATTTACTAGTGTATTATTTTAAGTTATTGTACTATTCAGCTCCTGAATTTCTTTACAGTTTCCTTTAAGATTTTCTATCTGTTTATTATTATTTCTGTTTTGTTCCTGTATCATTTTCATGTTCAATACAATTGTGTAAAAATCTTTGTCCAGTACATCTGTCATCAGGTCTTTTTCCTGATGGGGGAATCCAATCAAATGTGTCTCTGATTCTGTTGGGTTCCCCCATCCTTAGAAAAGTTGTATTGCTGTTTATTTCTATTACTAGTGTTTTTTTTTTTTTTTGTGTGTGTGTGTGTGTGTGTGTGTGTATTATTGAAAACTGGACATTTGAATCTAAAAATGTGTTAGCTCTGGAAACCAGATTGTCTCCCTGCCCTAGGGTTTGCTGGGATTTTTTGTTTGTTTGTTGGTTTGTAATTTGGATTATTGTTTTTTCATGGAGGTGTCCAACTCTGTGTCAAGGTTCAGCCTAAAGTATAACTTTAAATTAATCCCATATATTTTGTGAGTCTGTGACTTTCCTATAGCATGTGTGGCCATTTACTTTCTTTGCAAAATTTTTAATATGCTTATTGATTTTATTTGAAATTAGTTATTGATTATGCTACTATAGTTGTCCCAATTTGTCCCCTTTGGCTCCCTGTCCACCCAAAATCCTGCACTCCCTCAAGCAATCCCCATACCTTTGTTCACATGCATCGGTCATGTGTGTAAGTTCTTTGGCTTCTCCATTTCCTATGCTGTACTTTATGTCTCCATAACTATTCTATAAATACCTATTTGTATTTTTTAATTCCCTCATCTCTTCCCCCATTCCTCTACACCCCCTCCCATCTGGCAACCATCAAAACACTCTCCATATCCATGATTATGTCTCCATTTTTTTTGTTTCTTTAGCTTGCTTTTTAGATATAATTGTTGACAGATATGTATTTATTGATATTTTATTGTTCATACTCTTCATCTTCTCCTTTTTCTTAAATAAGTCCTTTTAACATTTCATGTAATAATGGTTTGGTAATGATGAACTTCTTTAGTTTTTTCTTGTTTGGGAAGCTCTTTATCTGTCCCTTGATTCTAAATGGTACCTTTTTTGGGTAGTGCAATCTTAGTGAGGACCTCAACACCATAAGAAAGATCCAGTGAGAAACAAAGGATATACTAATTGAAATGAAGAAAAATTTACAGGGAAACAACAGTAGAGTAGATGACATCAAGCATCAAATCAATGATTTGGAATGTAAGGAAGCAAAAAAACAACCAATCAGAACAACAAGAAGAAAAAAGTATCCTCCTAAAAAGGAAACAAAATGAAACAAAATAAAAATAAGGATAATGTAAGCATTTTCTGGTACAACTTCAAGCATTTGAACATTTGCATCATAAGGGTGTCAGATGGAGATGAGAAAGAGCAAGAACTTAGAAATCTACTTGAAAAAATAATATAAGAAAAATTCCCTAATTTTGAAGAAAATAGACATGCAAGTACAAGAAGCACAGAGAGTCTCAAGCAAGATGGAAGCAAAGAGGTCCACTCCAAGACATGTCATAATTAAAATTCAAAAGGTTAGAGATAAAGAGAGAATCTTAAAAGCAGCAAGAGAAAAACAGTTAGTTTCCTACAGCTGAGTTTCCATAAGACTGTCAGCTGATTTCTCAAAAGAAACTTTGCAGGCTAGAAGGGATTGGCAAGAAATATTTGAAGTCATAAAAAGCAGGAACCTACAGTCAAGATTGTTTATTGACTTTAGAGAGAGAAGAAAGAAAATATATATAGAGAAAGACATCAATGTGAGAGAGAAACATTGATTTGTTGCTTCCCATTTGTGCCCCAACTGAACCAAACCCACAGCCTTTTGGTGTACAGGACAGTTCTCCAACCAACTGAGACAAGCTGGCCAGGGCATATGGTCACTTTTTCATTTTCCTCATATATGCATTTGCTTCTGAATGTCCTAGTATTTCATATCTGGTTCTCAAAAAGGGAAAAATGATAAAAATGGAAAAGGGCGAAGGGTGCTTGCCCTGTAAATCTCTTCAGTCAGAGTAGAAGGGGCTAATCATAAAGTGGAAAGGTACAAAAATCATGGTCATCTGCTTCATTGCACTTCAGAAGTCAAAAGCAGCCATCAATAATCAGAGCACAGATTCTTTTCATGTGTCCTGGCTCCTGAAATCTGTGTGTAGACTGGTCCAGGAACAAAGCCCAGCTGCCTGCCAACTGGCTGAGGATAAGGGATTGGTAGCTGCTACTGTGCTAAAAGCTGACATTGACCAAAATTAACCACATTTTACAATCCAAGCCTTTAATAGACTGCATCATTCCAAAGTAATTATATCAGGAAGATTTTCCTAAGGCAATGGTTATCTAGGTGGGAAGAGAGACTCCTGGTGTATCCTACTCCACCATCTTCTAGTGTCCAGAATCTAACCATTGAAAGCATTTTATTTTGCCCACATGGTATTGAATAATTTAACTTTAAATACTTCTAGAGGAGAAATTTATTTCTTTCTCAATTCTATTTGTATACAGCTTTTCCATTTCATCTCTTGACTCTACAACAGTGACCAATGAAAGCACTTTGGTTAACACTAGATAGAAAATTGGTATTGGTGACTAAAACCAGGACCTATGTTTCAGAATGATAACGCAGACCTACTGACCCAATTCTTCTTTTCTAAACCCCTTGTTAGTTACCCATAGTGCCTGTCATCAAAATGCTGCAGGGCATCTATCGTGAGAGCTGCTAGTCTGCTGAGGCCACCCTATTTGAAGGTGATGTTCATCTTTGGCTAAGCTTGAAGTATATCTAAATACTATCTGTCATGTAGTTAAAAAATTATCTTTTGAGTGAGTCTTCTGAGATGATCTCTACACATTCTCAGTTCCATTCTTTTACATTTAATAAGTTTTTGGTGGTATGCTTTAAATTATGATTATGTACATTAGTGTCCATTATTTTGATACTGGAAATTTGATCTTGAATGAGTTAATAGAGCAATAACCTTATATTACTGTCCACAATATAACTGCAAGATACATAAATCAAGTTTTATGGCTACCATATATGGATAAGAATATTTCTTTAAACTTAAACACATTTAACAATTTTTCATTGTAGTCTCAAGCTTTCTTTATTTGTGTGAATACTTACAGTTTTATGGTAGGCATATAGTATGCAATTGAGAAAGACTTGTTGAAATAAATTAAATCCTAGTATAAAAATTATATATATGAAAGAATGATATAGCTCTAAATCCATATGAATCTATTTTATCATTGATAAATTATGAACCCTATGCAATGAGGAAATCGGATAAGAAAACTTTGATAAAAATTGCTGCCTAAGAAATAAAAATGTATATTTGTTGAGACTATACTTGCTTACTGAACAATAATAATGTTCACTTGTTGACATTATATTGTGTATTACAAGGTACTATAAAGCTTCCCGATATATAACACAATAGATATGATATAGGCACTACTGTTGTCCATATTTTATAGATGAGAAAATTATGATATAAGACTCAGAAGTCAAATAACTTGTTGCAGGCTGTGACCTATAAGTGGCAAAGCAAGGCTCTAATAATCCAGAGTAGATGGTTTCCTTGTGCTACATCTCCAGTGTTCCCCAGTGCTCTTACATCATGTTTATCTCAATGTTGATATGATAAGCGTTTGCTGGAATGCAGTTCCAATAACTATACAGAAGACAATAGAGGATTTTATTATTATTTTCTATTTCTCACTTGTGCAATCTGCCATTTTCCTAGGTAATGCTTTCCTGAAATTGAGAGGCATTGTGGCTAACTGTAGCAGTCTGCATTAGAGAGATAAAGGATGATTTAGATAAGTAGCTAACAATTTGCATTTATCTTCAGGAAATTACAGCAATGATTTTCATGCAGTTTTTATCACCTCATTGCTCAGAGACCCCTTGCTCAGATACAGCCTTTGTTAGAGAAAAAGAAAAGAAATCACAGACTATGAGTCACAGTAAAAGCAAACAGAAAACTGAGAATCTCAAACTTTTTTTTTGCCATTACTTCATTTCTCATCTAAATGATTTGATCTTTTCTTGCTATAGCTAAATAACTCACAAAAGCTGATGAGGATTTACATAACCAATATAATTATTTCCACCGTTATACACAGGTGACAAAGATGTTCTCCACCTGAATTAATCAAATAAGAAATAATGTTTTTATGTTGCCAAAGGATGAAGCTATTTTCTTCAGCTAAACCACACATTCATTTTTGTCAACTGAAAAGAGGATGAAAAAAAATCTCTTGATCTTTATCAATTTTATGTAATTAAGTTTTAGACTCTGTTCTGATTGACACATTAATATGAATAGTAGGGAAATTCTGAAATATAGTAAGAACTTGAGAACAGAATTTGAAGACATGTAATAATGAAAGAAAGAGTAGGGAATTAACAATATTAGGCAGATGATATATAAAGAAGTGAAAAATTAAATTTCTCAGCTGGATTGTAAGAAAAATCAAAAGATCTTGAGATCCTACTGTCAGTACTTGAAATTGACTGCCAGTATGTAAAAACTTGGCTATCCAGGCGTTTGTAAAGAAAAGTTATTACTCTTTCCACCTTAATATAAATGCATTACAAATGTAATAGTAATAAGGGAACATAAACTGTTGAATTCATTGTCTATGTTAAAAAAAATTTATGTCTTAGGTAGGGCAATTAAAATGCAAGGGGTTGCTGAAGTAAGTATCTCAAAGTTTTACCTTGACTTGTCTACAAAATTGGTAGTGATCCAATTCAACCTTTCATTTTTGTGAAAAAAAGATCACAAGAGAAGCATTTTAATGGAACGTGAAATTGACTTCTGGACCTCCGAGTAATAACGTTTGGAGTCACCTTTGCCACCCGTTGTCACAACCTCTTGTCACAATTCTCAACACAAATAGGAGATTCAAATTCTGCAAATTACCTATGGTCAGAGTAACGGTTACACTTTTAGAAGGTATATGGGACACATTAAATTCTTAAGCAAGCTACATTTTAGTAGTCTAATCTACCAAGTTTCCAAGTGTGGTCCCTGAGACAGCAGCCTTAGTATCATCCGAGAGTTAGTTAGAAATGTAAATTATTGAGTTCTAATCTAGACCTTGTGAATCAGATAGTCTGGGATGGGACCCAAGATTTTCGTTATAGACAGACTTCCAGTTAGTTCAGATGCACATCAATTTTTGAAAACCACTGGTCCAGGGGGAAAAATACTATTGAAGATAAAGATGGATCTCAATCATAGTTGTACCACTGCATAATTTACTTAAATTCCCTATGATTCATTTTCCTCATATCTAAAATACATCACTTATTTCTAGGGTTCATATGATGTTAGGATAAGATGAAGTACAGTGAAATACTTTTAAAAACTGCCAAGCTTTAAACCAGTGGTTTACAACTTTAGGTGATTTATCCTTCAGAGCCCATTTGGTAATAGCTGGATAAGTTTCTGATGCTTAGAACTGATGGAGGAGGTTGCTGCTGACATCCGGTGGGTTGTGGATAAGGATGCTACTAAACATCCTACAATGAACAGGACAGCCCTCCTCTTCCACCCCCACCTCCCCCACACACAATTCCATCTGGTCCAAATGTCAACAGTGTTAAGCTTCAGAAACCTTGTACTAAACTAAGATAATACAGTAAAATGATAATTTTATCATATAATTTTCCAAGCACTTCTGATTCTGTCTCTTTAATTTTCTCCAATTTGTAAGTAATGAAAAGGATACCAACAACACTAACATATTTTTTAAAATATATAATGCAAATAAAAATGCAGGTAAAAGGTTTTTTCTTTAATTTTTGGAACTGGTTGGTAGAAGACAAAAATGTTTCATCACGTTTGAAATGTAAATTTTCATCATGTGGAAAAAAATTAAAGTAATTTGAGGAGCTTGCTTCAGTTTAGCTCACTGAACAATTTTGTCCCTAAACCTTGTTTATAATAAATCTCTGGCCCTAGCAACTACAGGGGCAACTGAAGTAGGAGGCAATCTCATTTTTCCTGAATCTACATAACATTAACTACCTTGCCACAAATTCAAGTATTATCCAAATCATTGTATACCAGAAATATACAAGGGAGATTAAAGTGGTAAAGGAAAGAAATATTTTATCAAGTTCGTTGTATGTTAGATGAAAAGAGTAACTTATTTTTCTATCCCCATCCTATTCAACCCACACTTGGATGACAAACCCCATATGGTGACTAGAATGGAAATGGATCATCTAAGGATGTCACACCACCATCCTGCTAACAATTCTCACTGAAGACTGAAAAAGCAATAAAAGTATATTTTACATGATAAGTGAAGATGGGTGATAATTGATATTCAGAAGATATATAAAATGAATTATATGCTTAAGTCACTTTCTATATTTGTGATAGTGATTTCACTTGCAATGATAATGCATCACCTTCATAGCAACGGATAAGATTATATTCTTAAGAGCTATCTGCTACATTACATTCCATGCCTCGCAATGGGGGTAACTTAGAGACTAGCAGGTAATACTGAAGTTTCAGATACGTAAGCTATTGGAAAACTGTGGACATTTGCCTAATTTCAAAAATATTAAGTGTTAAAAGATAATAGATGAGAGGATTTACGGTAAAAATGGAGGCATAGATAAACATGCTTCACCTCCTCACACAACTACAGAAAGAATTACAACTAGACCTCAAAACAAGTAATACCCAGAACCATCAGAAAATTGAGCTACATGGAAGTTCAACAACCAAGGATTTAAAGAAGCTACATTCATCCAGACAGGTAGGAGGGGTGGAGACTCCCTGTGGTGCAGAGAGGCAGCAGCAGCAGCAGCAGAATGGGTGGTCCCACATTCATGTGTGGTAGATAAAAATCAGAAGGAATACCTTGGGAACAAAGGATCCCAGCCCCAGGCTAGACCACACAGCCCAGAGTTCCAGCACTGGTAAGAGAGACGCCCATAACTTCTGGCTGTAGAGACCAGGTTGGGTTGGGGTAGCAGGGGAAACTGCCATATTTTCAGGAGACTCCATTTAAGGGACCCACACAGATGTAAAATGTACATAGACCCACCCCCTCTGGGATTCAACAACAGGGAACCAGCTAGAAAGGCACCTGTTCCATACAGGGAGTAAGTGAAGTGCCTGGAAACAGGGCAAGTGCTGGGCAAACCTCCAGAAGACAGACAGCGGCACTGTCTCCTCTCTGAGCCCTCCTCCCACATAAACTCACAAAGCATCGAAGCAGGTTACTCCACCCCGGTGATCACCTAAAGCTCTGCCTCACACAGGTTACAGGTGCCTTTTCTATACTAAGCCACACTACTAAAACAGAGAGTCAAAGCTGCTCTACCTAACATACAGAAACAAGCACAGGGAGGTTGCCAAATTGAGGAGACAAAGAAATCCGGGCCAAATGAAAGAAGAGAACAAAACCCTAGGAAAAAACAAACAAACAAACAAAAACACAACTAACTAAAATGGAGATAACCCTGCATCCTCACACATCAAAACTGCATTCAGATTCCTTTACCCATCTACTTCCAGATCCAGTTAGGACAAAATTGAGACTCAAACATTGCTTCCCTTCCATCATGCACAATTTCTGGATCTGGGCCAATTAAGAAAATAGCGTCAATTCTCCAATCTGTGTTTATTGATACTTTCTTGCATGTTTTATCAATATATTTATAATATTAAGGGATATAAAACCTCTTTGCATGTTTTCAAAGAACTCTTCTATCAAGTTTATATAAGAGCTAGGGAGATCTCTAAGCCATTCAAATTAAGATTTTAGACAATATATTTAAGGAGTTGCACTGAAGGGACAAGTAGGCAGCTTAGTCCCATGACAAACTCTTAGATCTCTTAAAGATAATGTTTTTTGATGTCATGATCAGACTGAACCTATTACTTATTTTCCCATTCTAGGGACTGCCCTTCATTTTCCATTATATTAAATGGCACTGTTTCTATTAGTGAACAGTGTGATATACCAATGCAGGCTGCAATCCAAACCAGGCCCTGTGATCCAAACCAGAAGCACATAGTGCATGGAAAGAAAGATACATGGTTCTCTTGGGACAGCATTAGCATCATGACCTCATAAGAATTAATGGACAAGAAGAATGACTGCAATAGGCTGTGTAGAAAACCTGCTGTTTCCTCTCAACACTTGCAAACCCCAGTGAAACTTTAATGATTAATAGTGATTAGATCCAATAATGATTAGGCAAAACATCTGCCATGGGCATCTCCTGGGCACTGACATGACCTTCTGTGTATTAATGGAAGACATCACTGATCCAAATACTCTGGTCTGCGGTATGTAACCCCATCCCATGCAGAGGACACTGCCATGCATAAAGAAACAAACCGAGCAGACTTTCTCTTCAGATCTAATGTAAATGTGATCTTAAAGCTAAAGGTGACTGTTAGGTTAATTTTATCTATGCCAACTTTAGGTTTATAGACACATGTAGGTATTTAATTGGGTAAGCCACTTAACCTATGTACAAATTATTTTGGCAAAAATATGTATATATCAAGTTGTTAATTTACGGACTCTCTTAAGGATTAGTCAAACTTCTGAATAAGAAGTTCAAACTTCTGAATAAGAAGTTTCTCAAACTTCTGCAGATAAGAGCATATGTACAACATTAAATATTTTGAAAAATCCAAAAGGACTTGGAACAAACTATTGGACACTGATATGGTACAGTCAATGATTTAACTGTACCTATATTTTTATTTTATTTAATAATTATTTTATTTCATATTTTATGCTTATAAAATAGTTAAATATTTTATTACACTTTATATTTTATATTTTATAACTCTTTTTATATTTTAAAATATTAAAGATATTTTCAAAATATTTAATAACAGTACACTAATATTTTCTCTTTTGGTGACTTACATAAAGAAAAATTTTAATATACAGGGTCTGGCAGAAGTAACACCTGCTTGAGTGTGGTTGGTAGAGTAATAATATGGGTGTAATAATTTAACATTTTAATCTGAACATTTCACCTAAAATGTCATATGGTGTGCTTGAGTGTGATACTGTTGTTACAGAATTATATGCTTATGATGTTGTAATAAAATTTTTTGTAATAAAAAGGGGGCATTATTTGTGCCACACCCTGTATTTCATTATATATCTAATTAGTAGAAACATAAATTGAATTGTGATGGGGACTCCAAAAAACCCAAGAATTATTTTCTGGATGGCAGATCCCTTGTAACATAGGCTTCCCCACCAGATGAGTGTTCTAGGAACCCATATGTATCAGTGTACCCGCTGGTGTTGTTGTGAGAGGCTGTGTTCAGCTTCAGTGAATTTCTTTTGAAGATTCAATGCACTTGCCCATTTTACAATGAGTGATTTACCAGTGCATCTGCCCATACTGCACTGAGTGCTCAGAAGTTTTTGACCAAAAATGGCATGACCCCTGTGCCCCACCCTCCCTATTCACCCAATCTCAACGTGAGAGTGACATTTTTTGTTTCTCTGAAAGAAAAAAAGTCTTCAAAGGGAAACCTTTTGCTGACATGGAAGAGATGAAACAAAAAATTGCAGAAGCACTAAAAGGCATCAAAATCAGAGAGTACAAAAACTGTTTTGACAGTGGAAAAAAGTTTCAATAGATGTATTGCATCAAATGGAGAGTACTTTGAAGGGAGCTAAAGTTTAAACATGTAAGATTAAATACACAAACTTTTATAAATAAACTCTGGGGAGGCATTGGTTGTGTTTCCCCTAGTATACATTAGTAGCATATCAGAACAAAGAACAAAATCTATTCTTAAAATATTTCTTTTTAGGGGTAAATATTATGGGCATTATAAAACATGTATTTGTTACCTGGAGATGATGAAAAAATAAAAGACATAGGATTTGTATATCTGTTGCAGAGACAATGTTCAAATAAGCAAAATAAATAACAATACAATGCTTACATAAATAAAATAAAGAACAAAAAAATCATGATTTTAGCAAACACTATATTGTCCTGAACTAACTCCAAAAGTAAAAATCAATGAGAGAAGACTCAGGAATTTGAGGGAGCGGGGGCACAGTTCAGCCATAATATCCCCAAATCAATGCCTTCAGGCCAGATAAGCAAATATTTTGAGATCTGGTAGAAAAAAAAATGAGAAAGAGGCTTCAAATGGGTGGAGTGGGGGGTGGGAAGATAATCAAGAGAGACAATGGTAAAAAGGAAGTCACTCGTTATTGCAAGAATTACCCAGATTTAGATAGTAACGTGGCAGGATAATATGGCTTTAATCCTTTCTCCTAGAACTAAGAAAGTACTCCTGCTGATGCAGCAGGAAATCCAGAGCTCTCAACAACTCTGAGGGTAGTATTGTCCTTATTGCTATGACTTATTCTGATTATAGACTCAGAGCTCAAATTGAGTCCTCTAGATTAGCTTGGAGTACATGAGTTCTAAAACTCAAACGTAAATAACAGCTCTCTTAAAAGTATTGTAAGAAACTGAGAACAAAGCAGGGTTAGAGCCAGGTAAGAGTAATATGCAGCTAAGAGTAAGGAAAAGAGCGTCCTTCATGTCTACCTGGAAAGCCATGTGGCTTCAGCAAATGACTCCGTAAAACACAATGCCACTCTGGGACCTCAAGGACTCTGGAAGTTGTGCAGCAGCTGGCTCTGTATCCGATCAGCCCCATGGTAAATGGCTACTGTGATAATGAACAAAAGCTGCAGAGAGACCTAAGAGGAATCCATGCCAAATAACGTTCAGCTGCAGAAGCAATTTACCTGCTCATGTTCAAGGTAACAGCAATGATCTTCACAGGAGGAGCTGGAGACAGGGCCTAGAAGAGGAAGAAAATGGGGGTAGCTATTGGAACTTGTTCTTGAGGGGAAAAAAAATTATTCACTTATACCTGGAAATAAGCACATATACATATATATTTGCTGCTCTAGATTCCTGTGTTGGATTGTATTACTATAAAGCACATTTGCAATTCTGAAAACAGAATGTGTATTTTGTTTGTGTAATCCATTTTCATGATAACCAGTTACTATTCTTCGAAAGGAAGTATCATTCTGAAGACAGACTTTAGACTAAATAAAACAAATCTAGTCTGAAAATACTATCATACATGGAAAAATCCAGATCTACTGGGCCATTTTTCTTTTGTTGATACATGATGATTTCAAATGCACACGTTAGTATTGAAAATCCGTGGTGTATACCAGTAGTTTTGTCTGTCCAATACCTCCTTCCCGTTCTGTTGGGGTGGAGCCCTGTAGTGCATCTCTTTGACTCCCTTCATATTGAAGGTAAGAGTCAAGATAACCCATCCCTCCATCTCATTCGTTTTCCAGGGTTAGATACATGGCCCAATCTATAGCAATCGGAGTAAACTTGTGGAAAGTTCTCTTTGTGTTTATAAGGCTATATATACCGTATAAAAACCAGAAACAGCACTGTGGCTGTGATCTTAGATTTGTAGGGACAGCTGATTTAAGAGAATGAAGTCACAACAGAGAGAAGTGAAGAAAAAGATGAAGAAAGAAAATAATAGAATAAGCTCGATCCAACACGAAACCAAGAGGCCTGACGCCTTCGGTGTTTCTGCATCCAGGCACGAAGGCAAATGACTTTCACCCCATCTCCTTTTGAAGTTTGTGCCATGCACCCTTTTCACTTGTAGCTAATTGAACTAGTTTTCTGTCGCCTGACTCCAAATGACACCTAATACATTATTAAATATATATTCCAAAGTTATTATAAGTTTATAGAGACTGCAGGTTCAACAATCTTTGTTTATAAAAGCTCCATTGACTTCCCTAGGCCTGTGGTAGAATAGAGCTGCTCACACTTTCCATTTTTTCCATCCCTTAAATATCAATTACACAAGAAAACCTAAAGCAGTAATGTTACTGAAATACAAAACAAAAAATAAATCAGACTTAGAATATTTTATTTGTTTGAGGCTATGTATTAAATGGATTGGTGAGGAAATAGGATGTTTTAATTTTAAAAGTTAAATATATTATTTTTAGCAAAATACTGACACTTTCTTTATTTTCGTAATTCTGACTTCAAATTTTACCTAAACAACTATGGGAGCAATTTTAAAATCTCATGGAGTTAGGTTTCCATTGATCAAGTAATTATTGCCATTTTATTTTATATAGAAATGCCTATTTCAAAGTGATTTAAAATATAATTGAAATTCATCAGAAAGATAGGAAGCATATATTATTCTTGTGATTTTTACCAGAGTGAGAATGGGCTTGTCCAAGGATGCAAATAAAGCTATCCAAAAATGAAAATGTGGATCTACATTTTCAAGTTGAGTGTTCACAACAATATTCTTTAAGCATGGAAAATGAAGGGGCATTTGTGTTTATCTATATACATGCTAATAAGCTAGGGTAATTCAAATAACTGCATTGACAATTAGAAAAGCTTTGAATGATAATGTATATACATTAAGATTCAGACGACTTGTCATCTATACCACCCATACTGCGTAAGTAACATTTCAAGCCAGAACTGAAGATCAGCTACAGAAGTCATTTCAAACTGTCAGTGTTTATTGGACAATAGTATATTTTGTAATAAAAAAAGCTTAATTCATTCATATGCACATACATAACATTCCAAACAATTTTGATGTAATGGAAAAGCCAGAATCTCAGCTGAGCTACTTAATGCTATATAAGCAAGGTATAATTCTAATATCTATTGTAAAAGAAGAATTGTAATGAACACATTAAAAATTGCAAGGAAGACTTTATTCAATACTTGTAGAAGAGGTCAAGACATTGCAATAGAGGAGAGAGGTTGAACTCAGCAGAAAAGCCAGGAAAAGGCTGAAAGAGCTTTAAATGCTCGAGTAAGTTAAATGGAAAAGTACTGAAGAACTTAAGCGAGAACCTTTGTTAATGTGGTTATGCTATCTGTATTTGCCAATCGTCCCTTATCAGTTACATCCTTACCCTCTTACAGAGACTAGAAGCCAGGGTATCTATCTTCATTGATGTTTGCATTTCAAAGGGATGTCTGCCAGGTCCTTGAGAAAGGCTTTCCTGGGTTTGTACAGAGGAGGTATCATATTTGTCAGGAGAATTAAATTAAAAATATTGCAAAACTTCTTAACAAATAGAGATATCAATATAAATCTAATAAAGTTAATATCCTATAACAATCAAAATTATTGTATTATAGCAATAGAATGAGATGCAACAAAATCAGTTCTGTTTTCCTATATTTTTTACCCTCTTGGCTATCTTCAGATTTTGGAAATTTCATTTTATTTCCACTGTCAATATATGAAAGGAGAAAAATTGTATACTTTGGTATAAGATGGGTTTGGTTTTATTGTTTCACTTACTAGTAACTTTATACAAATGGATTAACTTTCACGAGCTTCATTTCTCATGTAAGATATGTGGGGCAATAAAAAACTTATTTAATATATTTAGAACAAAGCACACAGTGAATATGAAACAAGCATCCAGTAGGCAAACATTGTGCTTTCTCATATTCCCGTAGTTTTATAAATGCTGTTCTGCCTGAAATTCCCTCTCCTACCCTGTTTGCTTAGTTAGATCCTCCTTATCTTCCAAACTGCAGCATTCTCTCCTCATCCCTCCCTGTTGGGAACCGCCCTGCTTGGTTTCAGGAGCTGTAACCGCCCCCCCCCCCCGCCCTCCCCCCACACACACACAACTAAGGCTGAGTGAGCGACCTTCAGCCCATAAGCCACTAAGGAGACAAAGCTTATCTCCCTGGCTGGAGTGCAGCTTCTGCTCCTTTTTCTTCACCCTGCCTGGCCCCCAATGCTTGATCAGTTAGCCAATGACAGGTAAGATTCCCCAAGGGGGGAATGAGCTAAGACAGGCACAATCATGGGGAGGCCCAGGGAAGGGCTTGGGGGGCTATAGCAAAAGGGGGTGATGGACCCTCGCCCCTCAGCTTTGGCATAGCTTGAGTCTTCATTCCATCTGCAGTAAGTCTCCTAACCTCTTGTCTGCCTCACTTCCCCTGCCTGACTAAAGCCTGAAACAATGAGAGAGGGTGGTGCAGCCCTATGCTGGAAAGGGCTATCAGGCCTAAGAAAGAATATGTAAAATCCTGTGAAATCTGCTTTGTTTAGAATGCTCTCAATTAAATAAGGGTCCAAGCAAGAAGTGAGTTTGTTCCTCAAAGTTTTATTGCTCTTTAGTTATCTGACCCTGACTCAAAATAGTCCCTCAGAGTTCTTGTATGTTATCTATTGTTTGATCCTTAATGCCTGACAGTGATTAATGAGCTTTATCTGTATTCCTGTATAAAAGGAACCCAATTAAAGCCTATTGAGGAAAAGGCTCTTGGCCCGTCTCCTTCTGAGAGATCGGCCACCTTTCCTCCCCAAGCAGATCATGTCTTGGTAGACTTATTCTCATCCCTGGCAGCTGGGGTGGGGAGGGGGTAGGGTCTGTGGGCGGAGCTCCCACACCCCTCCCACCCAGGACTGATTTATATGCCTCTGTACATACCTAAGTCCTGAGGATGCAATGAAAATAGGGCCAATACTTTGGCAAATGAATGCATTTTAAAATAATTATTGCTTAAGTGTTTTTAGTCCAAAGTGATTTTATAGCTTTTTTTTCAAATATTTAGAAACAAGTAATTCACATGACAAGTAAAAATGATGGGAAGTTTTCCAATACATGTTATGAGCCTGGCATAATCCTGAAACTTAAATAAGAAAAATAATAGCAGAAAATGAAAGAAACAAAACATTACATGTCCATACTCTATATGACAACATAAAAATCTTGATTAAAATAATGACCCATAACTGAAATAAAGAATTAATATATGGGCTCAAGAGGGTTTATTTCATGAATGCTATATGGGGAAATATTTGATGTAATTCATCACATAAACATTTCAAAGCAGAATAAAAGATATAAACTTTATAAAAGATGCTGAGAAAGCATTTGATAACATGTAAGCTTTTTATTATTAAAAGCCCTAGTTAAACTAGGAATAATGGACACTTCCTAAATATGATAAGTTTATCTAGCTCTAAATGACTACCAAAATCAAGATTAAGCATACTATTTTATTGGAGCCAAAACTGAAAAGAGAAAATTCAGAGTCAACCACCACTGTTGCCATTACAGGGTGATATTAATTTTCTGATGTTGAGGAACAAATTACCATGAATATGGTGGTATAACAGCAATGCCCCTTTATGTGTTCCTATAAAGGTCAGGCGTCTGGGTAGGCTTGGATAATTCTTCTTATCAGTTTCTGGCAAGGCTAAAATCAAGGTGTCAGTGTGACTGGATTCTTATCTGAAGGCTCTAGGGAAGGATCAGCTCCTAAGCATTCAGATTACTGGTTACATTCTGTTCCTTGAGGTTGGAGGACTGAGGTCTCCATTCCTTGTTGTTGGATGTTGACTAGGGGATGGTCTCCTATTCTAGACACCTCTCTGGTCCTTGTATTCAGCCCTTTTTACTACCAATTTAAATGAAAGGGTAAAGGCAGGGGGTGTTTTTAATATAAATAACTCTGACATAATAAACCAAAAAATAACCAATAGAAAAACATTTACAAATTAGAAACTTAAAAAATATATAAAACAAGAATAACATTGTGGGACTCAATAACAAAAATAAAGAAAAAAGGAAACAACACAACTTGTTTTCATGTCAATAAAAACCAACAGAAAAGAGAAACTTGATTGTATGTTTCTTAGGCCCTAAACTTGTGCCTAACATTTGCCCCAGAAATTCTCTCTCATGGTACTTATCCTAAGGAAATGATTAAATATGCAAAAGTGCATCCTTAGTAATGTTCAGGTATTATTTTCTTTTACACTAGCAATACTTTGGTAGTATGATAAAGTCCAACACTTCAAGGACAGTTAAATAAATTTAATAGGCCCATATATGTGAGCACTATTAAAATATGTGACATGGAAGCACACTTAGTCAATGGAGAGTAGGTTAAAAAGCAATCAATAAAAAATTTAGACAGTATTTTTACACTTGGGGAACATATCTGCATAATTGCATAGAAGAATTATGGTAACATATACACATGTAATAACAGTAATTATATCCATGCTAGAAGATAATTGGATATGTTTACTCTCTCTATTTTGTTTATTTTCTAAATCAACAGCAGGGACAGGCTGTTGCACTGGACATCTCTCCACTGGACTAGGAGCATTTTACAGAAAGGGTTTGAATCATTCAAAAACCTGTGCTTGGTTCTGAGAGGTATAAAAGTAAATGTGTATTATGTACTCTTTGGAAATAAGAAAAATTAATCCTGACTCATCCCTACATATATTATCATCAAATCTCTGACCATTGTTTGGGAAAACAGCTCATCTCTTCGAGTAAAAAGGGAGACTTTCAGACTACACCAAAATAAAAATTTATAAGACACTTCTCTGTCCCATAAGTAAGTAGGAATAAAATAATAGAAATGTGACATTTGTTATTCTGCAGGGTTTTTTATTGTTGTCCAAGTATATTTGTCTCCATTTTCACCCTACCACACCCTCTCGACCCCACGCCGTACCCACCTCCCACCCTCAAACCCACCCCTTTGGCTTTGTCCATGCGTCCTTCATACATGCTCTTTGACGTCTGACTCTGCAGGGTCTTAAAAACAATGTTTGACTTTAATACTATAAAACTCAAATTACGTTAGAACACATACTGATTTGATACAGTGGAAAGATTTTGGGGTTTACTTTATTTGGAAAGGAAATAAATGGGACCATTTTTTCCCCTTCAATTTTCAAGTGACACTAAATAAGTGTTTTTGGAATGAACCATATTTACCTTTTTATTCATTTAGCTTATTTTGTTTGGAAACATTTACCTAGTAAGAGCTGTTAATGCATCCTGAGAACCCTGGAGCTAGGAGTAAAGAGATTGCTGCTTTGTGCTAAATGTACATTTTATCCTGTTCCTTCTTCTAAATACCTCTATTGCTAATGACTTTCTTCCTCCTGAAATTCATATTTCCTAGGTAAACTGCAAACGTAGGCTAGTCATGGAGGGACAATCGTTATTAAAATTAGCTGTCTTACCCAATCAGCAAATACAGAGAATTTCATTCAAGGGAAAAGTTAGTTCTATTAAAGGATATTGAACTGGAAGGTTTTATTGCCTGATGGGATATGGTCTTAAAGGTGATCTAAAGGACAGTTTATTCACCAAACTCTCTTGCTGTTTCTTTTATAGCTGTTATAGATGGTCATTAAATTGTCAATTTGGATAGATTTTGTGGTTAAAAAAAAAAAAGCAGAGAATGGCTAAATGTAAATATTACCTAAAATTAGCACTTAAAATTAATGTGGATATATAATAAGATTCTAATGTGTAGCAAAACTTGGCCAAATTAATTAAAATTTGGTTTCTTTATTTCTACTGTGTTTTACTCTAGCATACATACTGGATATTGATGCCATTTATGAAAGGGCTTTTATGCATGCTCCAGGAATTGATAGATAGTGTGTGTCTGGTACAGAAACACACTTTGCTGACATCCATTGAGAAGAGCTTCACCTAGCAGGGGCTAGTTGTACTCAAGTCTGTTTGCTAAGTCTATCGCCAGGATCTGGTCAGAAAGAATGGTGAGCTTTTCTTCTGCTATTGTGTCCCAAATACATCTGAGATTTTTTAACCATTTTTTTTTTTTTTACCATCTCTGAATTTAAAATGAAGTGAGGAGAAGGTTTCAACTTAGTAATTTCCGTTCAGGGTCTCAGGTGGTCAGAGCCTCTCCCAATGGTTCAGGACACAAGACAGGGTCCACCCTGGACCGGACACCTTTCCATCGCACAGCCACTCACACACACCCACAGCCACTCAGACTGGGACAAGTTAGACAAGCTAACTTGCACATTTCTGGGGCATGGGAGAAAGCTGCAGTACCTGGAGAAAATCCATCCAGAAATAAGGAACCATGCAAACTCCACAGAGACAGAGACACCGGCCTTATCAGGAAATGACTTTTTTTCTCATCAATATTACTAGACAACATTGAAGAAAATACTGTTATCCAAGGACTGACAGACTGCACTCACTTTTTCACTTAAAGAAAGCACTTTCTGGCGTCTCGTTGGCATCTCCGAAATGCCAGCATCACTACTGGTGTGCTTTGGGGGCATTATTCAAGTAACGTAAGGATTATTTGAACATCAGCACTGCAATGCCGCATATACATGTGGGGACATTGGACCCAGGGATGATTCACATCTGGGTGCAATAAGCAGGTCAGAATGAGAGCTCATCATGCTTCTCAGAACAGTGTGCAGTTTAAAACTTGTGGATTGTTTCTTTCTGAGATTTTTCATTTAATATTTCAGGCCACGGCTGACCACAGCTAACTGAAACCACGGAAAGTAAAACTGCAGATAAGTGGAAACTACTGTATCAGAAATTTCTGTCAATGCTAACACTTGGCAAGAGGTCTAAATGTGTCAGTCTCTCTCCATTAGCAATATCAATTGTTCAAGCTAAGACTGTCTCTTGATTGAGCTATTGGAATGGCTTTCTAACTGTAGTCCCCAACCCTTGCCCTTATCCAAACATTCTTCACACAGAGACTAAAGTAATCACTTTAAAACAATTTCAGCAACAAATTGATTATGGTAATTTCCCAGGGGGAAAAAAACCTTTTATTGGCTATCCAATTATGATAAAATTTAAAAAATATTTACTACCCCTCAAAACCTCATATAATTTGACTTTGCTGATTTTTTCATGTCATTCTGAGACCAATTATGTCCTGTATCTCAACTGACCTATCTTCCCCCCACCCCACCCCCACCAATTCCTTAAACATAGCTAGATTATTCCTAAATTAGCATGTGTTCTCTCTGCCTGGTACTTTCTTTGCCACATTAAAATTTATTTTTGAAGTTACCTACTATGAAAGACATTTTCTGAGCTAGTTCACCCTATTATACTCATTCATAGCTATCTGTATACTCAATTCACAATAGTTGTAATTACAGTTTATTTTTATGTTACATATGTTTTTACTTAGCCACTTTATTTTTTAACCCCATAGGGAAAAGGACTATTTTACTCAGCATCTAAAAAGGCACCCAATAAAAATTTGTTGAATGAAGAAATAAGCTTGTAACAAACCGTATTCTCTAGATCCAGCACTTTGATAGGCTAAGAGAGTCAGAAATGGTTTGTTCGGACACTCTTCATTCAAATTCTACCTCTCCTTTTCTAATTTAATGTTTATACTATTAAAGTACAGACAACTTGAGTTTTACTTTTTTTTACCACTATGTGCATTAAGTTGATGAAGGGGAATTAACTTTAGATGCAATACAACTCCAGCAACAGAGGCATCTAGGAAATGTTGGGCTCTCTGTTTAATTCTCTGTGAACTGCTTAACTCCCTGTAGCCTCAGCTTGACTCACTACCCAGTAAATCAGAATGCTGCACAAAGATAAATATGTCCCCAGGAAGGAGGTTAATGAATGTATGGAGTATGATAACTAATGTTAACTTAAGAATGTACTGTTCTTTCTGGTGGTCCACTTAACCACTCACTATATAGTTTTATTATTAACCCCCTGTGAAAAGTGGATTCTACTTTGTGGCCACCACTAGGAATAGCTGCTTTGCCTATGTATGTAAGTTTCTCCTATTAAAACACTTAAGAACTTAAATAAGGATATGTGTCAGTTCTTCAGAATCTATCCTGAATTTAGACTTTTGGGACACAAAAGCCAAGCCACACAACTGCCATACAGTTTTGCCTGGAGTACCCCTCTTCCCCAAACCCTTGAGGTTGCCATCATGTCTTAAGGTTTCTCCTTGCTATCTTTCAGGAAAGCAACTTTTGTTACTTCCCTGGAAATGTTGCCATGAACCACATGACCAAGAAGGTACCTGGCCACTTCTGTAGTGGGCTTTCAGTAGCTCTGAAAGTCAATCTCAGTTCCTCAAGGCTTTCTGGTAACAATCAGAATTCAGGCATGCCTCTTTCAGGTGTGACATTCCAGTCAAAATCTTGGTTAACAAAACTACCATTGGAAACTGGTCAAATTCTGGAGGGATCAGGCAGGGAGATAAGTACAAAGCATGAAGGGAAATCCTTGTCCTTTTAGAATCAACCAAGATTACATTTCCATGCCTTATACCTGTCAGTGTTTACTTCCCACTTGATGTGAAGTTCTAACTATCTTTTGGAAACCTCAGTTTCTTTCTGAAACCAAAGTAAAGCAAAGTCCAAAGCAAAGACAGGGTTCGAGAAGGGGGCGGGCTAGAAACAGTTTTAGAATCTTGTCTTCTACCTGTCAGTCATACTAACCAGTCACCCAGATGCCCTTTCTCAGGTCACAAATGGCCCAAAGCCCCAATGGTGGATGCACTCTCTCGCCTACCAGTCTGTCCACTGGTCTTTTGGAAGAGACACGTTCCCTTGCCCCCAGGCAGGCTCTACCCAACACCAAATGACCTTTCCTAGCTCCCAAATGGCAGAGGCATTTTTCCTAACTGGTCTCACAGATGGCAGATGACCTCTACTAGGTCTCAATAGCCAAACAGTAGGCCCAGAAGATTTCCAATTTACACAAAACAACAGAGTTCAAACCAAATCTCCACAAGATCATAAGGTAAGCAAAGAACAAAGCAAGCGAAGTGTAACTGCACCCAAGCTAAGGTTTCCTTTCTTTCAGTTTTAAAACTGTCACAAACTCCTATAGCTTTTACAACTTTCTACATATCTTCTGCAACTTCTACAAATCTTATGTATACCTTTACTCATTCAGAAATAACTATAACTCACTTTCATCCCTCGTTTGTTTGTTTTCTCACAACGGGAAGGACCATACTCTTACTCAGTATCTGGCAGCTAAGAGTCCCTAGATTTGCAAGAACATAAATAAAGTATAAGGGAAATTGTCATTTTGCACTGGGGTCACTGTTCTTTTCCAGAAGAAAAATTTCAAATCTTCTGGAGTGCAAGTCCACTTTCCCACTCAACATCAACCACAGCAGCAGGGTTTGAGTCCTCCTCAGGCAGGGTCTATTTTATGTGTGTGGTGGATCTAGTGCTTGATTCCGTTAGCATTAGGGAAGAGTGTGGTGTCAGCAGGACATCATTTCTTGGTGAGAGTTTTCCTATCTGCTTCCCATTTTGAACTTCAGGCCCTCCTTTCTTCAGTGGCCCTCTTCCTTGCAAGAGGCACATTGATTGGTTACCAGGGGGCCTCAATTTTTCTACCATTGACTTGGGCAACGTCCTCCTATGGCCCATCTCTACTCCCCCCCAGTGATATGGTCACATCTCTCTGTATCAGATACACCTATATATTTCTAAAATATTACAGAGGAAGGCCACATACAGTAAAATGTCAAATTTTATGATATGGACACATAGGTATAAAATTATCAGGAGAAAATGCTACAAGAGTAAATGAAGTAAAAAACAGTCTGAAAGCAAATATTTCAATAAAGATTAAAAGCTCCATATCTTTTCTTGACAAGATTATCAACATCTTGGCAGCCTTATTACAAGGCTTAGTTTGTGAAATAAAAGAAAATCATATTAAGCAATCACTTATTTTCCAACATCTATTTTACTTAGAACTTATTGTCGAAAGAAGTATGACTTTGCTTTATGAAGCTGGCTCAGCAAGGAACCCGGTTCTCTGGGTCATACCCAGCTGAGATAGTCTGTGGACATTATTACTATTGTTACTAATGCTATTCTCCTACCTCAAATTGCAAACTCAACTTCCTCTGCTAAATCATTTCCATTTAGCAGTTAACTGCTAAATCATTTCCATTTAGCAGTTAACTGCTAAATATCTTAAAGAGACAGTCACGTAAACTAATAAGCAGACAATTTATTTGATTGCTTCGATAATGAGGAGGGAAAACCATAATTACTTTTTTGAAGGTGAAAAGGGTGTTAAGAGAACCTTTGGTCTACACAGGTAGTCTGCCTAGTCTATTGCTTGGCCCTAGGAGGATAACACAGAGGATCTCATATCACCTCACAGCTAAATACTAGAGGCTGTTTTCTAGCTCTTTAATTTGCTCTGAGGAGAGTTGCATTGATTCTAGGAAGTATGGTGTACCTAAAGTTATTTAAGCACTGTAGGCAAATTTTATGCTAAAATATGGCATGTCTAGGATGTAAAACTTGATTTCTAAAACTTAAATATTAGTGGTCTTACCTTTTAAAATCACTGAGAGCAATAAGATAAAAAATATTTGTATTTAATAGAAGTTATAAAGCCCTTCAGTGTCACATGCCCGGGTAAGTAGTTATTCTTCATCAGTGAGAAATTTAAATGGTTCTGCTTATTTTGTGTTATTCTGATCAGTCAATACAAATCAGGGGCCCAGGCTTACAGGGCGGTGTGTATTCCCTTAAAGAAATAATCCACTCAATTTACAAAGCTGAAGCAGTGACAATTGTTTAGATTTCAATCTATAGGCCAGTTTCACACAAGGAAAGATCTAAATCTTCTTTTTATTTGTAACCTTATAAAACTGATGCACCTCTTTCAAGGTAATGAAGCTATAATTACAAAAAGATTTGGCCACGGGGCTCAAGGGAACTGGTAATAAGATATTCAGCCTTTTATCTCCATGCAGTTGGTGTGAGAGTGTCTAGAGCTGATAATGGATAAAAGCAGCAAGTATATGCCAATAGATTTAGGGTTTCTGCCAGCCAAGTTCATGATGCCGTCAGTATTTTCATGTTTCACTTGTGAACTGGCTTCTAATTTATCATCTAAAGAGCAGAAGCATTCTATTAAATGCTTGCTTTCCTTTAACATTGATGACCTTTAAATTAAAGTTTATGTTTATTCTCACTATCAACCTTTAGAATAGTCAAGATTATGAATTCCCAATGACTTCATAGACCAATGCCACATTCAAGGACATGTAAGTAATTGTTGACTAAATTAGTACTCAACCTAAAAGTGACTGGCTTTTCTTAGCTACCTGATCTGGTCAGTAGTAATGTGTGAGAAGTTTCCTTGCAAAAAATCCAAAGCTAAATTTTATTTCCCCAGTTGGAAGATGGTGAAGAAAAGGAAAAGCGTTCAATGAAAAGGGAACTTACATTACCTGATGCCTTTCATACAGCAAGCATTTCAGTAAAATTTCTTAATAAGATTTCCTTCCATTCTCACAACCTCTGATAAAGTCATTATTATTGTCATTTTATAAATGGTTGAATGGTGGAGGGCATGCACCCATCTGCTTACTATAAAATTTTAGCTCATAGAGTTTTCTTTGTTTCGTAATTTTCAAAACTGGTGTGATTGGATATTTGATAAATTAATTGAAAGGTATGTTATACTCATGGGAGAAATATTCTTTATGTCTAAAACAAAAAGAAGAAAAGTGTTTTCTCTCTCACGAAAAGCAAAAAATTATTTGAAGTTGCTTGGGGAATGAAAGGCTGGCATTTGGGGGATGATGATAAGAAGATCTGTGTGTATCCCGTCCAGGTTGTTCTGCCAAAGACAGAAGACCTCAGACCTAGATGGGAAGTTGTGCTTCTAATGACTCACATCCTCCCAAAAAGGAGTCCAAATAAGTCCTGTGAGCAATATGCCATTGTACTACATTTAAAAAGCTAAATTGGCATGGCATGAAGCTTTAAATAGTCAGTCACAGGAATGTGATGGCAATGACTTATTAAAATACTCTTACTATAAAATTAATTTTCTTTATAAAACTTTGAACTGGATAGAAGGAGGTCATTATACCCAAGTTTTAAATTACTTGGGTGCGTTCTATTTACTTCCTCCGTTCAGCCGTGTACAATCATTCACCTCATCTCCTCACTAACTTCTAGGTGGCTGGTGCGCTGACACTGTGTACTTCTTAAGCAGAAGTTACTTATTATGTAATATTGTGCCCCAGTATTTCCTGGAGGCTGCTATCTCCTATTTTCTTTCCGCCAAGCCTGGATACCTAACGTACCTTTTCCCAAATGTTAGTAACCAGAGGCACCTCAAACATTATCGTGCCTCCCTTTCCCTCTGCTGCGCTGTGGCACCCCAGAGCCTAGATGCACCACTTCTGTTTGTCTACCCAGAACTCATCCATTCAGAAGGAACACTTATTGAGCGCCTTCGTAGGAACCAAGCCCTATGTAAGGAACTGAGAATACACCGTTGGTTCATAAAAGACCATTGCACCCAGAGATTTTACCATCTTGTGAAGAAGACAGGCACGAAACTATGTAGTCATAGTGCACTATAGAAAGTTCTGTGGTAGAGTCATGTGAGGAAAACCGGAGGAGCAGAGGTGGTGGTGGGGGGGGGGGGGTCAGTGGGATAAATAGAGGAGGTGATGCTAAAAATATGCAAAGGATTCTAATGATGTGTTTGGCACTTGATCAAAATTCTCATCTCTTATCTCTATTACTCCTAAAGTAGAGTTTCTCACCTATTTACAGACTTCTATTTTTCTTAACAGTTATTATTTTGAGGACTCTTTTCTGGGTATTATCTCACTATACATGTCCTGTTTTTTGCAATATTCCTCTTAATGCTCTTCATTAATGGCCAGTATATCACTTTTCAAGTCTGTTTTATCTTTGTTTATTAGTTTGCCGATATATACACTTAAACTGCTTTTAGCACAGACCTGCCTTAATTTTAATTCCCCAGTGCTAACATGGCAGGTATATTTAAAATACACATCCTGACAAAATGAACTTGTGCTCCACTACCACTCTGTTTTTAATGCAGCTGGCATTCCATTAATAAATGGAAGGCATTGTTTTAGTTATTTTCCTGAGTATAGGCAGGCACTCATACATTTTGTATTCACATTTGGTGTGACACATTCTGCACTCTTATCATGCAAAATTTCAGGAGAAGAAAGTGACTAATTTTCCCCCTTTATATCCTTGTTTTAATACATGATTGCATTTTTTAATACTCTAAACCTATTTGCCGCTCTGCTATGAAAAAAATGTTTAAATGAATTATCAGGATATTACCTGAATCTAGAATCATTACGCAAACTACATTAAATTGAAATTTTACCAAATGTCAGCTAATGAGTTTTCAAATATTTGCATCACTGTTTTATCTCAAATAACATTATTATATAATCTAAGCAATAAATTAATGGTGAGCTATACTTATATCTTTTAGGTTAAGAATAAGTGAAAGTTCTTTCTTTGTACTGTATTTATTTACAAGGAGGTATCTGATGTAGGTCCTATACAGTGAAGAATTTTGAATACACGCACACATACACACTAGCCTCCATGGTTTTATGTCTTTGTTCATCTGCTTCATACGCATACATATATATATAATTATAACTAAGGATTTGAATAACTATAAATCTAAATTACTAGACACTTAGAATTTTAGAGACTAGGTAATATTTCTTGCCCAACATCTTAATATATAAAATATCCTTTGTTGGTTTAACGTAGTAAATTGGATGCCATCTACTGCCCCGATATTGTTGCCTAAGAAACATCTACAAAAATTCAGTGGAATGCAACAAAATACACTAATTTTTCAGAAATGCTCTGTAAAATATTATTTGAGTTTTTTTAGGGTGACATTGGTTAATAAAATTATATAGGTTTCAGGTATAAAATTCTATAATACATTTGTGCATTGTATTACGTGTTCACCACCCAGAATCAAGTCTCCTTCCATCACCATTGATTCCTGTTACCATCTTCTGCCTCCTCCACTCCACCCCCATTTTCCCGTTGGTAATCACTATGCTGTTGTCTGTGTTTGTGAGTGGCCTATTTTTTTTGCTTAATTCCTTCACTTTTTTTATCAAGCCTCCCAAACCCCTACTCCTCTGACAGCTTCAGTCTGTATCTATGAGTCTGTTTCTATTTTGTTAATTTATTTTGTTCATTAGATTTTACATATCAGTGAAATCATATGGTACTTGTATTTCTCAGACTGGCTTATTTCACTTAGGATAAGACACTCCAGGTGGATCAAGGCAGTCACAAACGTAAGGTTTCCTTCTTTATTTCACAGCTCAGTATTATTTCTTTATGTAAATATACCACAGTTTTTTTTTAATCTACTCATCTACTGAGGGGCACTTGGCTGCTTCCAAATCGTGGCTATCGCTAATCATCACAGAGATGCAAATTAAAAACACAAGGAGATATCACCTCACACCTGTCAGAATGGCTGTCATCAATAAATCAACAAATAAGTGTTGGCAAGGATGTGGAGACAAGGGAACCCAAATGCACTGCTGGTGGGAATGCAGACTGGTTGCAGTCACTGTGAGAAGCAGTATGGAGTTATATCAAACAATTAAAAATGGAACTGCCCTATAACTTAGCAATTAGACTTCTGGGAATATATCCAAAGAAACCTGAAACACTAATCCAAAAGAATCTATGCACCCTTATGTTCATTGCAGAGTTATTTACAATAACCAAGACTCAGGGGCAGCCCAAGTGTCCATTAGTAGATGAGTAGATAAAAAAGCTGTGGTACATTTTCACAATAGAATACTAGGCAGCTGTGCAAAGTAAGGAAATCTTACCTTTTGTGTCAGCACTGATGGACCTGGAAAGCATTATGCTAAGTAAAATAAGCCAGTCAGAGAAAGACAAGCACAATGTAATTTCACTGATTTGTGGAATCTAAAGAACAAAATAAACTAACAAACAAAATAGAACAGACTCACAGATGCAGAGAACAGACTGATAGCCATCAGAGGGGAGGGGGGTTGAGGGCTTGGGGGCTGGATGATAAAGGTAAAGGGATTAAGCAAGCAAACAAAAACAGCCCTCATAGACATAAACAGTATGGTGATAACCAGAGGGAAAGGAGGGGTGGGAGGCAGAAGAGGGTAAAGGGGGATAAATGGTGATGAAAGGAGATTTCACTTGGAGTGGTGAATGCACAATACAATATGCAGATGATATATTATAGAATTGCACACCTGAAACCTATATAATTTTATTAACCAACGTCATCCCAATAAATTCAATGAATACAAATAAATAAATAAAAATTTAACTTCTATGCATTCAAATGATCTATTTTTATTTTTTTCTGTAAATAGGCACAGTAATGGCCCCCAGTCATATGCTGTCTTTGCATAAAATTCCAGCATATGCATATTTCCATGATACCCACACAAGAACAAGAATTTAAGGGCACAAACTTGGAAACCATATTGTGCTGTGAAAATGTTTTGAAATTAGGAAAGTTGACATAAGGATAAGATACGAGAATAGCTACTGGCATTTGATCACTGAAAATTGTGGGGAAAAGGAAGTAATGGTGAAATAGTTCTGACAGCAGCGCCAAGGGAAAGGGATGCGAGACCACCAGCCATGTGAGTCTCCAGATGTTTGGATCAGAGAGATTTATCAGACTACTACATCTTTTTCAGACTAATTTCTTTGCCTGATTTATAGTCAACCAATCACAACGCTGAACTGAAACTAACGTAACAAAGAATGCTTCCCTGTTACACAGCATAAGTGGACTGGCCAGATAAACATTTGATGATTTGTATCTGGTTTGAGAATCCTTAAAGTAATGACATTGGCATTGAATTTAAAGCTTTCCCTGCTGAGTTTTAATGTATGAATTCACTATGATCATGCCTTTTAAGTTATTAAACGTCATCATTTCCTGATACCTTAACATTCCCACAATGAGTGCAAGCATTGGCCCAGTTGATGTAGAAAATTAACCCAGAGCTCAGCATGAGCCCATTTCCTGCCCCCGTTAGGCAGGCTAGCCCGCCCGCATGCGAAACTAGCAAGCCATATAGGGAATCCAAACTAACTTCCGCATTCCGCTTCTGTACCTCGCTTTGTGTTACGTAGCCCGGAAGAAAGAGTGCATATAAGCCATGAGCCCTTTCTCCTGGGGCTCAGAATTTGGAGTCTGTACTCCTCTGGGCCCGTGCACGTTAATAAAGGATCCTACTCCTGAATCCCTCCGGTGTTTGGTTGTTTCATTTCTCTGTAACACAGTCACCCAGGTATACCAGTGTGATAAGGCTGGTCCCTGTCAAAACTGCATCTTCTTGCCTTCCCCTGACTGACCTAGTGACATTCAAATGCACCAGTGAAATCCATCAATGCCTCTGTCCTGTCCTCTACCCTGACTCCCAGTGAAATCACTTTCCCACAGTTCCTATATGTGAATAATTTCTGTGCCACCTCACCCTCCTCCCCACGCACACCATTTTGTGGTTATAGACAAAAATAGCATGAAACTTGAATCTGGAATTCTAACCCAACATTATTTTCGTCCTGGTGTGTAGGAAGTGTTGGAAATAATAAGGCTATACTTAAGATACCATTCCTTAGTTTTCTATGGAAGAAGTAGCATATCCAGTGTAAGAAAACAATCTCTACTCAGAATTCAAAGTCCCATGCAAAAGGGATACAGTTTTGTGATCACAAAACACCATGTTATTGTAGAAATTGTCATTTTTTTTTTCAAATTTGAAGGAATAGCACATTTTGAGACTTTTATTACATTAACAAACATCACTACAAAAGCAGGTAAAATTTGTCTTGTGTGCATTTTTTAATTAAAACAAAGTATTTTGACCCCACTATACAAACAAGCTAAAGCTACATAAGGAGGGAAAAAAACTGGTGAGCTTTCATCCACTGTAACCACACTCTGCTGACATCTCTACATCCACACGTTTACGTGCATGTGACTTTTAGAGAAGAGCTCACAGGCTGCACCATTTTTTAATGCCAATTCACCCAGCAGCTACAATCATTGCTATTTTAATGGCTGTGTTAATTTCAAAGAAAACCGAGTAATGCAGCTTCCTGCAAAAGCCTTGAAACTGACTAAGCCCTCAGGGTCTCCCTATTTCTAAAGGAGAGAAGTTCAGTCACCATGCTATTTCTAAGACTATTGAAAGAGAAGGATTACAAATAGCATTGTCTCCCTAAATTTCATGCCTGCCAACTGGTTACACATATTGTAAAAAAAAAAGGAAAAAAAAGAGTGTAAACTAAGAGGATGTGATCGACTGGTACCTTGATTAAACTGAGGCTGAAAAACCTCAAAGTTTCTGTGTTGTTCTGTAGAAATGCTTTGGAGGTTACCTGTTGGAGCTGGTCTTGCAACAGCTCTCACATTTGTGGAGGTTCTGTCATGGACAGTCAGCCCTGCATATCTGCCGTTTTCAAATCCGCAGATTCAACCAACCACAGATCAAAATATTAAAAAAATGTTATATTATTGCTGGTGTGTATTATGCAGCTAGGTCTACAATGGTTGTGTCGGCACAGCGTAAGTAAATAACTATTTACAAAGCACTTATATTGCATTAGGCATTATAACTAATCTAGAGATAATGTAAAGTATACAGGAGAATTGCATAGGTTATATGTAAATATTGTGTCATTTTATATAAAGGACTTGAGCATCCATGTATTTTGGTATTTGTGGGAGGTTCTGGAACCAATGCCAGGTGGATATGAAAGGATAACTGTACTCTTCCCGCTGACCACCTCCAGAAATTCTTCAAAGATCAATCCAATTCTATGGTTACTTCTCTGCTCATAAACACCAGATTATATACTTGGATCACATGCATGTATCTTAATGTGGGTTGATGGTCCCCACCTAGATCATATAGTCTTAAAGAAGTTGTCTTTCTGTAACAGGGTGACAGAAATAGGGATTTGGAATGGGGCCCAGAACTCAGGCTGTCCAGGGAAATATTAGAAAGACATATAAGATGTCCTCAGCCCTTCCCCCTCAGGTGTGAGTTGGGGGAAGGGACAAATGGAGCAGGGCCTTTGAGAGCTGATTTGTATAGCAACAGCTTTGCAGCTAACCTCTGGCATGGTCATTTAACATATCTATAACCTTTAACTGTTTTCATAGATATGTTGAATAGCTGTCCCCATGCTTTGGGCCAGGGAGAAGGGAGTGACTTCCACCCAAGATGGAATTGGAAGGCAACTTCCCCTGTTTACGGTGCCTGCGGTGCCTGCGTGGGAGCTTGGAGAAGACTGGCCCCAGGATGTGGGGACACATCTGCTCAGGCTCATGATGGCAGCCCAGTAAAGCTGGAAAGATATGGGAGTGCTGGCAAGTGTAGCTGATTCTGGGAGGAGTTGGAAATGGGACTGCAGAGGAGGATTAGGGTAAGGATTTAAATGGAAATGCGGCAGCCATTGGGGAGAAAAACCACTCGGCTTTGGCAGAGTGGAGACCCCCTCGCAGCACTGGAGGGAGATCCATGCAGTTTCACCAGAGTGCAGATCCCTGCAGCTTTGGTGGAGAGAGAGAGCCATGCAGCTTTGGCCAGAGGGGGAACCACACGCTTTGGGCAGAGTCAGGACCCCTGTAGCCATGTGAGGGATAATCACCATGTGGCTTTAGCAGAGAACTGCCACTCAGCTTTGGCTGAGTGGCGACCCCCTCCCCACAACTTAGGTGAGGGGGGAGCCACGTGGCTTTGGCAGAGTGGAGACCCCTTCGCAGCTTTGCCAGAGAGAGCAACATGGTTTCGCCAGAGTGCAGACCCCTGCAGCTTTGGTAGAAGAGGACCACGCAGCTTCAGGGTGCTCTCTTTGGCTGTGTGGCCTGGGAAGCAGGAGAGACTTCGCCTAGAAGAAGGGTGAACAACTCTTGTCAGTAGGCCTTGAGAAGGTGCCACATGGCTTTGGACTAATCAGAGATCCTGCCTTGACAGTGACTCCGCTGATGGTGTCAGGAGCCTGGATCCCAGACATTTGCTTCTTTTCCTGAATTACTACCCTGAATTAGGGCAGGAGGAGAAGGAAGCTGCTATGGGTGTCTGTGGGGATCCTAAAGGACTTTGATATTTTAATGAAGATGTTAAGTCACTACTTTAACTCTGTATAGCATTAAATAAACATTTCCTTTCCTTTTCACAAATCTCTGGCTTTGAGAGAAGTCTTTCCTATAAGGCGGTGGACATAACGAACCTGTGTGTGTCTGCTCTGTAACAGTTTTTGGTGTCCCTGGGTGGTCCAATAATTGCCCCCCTTGGACCTGTGTTCTGTAACATTTCCAGCAGCCCACCTTGGATGCAATGTAGTATTTTATGCACTGAAGATGCTGAATTTTTAGTTCAAGCGTGAGTCATTATGCTTCATGTATTTACCAGAGTTTCAGTGTTTGTCACACGAGACTTTTGACTCAGCCAGTATTGTAACCATACATAATTCGTTCAGGTGCTGAGTATTCTTATAATGGTTGCCAAATATAATGAAATCTAAGCATATTTTAAAACCCATATTTTCTATTCATTACTAACTTTTAGTAAAGTCCATGCTTTTTATACTTCACATTTCCAGAGAAGATCTCTGAGAAAAAATTATTTCAGGTTGGGGACAAATGAGAAAAAGAAAGCCACATTTGTAAAAGTGATATCCCTCAGGGTGTTTTTTTTTTTTTTTTTTACCATGATTTCCAAGTCCAAAAATCTAGAAGTGTTCTGTTGAAGGAATAATTCTAATTGGGACTGTCGAAAATCTGGAGTAGTGACCAAAGACATGGGACATTTTATGCCTCAGTCATTTAAGCTTATAAGCACTTACTGTACAAGTTTCAAAATTTCAACCTATCCAAGGAGAATTCAGGGAAAATAATACTTTTTGCTCTTCTGAAGGGCAATTCTACTTTCAAGCAGTTATTTATCTGACAGCATTATTATTGGGAACATACTTAACCAGCTGTGCAGAAGATTTCAATGTTTATATTTGTTACAATATCCAGTTTTCTTGGAAAATTTTAGAACTTTAATCAATAGTTGCTAACCGTAGCAGCCAGTGGCTCTTGAAAGGCATGAAGCAGCCCTTGTTGCTGGTCATCTCTGAAAACGATGCCACGACCTGAATCCAGGTACCAAGTGGCACTTCCTCCAGCATGTAGTGGCTTGAATACATTTATTCCAAGCCAAGAGCTGGAAGCAACCTAAGAGTGCATCAGTAAATGAATGTGTTAGAAAACTGTGGTACATTTACACAATGGAATACTATGCAGCAGAAAGAAAGAAGGAGCTCCTACCCTTTGTGACAGCGTGGATGGAACTGAGAGCATTATGCTAAGTGAAATAAGCCAGGCAGTGAGGGACAAATACCATATGATCTCACCTTTAAGTGGAACCTAATCAACAACAAAATAGCAAGCAAAATATAACCAGAGACATTGAAATAAAGAACAATTTGATAACCAGAGGGGAGGTGGGAGGGGATAATGGGGAGGAAGTGGGGAAGGGTTTTCAGAAACAACTATAAAGGACACATGGACAAAACCAGGGTGGGGTGGAAGCAGGGGAGGGAGGTGGGGATGGCTAGTGTGGGAGTAAATGTATAACTGCACTTGAACAACAATAAAATAATTTTTAAAAAATACATACATCTATTGGATGACAAAAAAAAAAATATCTGAAATGTTTCTCAAAAGGATCAGTTTACCTTTCCAATATTCCTGATCATATGTCTTAATGTAAATCCAAAATAATCACAAAGTTTAATGATTCAGACCAGGGAAAGATGACACAGTATAGCAAGTGGAAAAAGATAAAGACTAGGCACCAACCTCCTTCATTTCTCATCTTACCTGTGAAACAACCTTGGGGATAAATCTCTTTTTAACCTCTGAGATTGAGCTAGATAATTCCTATAGACCTGTCCAGCTTTATCTATTCTAATATTATATAACAGAAGAAGCCTGGAACTATCTCTATCATTTCTCAACAATTACTATAATAACAATATATTGCCAATTAATGTACATAGTATTCTCCCTTTCATCTGCATAAGGCATTATCCATTTATCCAGCTGAATATATAAGCTGGGCCGTGACAGACCAACACTGTATTAAGTGTGGTTCTTCTGGTTGAAAGTAATAAACCATTTCTTGAATTCATTCAAAAACAAAGCAGAATTTTTATAAGTACTATCTGAATAAAACCTGTACTATTATGAAGGCCCAGTCACGTTACAAAGAAATATGATCTGGAAATCAAATTTAATCATAGATTAAAAAATAATTTAAATCTTTACTGAAGTGTCTCAAGCAAATTCTAAGAGAGAAGGCTTGCGGTTCATAGACATATTTTATGAAACCCTCCACTCCCACTCTTCCCTCCTCAGCTCTCACACAGAATCAGCTTGCAGCCTCTTTTGTCAGCTTTTGCAGAGTCCACTCCTAATTACATGGTATCCCAAATCCCACCCTGTGTAGATCTTCCCTTTGCTGTCCTCCTTTGTTTCCCAAAATTTTCATAATCCAGTCTGTTTTTAATTCGCTTCCCAATATAAATTAAAAGTCTGTCCTTTCTAATGTTCCAGGTCTATCTGCCAGTCCCTCAGAATCAGAAGCAGTGCAAAGCCAAGGAACTTAGCTGGGAACTGTGGAGTCACCTCCAGAAACTGAGGGAAAAGAATGGAAAAGGGAGAGGGATTATCTCAATGGGGATATTTTAAAAAATGTTCCCAAATTCACATATTTTCTTCTATTTTCTACTCCTTAATGTGCATGGGGGAAGAGGGACAATGGGCTGCTGATTGTGTAAGGAATACAGCTTAGGGCCCTACAATGCACTAGAAACAGTGGTATTACTATTTTTAATGGGATTTTTTTCATTCTCTGCTTTTTCTCTCTGGGCATGTTGGTTTTGTTCTTCTCTTCAGCTCTAGGAACTGTTCTCCACCACTTTATTGTCTCGATATTGTAGAAAGCACATTCCCAGTGGGCTTTCCATTTAATATGTTATATAGTCAGCTACCAATACAGTGAATAATCTCTTTGTCATAGAAGGGGAATCTGATTCAGTTTATACTTTATGCCCATTTAACATCTAATTTAAAGTAGCCAAGGCGACTGGCTCATATTTTACCAAATACATCTTAATGTGGATACAGGGAGGATTTTCTAAAATGCAGTGGAGATATGGTTTGAGAAGACAATGTAGTTGCATCAACCATAACTTCTAATTCGGAGTGTAAGGGTATCACTGTGACTACTTAAGTAGGCTAGGAGTAGCATCCAGCTCCCCTTGGCTGTTGTTATTTCAGTTGTATTTTATGTCACTGTTTCAATGATGTATCCTTTATTATAGGGTAAGATACTTTAAAAACACATTTCTAGGGATAAAATATTTTGTTCATTATTCATTGTATATATTTTCACAGTATTGTCACAAGTGCTAGTTTTCCTATCAATTTTTATTTTTACCTAGAATCTTGCTTTCAGATTAATAAGGTATTTTTAAGTATATTTTACTGATTATGCTGTTACAGTTGTTCCATTTTTTACCCCTTTATCCCCCTCCATCTTACAGCCCCCCTCCCTCCAGCAATCTCTCCCCCTTAGTTCATGTCCATGGGTAGTACATGGGTTCTTTGACTTCTCCATTTCCCATGCTATTCTTAACTTCCCGCATCTATTTTATACCTACCATTTATGCTTTTTATCCCCTGTACCTTTTCCCCTATTCTCTCCCCCTCCACTGATAACCCTCCACGTGATCTCCATTCCTGTCATTCTGTTCCTGTTCTAGTTGTTTGCTTAGTTTATTTTTATATTTGTTTTTTAGGTTCAGTTGTTGATAGTTTTTTGTTGTCATTTTACTGTTCATAGTTTTGATCTTCTTCTTCTTCTTAGATAGGTCCCTTTAACATTTCATATAATAAGGGCTTAGTGATGATGAACTCTTTTTTTTTTTTACCTTCTCTGGGAAGTGCTTTATCTGCCTTTCCATTCTAAATGACAGCTTTGCTGGAGAGAGTAATCTTGGATGTAGGTCTTTGATTTTCATGACTTGGAATACCTCTTTCCAGCTCCTTCTTGCCTGCAAGGTTTCTTTTGAGAAATCAGCTGATAGTCTTATGGGAACTCATTGTAGGTAACTGTCTCCTTTTCTGTTGCTCCTTTTAAGATTCTCTCCTTATATTTAATCTTGGGTAATGTAATTATGATGTGCCTTGATATATACTTCCTTGGGTCCAAATTCTTTGGGACTCTCTGAGCTTCAGATTAATAAAATATTTTTAAGTCAATATACTCATTGTATAGATGATGCAACTGACAGACTTAGCCAAGACCACACATCCAGTTCAGTGAAAAACACAGAAATTTTATCTCCTCTTTTATGTTCATTTAGTTTCACCCTTGGGCCTATTCAGTGTCAATAAACCTTTTCTGAGCATTGGAGGAAGAGTCAACTTATGGTTGGCTAGGTTAGAGGATCTAATTTTCAGAAGAAAACTAAAGAGAACCAGCAGCTTTGCAATTTAATGTGCTAGCTATATTACATTGTTAAGCTAGGTGCAAAATTATATGACCCAGGAAATTCATAAAATTGTGGGTTTTCTTTATATTTTAATACCAAGAGTAATAGTGAATTCTCAGCTTTAACTGCACACAAGTGGTTGAAAAATAACCTTTCATCAAATACCAACATTCCAGGTGCTCAGAAAGAATTCATTTAGAGTGTAAAACTGAATTTGAACTTGCCAAATATGTTCACCTAGATTTTGCAATCAAGCCTTTTTACATCTATACAGAAGGGAGAACAAAAGAAGACCAATGATCATGCTACCTAATTTGATAATGATAAGGTGGGCAGAATGAAGCCTAAAGAGTTAACTACACTGACTAAAGACCAGCAAGACCTTGGGTGGGAAACAAGCAAGTAGCAAGAGCTTTATTGGTAATCAAGCTGTCTATAGAGCCTGGACTCCCTAAGGGCAGCAACAAGAGAGTTGAATTACTGAGAGATCCAAATCCAGCAAGTCTCCTGTCAAGGTGAAAGTCACACAGTTAATTGCACATTAGAAGGTAGAGTAGGTGGGATGGGGTTTGGGGTTAGTGACTAAGAATCTGAAATTGCAGAAACATCCATAGATTAGTTGAACATGGCCAACCAAACTTGTGGAATTTTGTATTTGTTACGGATGATTGTGTCTGTTCACTGAGCTAAGAAATGCCCAGATAGCTGTTAAACTTTATTTCTGGGTGTGTCAATGAGGGTGCTTTTAGGAAAGATTAGCATTTGAATCACTAGACTGAGTAAAGAAGATGCCCTCACACCCTCACAAAGGTTGGTGGGCATTATCCAATCACTTGAGGGCCCCACATGGAAGAAATGGGTAGAGAAGGAACAAATTCTCTCTCCTTTTAAGCTGGGACACCCAATGGTCTCCTTGCCTTAGACATTGGAGCTCCTAATTCTTAGCCCTTTGACCCTGAGCTGAATTATGCTTTCCTTGTTCTGCAGCTGGCAGACAGCATATTGTGGCATTTCTCAGCCTGCATAATTGCACAAGCCAATTCTCATTATATATGTGTATATTTTTTCCTATTGGTTCTGCTTTTCTTGAGAACCCTCGCTAATATGGTCCTAGAGTAAAGAAGTCCTAAAGGTATTCTGGCTGGGCAAGGGTCTTTTGAAGTAGTAGAGTGACCTCTAGGATTCAGTCTTTTAAATTGCTAGATGTGCAGATGTCCAAACCTGCTCCTGGCAGCCATGACTAACAGTAATTGCAGATTAACTCCTGGGGATCTGAGACTAGCTGGACTGAGGACTGGGGTTAGTCTTGAGTAGGTTTGATATGTGACACCACAGTGCTTTACAATGCACCATTTAAAATTACTACAGTTTTCACTTGTTGACTGATGAAGACAGGGTTTTTGAAGATATGTATTTTAAAAATGTATGACAATTTTTTAAGAAGATGTTTTCAGTTTGGGAAATACACTCTTTGGTCCTGAAATCTTAAGAATAATATGCTGCTTCTCTTTCACTCAAGTCATGAAGTTTCAAATTACCCTGAAAAAGATCTCTCATTCTGTTTGTTCTAAATGCCTCTTTAGAATTTGACTTTCTCTTTAAAATAGAAATGGTAAGAATACTCTGAAACAGACTTGCTGGGGCACAGCCAACACATGAACCCTCTGCGATTTTGCGGATTTGAGTTCAGAAAGAGCTCTGATTTCTTCCACATTTCCAACTCACACTGAATGTTCACTTTCATACTCTTTCTTCATGTTCAGGATGGAAGTGTAAGAAATCCACACTGACTTAAAGGACTCCTGATGAGCAGTAAACACAAAATTAGGTTTCTTAAAATTTCAGAGTTTCTATCAGTGAAAAAAAGCTTTTGTTAATGAAAAAATTAAATATTTCCAAGTGGGATTGCTTCTTTTTTAAAATCTATTTTAAACATTACATATATCTTTAAAAATACCAAATATATAAAAGATTTATTTTAGTGAATAAGTAAAGAATAATTATAATACTCTTATTGTACAATGGGGATGATATAAACTTCAAGGGTATTCAAGAAAGGAAAGAATGGTCTAAGTGTTGCGTAAAATGCAATGCATGCCATTATTATTATTATTATTATTATTATTATTATTATTATTACTGATGTGAAGCACTGTCTGGGTTGGTATTTAAACAAGAGGCTACCAAATCCTAGATGGAGTGAAGGGGATTACAATAACTTCTCAAATCTTGAATTTGGAAAAATATAAATTCAGGGGGCCTAACCCAGACTTACTAAATCAAAGCTTCTTGGAGAGGATTCTGAATTTATTTTGAAGTTCCTCAGGTATTCTGATAAATGGCCAAATTTGGATTTCAGTGAATAAGCACATGTTCAAACTGCTGATGTGAATACCAGTTCTAACAACTAATTTTTACATTTGACAGATTAAGAAACAGACTCAGAGGTAAAGCAACTGGGACTGATGGTGAAGCTGGGACTGAAATCCAGGACTTCCTGAACCCAGAACTAGCCCAGAAACCCTAACCAGCGCAACATGCTATCCATTAAAGCGTGAATATACTTCTTAAATCATTCTCCTATGCAGTTTAGTAGTTCTATAGCAACTAAAACCACACGAGCATGTTCTTCTTTGACTGTATTTTCAGCAATGGCAGGAATGTGCTCCAAACTGCAAATCTGTATGAAATTATGAATTATTCTTAATTCCTCTATCTGGGCCACTTTTATAGCTTTTAGGGCTAATTATAAAACTAAACATGATGAAATGTTCACAAAACCTTTATATCTTTTCCCCCCTCTTCCTTTTTAAATACAAACAATAGCAAGGGCCCCTTTCCTTTTAAAAAGCTACTCATCATCAAAAGAATCTAATACTTCCAAGCAACAATGTTCTTTTTTGTCTTTTCATGCTGGCACCCATTTTAACTTACTACTTTCTAGACATGAACAGTGATTTGTGGATGATACACACTTAAAATTATATTTGAGGAAACAGTTATAGTTACCAAGGGGATGGATTAGCCTTGCATTAGTAACGATGCTGACCTGGCCTCTATAATAAGAGATCCAAAAATGAAATGGCTGACATAGTATGAAAGTTTATTTAATATGAAAGTTTATCTTCCATAGTAATTCAAGGCTGTTGGAGAGAGTAAAAGAGATCAAGCATGCAGCTTTCTTTTGTCTTCTAGTCTTCGCCTTCTTTGATATGTGGTACACAGATGGTGTTTTAAGGATACTGCTTACCCAGACTTGTAGTAGAAACAATGTAAAAAGTAAAGGGAAGGGGAGAAGTCCACCTCTTCCTTTTAGGGCCATGACTGAAAGTTGCACATCTCTTTTGCTCATATCCTCTTGGACAAAACCTAGTTACATGGCCACACGTAGGTTCACAGGACACTACACTCTGGTGCGGATGAGCAATCATGTGCTCAGGTGGGTTGCACATTGCTATATAAGAAGAAAATGGGCATGGAGGGCAGGCAATGGCAGCCGATGCCACCACTTTAAAGATACCCACTGTTTTGGAGGCAAACATTCATAGGTGTTCAGAAGAGATACAGTTTCATTTCTTTTACCTTGATGCTATATCCTGTGCTGTCTCACCTAACCCTGGTTTAGAACTTAATAAAGAAAGCTTATTTAAGTCAAAGCTTATAATGGAAATCTTACAACATTTGTAAACATCTTTCTTTTTTTGACTGTACCATCTCTGCAGACATTAACCAGGTCCTGATGGATGATAGCCTTAAAATAATCTTTTTTAAACAAAAAATACTCTGTATTGATGTAGCATAGCTTCAGTGCCTTAAACCAAATTAAGCAAATGCCTTCTACTACTGAAAGCAGGATGCAAAAATTGAAACTTCATTCAACATTGAGTAAACGTCAGGAAACATAAGTTCTAGTCTTGATTCTACATGCAACTACATGGATGATGGCCTTGGACAAGAAACTTTGTGGCCTTTAGTGTTACGGGCAAAATAATCCTTTTCCTAAGACATCTAGGTCCTAATCCCCAGAACGTAAAGACCTATCAGGTTATATGGCAAAGTATAATCAAGTCAGCAGATGGAATAGAGGCTCCTAATCAGTTGACCTTGAAATAATGAGTTATACTGTATAATTGGTGGATCCAATATAATCACAAGATAATTGTCTTAAATCATTGAGTTTGTGGTAATTTGCTATATTACCACAAACAAATACCCTTAGTTGAATTGTAATGAGATTCGAGAGTCTTATTACATGATTCGAATTATCTATGTACTGGCATACTAAATGCACCATTTCATTTAATTCCTTCGACTCTATGAAGTATGTACTAAAAAAACAAATCCAGGATTGAAAAAGTTAAGTAAGTTCCTCAGAGTCACACACATTAATGAAGAAAGTCCTCAAATATTGTTCAAAAATCTATGAGGTTTTAAGACATACTTTTTGTCCTCAAGGATCTAAAAGTGATTTTGCTTAATTAATTTCATGATATTTAGAGTATCCTAGAATAGGAGTTGAAAAACTTTTTTAGAATTGGTCACATAGTAAATGTTTTAGGCTTTGTAGGCCAAAGGTTCTGTGTTCATACTCAACCCTGCCATAGTAGCATGAAAGCAGCAGACACTACGTAAACAAATGAGCATGGCTATGTGCCAATAAAGCTTTATTTACAAAAACAGACAGTGGATCAGAATTAGTTCATGGGTATTGTTTTCCAACTACTGCTATAAAGGAAAAGAGATTAAATATAGGAAATTCTTCTATTAAAGTCGTTTAGCTGAATGGAGACTATTCTCTGTGTGTAGGTAAAGACTGTTAATAGAAGATGTAATTCATAATGAATGGGACTTCGTACTGCTACTTTTCATTGGTTATTCACTTCCTGATATGCTACACCAATCCCCAATGGTAACTACCCTGTTTACAGAGCTAACTCCTCTCTTTTTAGTTTGTCATCAGATCTCATCTTCTCAATGAGACCTATCCTGATTAACTCATTTAAAATTACAACTTTTCTGCCCTCACTGCATGATAGACTCCCCTTTACCCTGCTATACGTTTCCCCTTAAGGTATTTATTACCCTTTCATATACAGCATATTTATTCATTTTGTTTATAGTTTAGTGTCTGCCCTTCCATAAAAAAATGATCTTTGCCTGTTTTGTTTGCAATATATCACAAGTACCTAATATAGTACCCAGTACATACACACTCTCAATAAATATTTGTTGACTAAATATTGTCCATGGTAACTTATTTGCTTTTTGTTAGGTCAGATTTGTAAAGCATTAATTTCCTTATAGTTAAAGTGCATACGTGACCAGAAAACATCATTTAACATTAAATTTCATTTTCCATTGACAAATCACACTTTCGCCGTCTTGTTAAACACAACCATGATTTCATACTAAATCTTCCCCATTCACTGGGATATGAGGTTTTTTATTCCTATCTCTAAATTCACCTCCTAATACAATGCCAAGCATTTGTTGCTTTTCTCCCCAAAGAACCTCACATCAGTGATCATAACACACTTTGAAAATATTTCAAAAACAAGTGGCTATTTAAATGCAAGCTCCAATACGATAATGAAGGAAAGGAGAGACATTGCAAGACACAAGTGAAAGATAAAGCAGGCCTGTATTTATTCTAGAGCTGTATTGGGATTCCTATAATGATTAATGATGCAATAATATAATGAGAACTCAGTGGCCATGAGTCAGTGGCATTTGCAAATAAAGAATGAGATAGGAAAGTAATCAGCAGCAACTTCGAACTTAGTTAACGTTCCAAGTTATGCACCATTTTTTATATCATGTTAGTTCATTTCCTTTCATATTACTACCCTAAATCATTTTGCTGTAAGGAAGAAAGAACAGCTGAGTTGAGTATGAAGATTAACGGGCAGTATATCTATCTCAACTTGCTAGGATGAGCACCTAAAGTTTAGAAAGCAGATCAGAACTTCCTGGTTCTCAAATTGGACTGGAAAATGCCCAGCCAGAGATTTTCTGCTCAGGATACTTCCTAACCTGGGTTGTACTGGAAATAATGCAATGCTAGTCCTTATTAAACCAAATACAAGCTGTGAAGGGATCACAAATATATGACCAGAAATCACAGCAAATTGGAAAACAAACAAACAAAACAAGGCTCTACAACACTTTAATCAGGTTGAAAGCCTGATTCTTTTAATTATTAATTCAAAGTATACTTCCTCAGACTTTTGCTTCTCTCTTCCTTGACATCAGCTGCTTTGCCAAAACTCAGACCTTCCTTTCTTGACTGCTTGACTTCTCCATTTGGCATTTTGCACAAGGGCTACTGACACCATAAACCTATCAGGTCCATAATAGAATTTGTCATCTTTCCTTTGAAATGCTTATTAACAGCACAAGTCACACAGATTGGATTCCTCCTTCTGCACTTCCATTATCTAATCACTTACCAAAAATCACAAAGATTTTACATTCTGAGTGTCCATTATTTGTTCATTCTCAACTACATTACCTTAAAGCGGGCATTTATAACCTTTTTACTTTGTCATTGTAATTGCTCTCTCACTGGTCTACTGCCTCCTCTCTCCACAAGGCATTATCTTGTACCCAGATTAATCTTTCTAAGTTATAACTCCTACAATAATTTGTTCAAATACTTTCCAACTCTTCAATATTTACCAAATTCAGGATGACATTCTTGTCTTTGCATTCAAATCCTCCTAGATATTGTTGAGCTACCTTTCCAACAGTATCTCCAAGGTGCTGTCAAACAAAGAGACCAAGCTGTGGCCAAATTCTCCCAGCTTTCCAAAATGTCAGCGATGTGCTCACAATACATTGTCTATCTGAAATGCCCTCCCTTGACTCTCCGGTTTATGAAAATTCTACCCAGTAATCTCACATATCCTTTTGTTAATATATTCCTTTAAAAAATTGTGTGCCCTACTTTTCTTGAATATGCATAATCTTTTGTTAGCATCTGCCCATTTCCAATTAGGGCAAAAAACACTGTGCTTTATCCATATCTGTATCCTTTTTGGTGTCTTGCATGGGCTACCATACACAGTGAGAGTAAGCATTCACTATATGCATATGTAAATAAATTGAAGCTGGAAATGTAAACAAGGATATAATCAGACATTTCTAAAAATCAGCTAATGGTTTCCAATCTTTCAAAATTTCACTTTCTCTAACTCTTTTAACCTTATCGTGAAAATTCAGAGTGATATATATATAGCGTCTGGCAGAAGTAATGCTCGCTTGAGTGTGGTTGGTAAGGTAGTAATATGGGTGTAATAATTTGTTGTTTTAATGTGAACATTTCACCTAAAATGTCATATGGTGTGTTTGTTGCAGAATTACATGTTTATGGCTTTGTAATAAAAGAGGGATGTTATTTGTGCTGGATCCTGTATATATTTCACCAGGAAGGCTCAGTTAATCAAATATTTAAAGCACATTTGTTATGTAAAACAATCTAAATTTTTGTATGAGTACAAAAAACAAGTTTTAATGAGTACATTAAAAAATGAGATCTAGCCTTAAGTCTCAAAATAGCTGTTAAATTTGAAGTAGTAAGGAACATGAATGTTTTGGTGAGTTATCTATGACTACTACAATAGTTATATAAAAATATGTTGGTTATACAGTTGACAAATGACAGGTACTACTAACACTTCTATGATTTATTGCCCAAATTCAGAGATAATTAATTGTAGGTTTGTTGCCAACATTGATAGCCAAAATATATTCAAGAAATACTCTACTAAGTTTTAGTTACAAGTTAATGAAAACATTGATATAAACCTGACATTCAAGTTCATAGTCCCCTTCCTCTACTTGGAAGATCTTACAATCCTAAATCCTCTCAACCAGAAGCATGGTCTTCTCAATTTTCTAACACTACAATTATATCTTTTGAATATTTTAAAGAATCTTAGCATGTTTTTATAATGCCATTTGAGACAGCCCAAGTCACCCTAAAAATGTCTCAAAGCAAAAGATGCTATTCAAATGCCTAAAATAAATAAATAATAACTCAATTTCAGAGGAGATAACTCCACAATACTTCTTTTACATCTGCAAAGACCCTATCTACAAATAAGTTCACATTCCGAGGTTCTAGCTAGACTTAAGTTTTAGGGGAAAATATTCAACCTACTATGAGTCATAAAATAATTTCTCCCCCAAGGGCTACTTTGTCCTTTAGTAGCCACCAGCAGAAACTCAGGAAGATAGTCTCTGATATAAAAATAAGAGTAATAACAGCTGGAATTATTGGGTGAGCCCTAAATCTGATGAGTGGTATCTTTATAAAAGAGGAAAGGAGATAAAAGACAGGGAGAATAAGTTCATGTAAAGACAGAGGCAGGGATTGGAGTGATGCAGATGGATACATGCCAAGGAGCACCGAGGATTATTGGAAGCCACCAGAAGCTAGGATTCTTCCCTGGAGCTTTCAGGGGACCATGGCACTGCTAAGAGCATGATTTTTGGACTTCCAGCCTCCATATATGTAAGAGTATAAATTCCTCCTGTTTTAAGCCATTTAGTTTGTGGTAATTTGTTGTAGTAACCCTAGGAAACAAATACATTATCTGATGTTTCATAGAAATTCCATATGCAAGGGCTCTGGACAATCATCTTTAATTCTTCTATAACATTTTTAAAGAAAAGCTAAAAAGTCCAAAATTAATAACACACATGTTTTACATCAAATCTATATTTTTTTTAAAAAATATATAGCACAGTGGATAGAAGCTTAGGCTGTTCTGCCAACTGGATTTGAATTCCAGTTTCACTTCTTATTATCTGAGTTGTCAGATAAGAGAGTTAACATATTTAAGCCTCAGCTCTTCATGAACTAAACTAACAAATAATGATAGCTGTCTCATAAGGTTCTTGTGAAAATTAAAAGAGATAATTTATATAAAGTGCCTCTCCATTACTGGTACATAATAGGCACTCTATGATGTGAGTTGCCACTTATGCTATTTTGGTTCTTATAATATAATTATTACTGTGCATTATTATTGTCTTCTGGGGAAGGAATTAACTTCCCTTGTACAAAGTCCCTGCCATCCCTGCTGTCCTATAAAATTAGAACTTCTATCAGTACTTTGCTTCCCTTTGTTGGGGAAAAAACTACTTGCCATAGGCTGGGAATTGATTTATTTTACTGATGAGATGGTAAAGATTTCTGGTATTTAGCATAGTCTCAGCCATATTACATTAACAATTCACCCCTTGACCTCACGTTGAACCTCAGAGGTTTAAACCATCAGAGGTTTATTTTTCAATCATCCCACAGGGCTGCTTCAGAGCAGCTGGTAGTTGTCTCCTATACTTTTCAGGCTCAGGGACCCAGTGGTTACCACCTCTGCGGCAGAGGGTAAGGTGTATTCCTTTACGAAAGGATACATAATACTTCTTACATGCCATTTGCTAAAAAAAAAAAAAAAAAAAAAATACAAGGCTATATCTAAATTCACGGGGCAGAAAAGGGCAATTTTACCATGTGCCTGAAAGCAAAATGAAATGTGTTTGGTGAACATGCCTGATGACTACCATGGTGGAACATACCTTGTCCCCTGGATTCTACCGGGCAAATGTAAAGGCTTAGAGTTTGCTCCACAGAGTAAGTTTACATTGGACCGTTGCTACCTCGGCAAGAGAAGTCTTCCAGCTCTGCCTTTGCCTGAGAGAGTAGCTCAATTTAGGAGAGAGAGGACTCAACCCTAAGGTCTATTATCTAACTCAGCTTTGTAGATAATGAGGTATATGTTTTAAATTCAAAGTCTATTCCTCCATTGAAAAAATCTGATGGCAAAGAGAATGGTGATTAATAAATGAGATCCCTCAGGAGCCCTAACATTTAAGGGCACACATCACTGGGTAGTATTTTTTTGCCAAAAAATGTATAACTTAAATGTAATCATGAAAAAATGTCAGACCCAAATTGAGAACATTTTTAAAGAAAATATGGCCAGTCAAGAATATGGAGGTCATGAAGATAGAGAAAAACTGAGGAATTCCCTGGTCTGGGATTAAAAAAAGTAAAAGATGAGGGAGACGTGAAAACAATTGTGTGTGAGATCCTAAATTGGGTCCACATTCAAAAAAAGTTTACTGGGGTAATTGACACAATTTGAAATAGTATTGCATTAATGTTAATTTTATAATTTTTTGATCATTGCATTTATATAAAATTATATCCTTTTGAAAAGTTGAGTAAAGCATATATGAGAATCCCTCGCTCTAATTTTGTCTTTTTTTAAATGAAATTGTTTCAAAAATCAAAAATACAAAAAAATTTTAAAAGAGAACACAACACTTTTGAGAAATAAAAACTTGGGCACTCTCAATTTCCTTGATCAAAAGTTTGTCTTTCCACATCATTGCATTCATTTATTCAAAGTAATAACCATTCCCACATTACCAAATCGAAAATCCCTAAACATGGTTGGTCCTGTTGGATTATCCCTACCTCTTTTCTTAGAAATTGCCCTGGGAACTGACCATATTGCTGTGACATTTATATTAGTAGAATTTTGCTTAAAGCAACAACAATAACCAAAAATCCAAAGGAGACAAATGTATTGTTTTTTTTTACATTCCGATATAATTATACAATTTTAAATTGCAATTTTGTCTTTGCAAACCCAAAGGAAAAACATTTTAATTATGATACTACTTAATCACTGCATTTGCAAATACTTTCTCCCAACCTAGTCATAGGTTGTATATTGAAAAGGACCACTTTGGGTGGAACAGTCAATAATTAGAAAACCAAAGTTACAGTGAGATTACTCAGACATTTGTATCATCAAAGAGGACAAAAGTTTGAGGTAGTTTTCTAACGAAGGAACGCCTCACTGGTGGCTGCTTTGTTCCACCTCTGGAACCCAGCTGCTAAGCATTATTCCTCCCTTGTGACCACTGTCCAAAGGAAACATATTCACTTAGTCAAACGCAGGAGATTCCTCTACTAGTGTTCTCCACTATCCCCAATAAGCACTAACCTTAGAGCCTTCAATGTCGCTTGCCTGAGTTTGCCTTTCACTTGGCTTTTTTGCCTACAGGAGCATGCACACAGAGATTCGCCCCCACAATAACCCACAAGCACACACATGAAACTACACATACTCCACACTACTTATCTAAAATACATGTATCATCAAATAAATGCAAAAATGTCTGCAATGCATCAATGAGTAGGTCCAAAACTTACGACTGATTTCAAAGCTCTGTGTAACCTGGGTCTCACTGCAGCCTCCTCTTTTGTTACTTTTCACGATAAATCAACTTTTGCCTGCCATTGTAGACACAGTCTCCGCTGGCACGCCCCCGCCTGGCGGTGACTGCGCTGCCGGAAACCTCATCCACTCCAGCGGCACCAGTTGGTGCCATTATTTGGAGACTCGCACATCCCTACTAGTAGAGCAGTTTTCCCTTTCGAGCCCCAGACCACATTTCCAAATGTTTACTGGTCTTTTTCAGTTTGCTCTCCCAGTTCTTCAAATTTAAACAAACCCCAAGGGCTTCTTTCACCTTCCCTGCCATCCCTGCCCACTCCTTGTTCTTTGTTCTTTAAACTAGTAAATGGAACTGCATTGGAGTCATTTCCCCAAGTCAGAAACTCAGTTTCATCATTAATTTTCCTTTCTCTTGTACATTGAGACTATAGTCAGTGCTATAGATTGTTGAAGACCAGATAATCTCTTAAATACATCCCCTTCTTTACATTCCCATTCCAATATCCAATATGGCCACCATTTTATCTTTATTTATTATTATTTAAATATTTTCTCCAGACTTATCTCTCCCCTCAGGGTGAAACAGAAGCCTTTTCTATGTCCTTTTCCTAATATAGACATTAACAGCCCTCACTAGACCATACCTCTGTATTCTTTACAATTGTATATCCATGCCTGGTACACCCCAGTCTATATGTATATTCATTAATATTTTGTCATTAATTTTTAAATGTGTAAAGTACAGGTAAAAAATTAAAAGTGATTATTGTTTTAGCTATCATAAAATGTATAAAGGTTGTATAATACAGAAAAAAGACTATGTTATAAAAAACCTAAAGCCAATTGTTTAGTATTTGATTTACATGATTTTAGAATATAATAGAGAAAAAACTAGAATCTTGATTTGCATGTGTATGTAGTTCCTAGTTGCCAAAAAGTCATTTAGCTCTTCACCTCCACAAAGCCCAAGCTGGACTGGCTGATTTGTTAAGACTTTCTCCCATTCCGTGTAGTTGGCACATCAAAAGACATATATCAAAGAATCCTGAGTACAAAAGATATTTTTCACCTAGATAGAACCTAAAAGGCTCCATGGGATATTTATTTATTATTGGACCCTTATTCTAAGATCAAACGTGTCCCAACTCAGCCAGATACCAATCTAAACTAGGTATCAATTGAGAAGCAAGCAGATGAAACCAGTCAAACACCAAGACTTAAAAACTTAGTCTGGAAACCTGAGGTTGTTGAAGAACTTAGCATTCATATCATCATAAAAACTGAAGCAGCCTCCTAATTTAAGCTCCCTGCTGTTAGTCTTACAAAGGAATATGAGTAAAGCTGTGTGATCTGTAAAATAAAACTTACAAAAAATTGAAGTCATTAAAGTGAATAATCAACAGATCCATTGAAAAATCTATTAAAAATTAGAATATCACTACGGTTTCTTTCTCTTAAGCTTTTGTTCCTCAAGCTTTATATTTGTAATGGCCTAACATGCTATCACCCCATTTAAAAGATAAATGCTTCCCTCCATGATCACAGGGAAAAGGTGTATTTTCCATTTCTTCAATTTATTTTCATTTTGTTACCTGTTAGTCGTCCACAGATCTCTTCCTTCGCCCTCATGTTACATGAAAGCAGGCAGGCTGTTCCTCTCTTCTTTATGCCCCCAAACAATTAAGCCTTAATGAATTGACTGGCTCAACAGATTCAGGAAATTTTTGTGCTTTAAACATTATTCTACCTGAAATCTTTCTATTCTAAGGAGAAACATTCCTCTTGCCAGGACCTCCCAGGTTTTAAAAGCACCTGAAAAACAATTTAAAAAATGCAATTGGCTCCTTCAGAAACCAATTAAATCCGAGAAAGACTTACAGGTCAAAGATCAGGCAGGATGTGTATTGGAATGTTTATCAAAATTTAGATTTCCAGATATTCATTGTGCCTAGTCAGGACATTGAAACTTACTTTTTAAGAACTACCCTCTAGGTTATAATCAGTAGAGTTCACAATTAAATGGCAGTGCTGGATGTAGTTTCTTCGTAACGAGTCTTCGTTTAGCTAAACCTGCGTTCAACACCCTACTCGAAAGGTTAATGTCATGACGTTAGAGGAGGCCTTCACAACAGTTGTGTGCTAATTAGATGGGGGAGAGAATCAATTCTGGAAAAGAATATATTTTATGAGGTGGGAGCCCCCTTAAAAAGGGAATTTCTTTATACAAAATGTGCTGCTTTTATTCTTGCATGTTTAAACTTCAGTCACCTTCAAAGTACTCCCCATTGGATGCAATACACCTATCAAGGTATTTTTTCCACTGATCAAAACTGTTTTTGAACTCATTGATTTGGATGCCTCTTAGTGCTTCTGCGATTTTTTGTTTCGCCTCTTCCACATTGGCAAAACAGTTCCCTCTGAAGACTTTTTTCACCCAGGGAAACAAAAAAAATATATATATGCTCAGGGCAAGATCAGGTGAATGGGCGGAGGGGCGTGTGGAGGAGGCTGGAGCATGAGTGTGATGCCATTTTTGGTCAAAAATTGCTAAATGCTCAGTGCTGCGGTGGCAGGTCTGCTCATAAATCATCCAAAATGAAATGGGCAAACGTGTTGAAACAGCCTTCAGAAAAATTTCACTGAGGCTGAACACAGCCTCTCATGATAACATCAGCTAGTACACTAACACAGATGAACTCCTAGAACACTCACCTCGTGGGGGAAGCTTGTACTACAAGTGGCCTGCCTTCCAGAAGATAATCTGGTTGGGGGGGTTCTCCTCTTGTAAGTTGAAAATATTGCCTTTAAACAAACCTCTATAATCACTACTATGCTAAGAATGGATAGCTCGGTTTTGCTATACTAAATCTAATAATAATTGTTTAGTGCTTTGTTAGTGATTTGTTCCACAGTTGTTCTATTCTACTAAACTCCTTGAGGTTATGAATGGTTAGAAGCATGGAATACGGGATTGTACCTGAATTTTAGTCCCACCTCTATTATAGTCATGCACCATACAATGACTGTCTGATCAACACCATATGACACATATGGAGGTGGTCCTGTAAGATTATAATGAACTGAAAATTTCCTACGGCCTAGTAACATCATAGCCACTGTAAGGTCATAGTGCAAGGCATTACTGTCTTTTACAGGTTTAGCCTATCGATAGAAATGCATGAGAGCGCTTACCAGGACTTTATTGAGCTTCCCACAGACATCAACCCTTCCTAAACCAATGTTACAACTGGGCTGACCCTTAGGGTTCTTATTACGATTGCATGACCCCCTTCAGCAAAATCCATTCACAAACTTTGAAGCAAAAAGTGTCTGTTACTTACAGGCTCTGGAGCATGCACGGCATACCAGGAGCTATCGGTAAGGTTGCAGCATGGGTGGGGCGCAAGGCCTGGGTTTCTGCCTGAATTGGGGGCTAGGTTGCAAAGAGTTACTCCTTATCGGTGAATTCAAAACCCCAAAGTGAGTATCTAGAGGCAGGAATAAAAAGATAAATAAAACAAGTAACCCAAATGGTCATTTACTGAAATCAAGATCTCTAAAACAAAGGAACCTCAGTAGAGGGAAGTGGTCTGGCTTTTTGTCTAGTTGTCTGGCAGGGATTGTGTTTATTTGAAATAATCTTCCTTGAAGTAGTGTCCACCGTTTGAAGTGAGTACCTGGGCAAGGCCATGGATGGAAGCTTATATCAGGCACTTGCATTACAAAAAGAAAAGCCAACTGCTGGGATTCCACTCTCAGTTCACAATGACACTGGTGTAGACAGATGTATTGTGCTGCCAGTCACAATAGTACAGCAGGTAAGTTGCAACAGTAGGCTATGCCATTTCGCTTGTGTAAGTTCACTCTATGATGTTTGTGCAACTACCAAATATCCTAATGACCATTGATCAGAACATATCCCCTTCGATGAGCAATGCATGACTGCTTTCTCATTCACACAAGGATGTGGGCATGTTGTCTGCCCTCTGCAAAGTGGGGATAGAAACGCACTTAGCTAATAGGGTTAATCTGAGGTCTTTCAAATGAAATGCTTAGTACAGAACATTGTAAGCACTGTACATGTGATTTTTCCCCAAAAGCTACCCAAATACTTCTTTATAATACTTTGTGTACTACTTTGCACCAGGCACAAGGTGGGGCATTTTATAGCCATTTACTAAATATTTATTAATTGCACCATTGCAAAAAGAGCTAACATTTTTAAAATGTCTACTGGCCTGGCTGGTGTAGCTCAGTGGATTAAGCACCAACCTGCAAACCGCAAGGTCGAAGGTTTGATTCCTAATCAGGGCACATGCCTGGGTTGTGGGCCAGGCCCCCAGCTGGGACATGTGAGAATCTGATGTTTCTCTCCTTCTCTTTCTCTCCCCTTTCCTCACCCTAAAAATAAATAAATAAAATCTTTAAAATTTTTTAAAAAAATGTCTACTGGACAAAGAGCACTGTGCTAATTATTTGCATCCATTGCCTTATTTATATCTCACAACAAACTCATAGGACAATAGGCAGATAAGGAACTTGACCAGGATGAGAGTTTTAATAAACAGCAGAGCTGAGGCTTGAACCTATGGTTGACTTCAGTATCAGTATTCTTTCCATTACACTACATGGTACCACCTTTGGGAGGAGAGAGTGCCATGGTCCCATGGATTTCGAGAGCCCACCTGGCCTTTTTGTTATGCCTTCCTATGCAGTGTGGAAACCACAGGGTCAAGAGAACGTGCCCATCAGAGCCTATACCCACATTTTAATCCACAGCCCAATTATCTAGGATAGACTTCTCTACTCAAACATTCCTGGGTCAATTTAATGGACAGTCTGGTGCACCCCAAGGCCTAAAGAATGGCTAGGGGCCCTGGGGTGGAGGTGGGAGGTCCATAGCCCCAGTGCTCTCTAGAAGAGCTGACTGCAACACAGAGGTTGGAGGGAATGTGATGGGGCTTCATCCTGACTCTCCCCAAGGCACAACCTTCTGAGTGTCCAAGGAAGTTAAATTCACACCTGCCTTCCAGGCTGGAATAAAGGCATATTTGTTAATGCAGGGAGAAGGAATGTATTTTATTTACCAGTTTATTAGCTTAATTTACAACTTTTAACTATTTAGATACATGGCATGTGTGTTAGTATTCTTAACCAGAACCCCACGAATGTTGTGGTGGGATTAGCTGTAAATGAATCTATACTGACTATTCGGCTTAGGGGATAAACCATATTCTTTAACTCAGATACAGTTCAGAAGGAAGATCATTACCATTTTATATATTATATATATTTGCTATATATATCATAATTGCTGTACATATAGCAAGTATATATCTGCTATTTATATGTATACCTATATAGCAATTATGATTCTCTTACCTACTTCGAAAAATGATTCAAAGTGATTTATATTGAATGCAAGAAGAAATTAGACAATCAAAAGAGAAAATTTTTGAACTATATAAAAGGGAAGGAAATATGAAAATGGAAGATGATAGTTCTGATAATTAGCAATAAAGAACACATACAATTAAACAGACTTTGCTCTATTAAGAACCTTGAATGTGCTTATCTTTATATCACACAGCTCTCATAGTCCAGAGAAGTGTATTAAAAGGAAATCTTACCAGACTGTGACTACTACATAGAGTAAAGCTTCTTTCATGGTTCATTAGCATAACTGGATAGCAATTCTTTCCACCTGAATTTTTTCAAGAGCAAAAGGAAGGGCCAGCAAAAGCAAGTGCTCCCCGGTAAATTCTGTGCCTAAGAAGGCTTTTCTGCTCTTTAAAATCATCTTCCATTCAATACCTACCTGTGAAAGTACACACTGCTAGAATCTCAACCATTCAATGGAGGACAGTCTGTCTCTGGAGGCAATTAAAAACTAATTTCCCATCATTACATACCTGTTTCTGAAATGTCTTGAACAGCTCACATTAAAATTTTGAACATAGTTTTAAGTAACTTTTATCTACATGGGTAAAAATGTAAATGTATGTTTTTGAGATTTCTGATGACACGTATTTTCTCTATCAAAGATTGGTGCATGTGGGTTTAAGAAGAAAAAATACATTCATACATTTATTTATTTATCTATTGAATAGTTACTGAATGAGTGTCAACTATATGCCAGGCAGACAGCCAGGTGCTGAGTAGATAATAGTATATATATTAAATTTGGTCCACCATTCATGGAGCTTATAGTACAGCAACATGGGTTGAGCAAACTTTTTCTATACACGTTAGCTAGTAAATATTTTTGGCTCTCTGGGTCAAGAGGCAAATTTGAGGCTATTATACAGGCACTCGGACATCCAGAAGGAAAACAGATCTCCATAAACTTTGTATTGATTGATGTGAGCAATAAAAAAACGAGGTGGGGTGATGGATTTGGCCCACAGCTATAGTTTGATGACTCCTACATAGCGTGTAAATAATCATCCTTCACCAAGATTTCTAGGTTTAGTGTGAATTAACAGAAACTCAGACTTGATTTAATTTTATCTAAATGCTTTATCCATTCACTCATTCATTCACTCACTCATCAAAATTTTATAATCTCCTACATTATGCCGGGCTCACATAAAGCTTAATTTTTTAATGCATCATACTACTCCATTTAACTTTCATAAAAATACCCAGTTCGTAACAACTATTATATGGGAAAACATTTTATTCACACAAACATATAAGCTGAAGTAATTCAAGCACCATAATATTGAGGGAATATAAGCCCCAATGAGGAGATGAGAAAATTTATAGCCATTCCAAGAATGAGACTTTCTGAGAGACACTGTGACTTTCCTCAAAGACGTATGTCTAACTACAGCCCTGTGTGGGCTTCCTTAGTCCTTTTTTGTAGAAAGCAAGAATAGAAGGGGAGGGCCACAACTTTTATTCATCTGCCTGTTCTCTATCTGTCCATCTATCCATTCAGTCATGTTTATTGAGACCCTATTCCATCCATACTTAGCACTGAGGATAACATATGTACATAGTAACCATGTAAAACAGGCTACTTAGTGCTTTAACAATGGGTATCTCTTTCTCCTAAAGGGTAAACTTTTTTTTCTCCACCAGAAAAGAGCCGGAGGAAGCAAAGTCATTGCCTTCTTATTGCATCTGCTTATTGACTCTGGTGAGCCAGTCACCTTCTCTCCCCCCCCCACCACCCCTCCCCTGTAAACAAAATATCTGAAAAGCAATCACTGCGCAGTGGCACTGATACCGATTTTTATCTTTGGTTTCACTGTGTTGTTACAGAGAATGATTTCAAAATACTCATTGCATTCAACCTAAGTCAAGCAATTTTCTGAAAAAAATCTGTGACATCTGGTTCCACGTGGCTCCGGCGGGGTCTTCCTCTAGGATGTCCTATGTTAGTGCACCAAAAAATACTCTTATACAGGTTAAAGGAAACAGCGTGAGAATTCTGTCTGTTCTAAAATGCATACATTAATCAGTGTACTAGTTAATTGGTAATAAGAATGAGACTTTGTTAATTTTATTAATAGTTGTCTAGGTGTCATACCCCATCCTAATATAGGAATGCATAAATTACTTACAGCTTACAGGTTAATTTTCTAATGAGAAATGACAATAAAAATATCTAGGTGCTAAAACTTATTTAATTATATTTGTGAAAGAATAAAGCTGTTTTGAGGCATTCTTATTTTCATCCCTAGCCTATGACCACCATAAGACATTATTTTCACTAAGTTTTACTAGACATACCCAGGAGCTGAATCACAAGTTAGACTATATTGCTAATGCTGGAGGTAAAACTCTTCATTCTGCCACACTCTGCTTATCTTCCTCTGTCTCGGGAGGGATATATGATAGGAGAACCATTTGACTGGTTATCTGTGAAATTCAGCTTCCTGTCTTCAATGAGGCTTTTATCTTTCTTATCCCAGAAGAGGCATGTGACTTTCATTTGTGGAGATGTTCACTAGTGGAAAAGCATAACTTTTTTCTTATTCCTACACCCCAGGTATCATTCATCCTCACAATCTAAAATGTGTTTAGCCTTAACAATTATGATAGCTACTTAAAATCTTTCTTACGATAAAAGCATGTAGTTGACCCCTGACTACTATGTTCTACATAAGTAGTCAGATTATATTAATATACATTTACATTTATTAGGCCATTAGTAGAATCGGTTGGGTTTAAAAATTATGTGGCAAATGGAATATCATATACATGTAAGGTATTATTTTTAATCTGGGAAGTAAACTCCAGTCCTTCAGTGTTAGAAACTAGTTTTCATGTATTGCTTTGCTATTTCAAGTCTCTTCCAATCTCCATCAGAAACTTTATGCTTTGCTTCTACTGACAGTCTGTCTATTGGGTTTGTCACTCTCTAGGATCAATCTGCTTGCAGTTACTACGAAGACATTTATACCAGCAGTTTCAACTGTAGCGTGTATTAGAATTACAAGGTGATCTTTAAAAAAATATTGAGCTTTGACTCCACTTTAGATCAGTTCAATTAAAATGTCTGAAATATGCATGGAGCTTGAATATTGCCATTTAAAAAAAATCTTTCAAGGTTCTCCTAATATAGAGTGAGAACTGAGGAGAGCTGATGTAGACATTAAAGTGGGAAGCAAAGGCTACGCCTGGAATCCTTACGGGAAAATTATCTCGGTAAGGGCTTTTTTTCTTTTGTCTTTTCTATACTCTTGGATTACTAGACAAAGAAAATCTTTCTTATTGCTCATTATTCTAAATGGGGATATGAAACTTGATCAAAAGCACTTGGGATAAAGATTGAAAGTTGAAATACATGTCAAGTAAGAATCCTCAAAATATTATTTGTTAGTTTTAGTGAATTTAGGGCACATTCCAGCTGGCCTGCCAACTTTCAAATTCTCTACAATTATTATACAAAATGTATTTGAAACCAGCTTAATTTATTCTTCTATCTTCTCTTTGATGTAACTAAAGATGGAAGTAGAATGCAACGTGACTGTGTTATTTCAGACAATAAAACAAATCATCTACCACAGAGAAATAATCAAGCTTATAATTTGTCATAATTCTTGAACACCTGTCTTTTTTATTTTTGTCATAATTCTTGAACACCTGTCTTTTTTATTTTTAGGCCTTACTATATTTCCTAATAAGTCCAGCTTAAAAAAATCAACACAGCAAAATATATATTTCTTCAGAAACAGCATTTCAATGATTCACCTAATCAACATGTAAGCTCCCAGCTTATGATAATGTGCAAGTTTCTAGGGAATGCTTGCATTGAAGAAGCATCAATATTATTCTTCTTTATACAAAAAGAAATTCTTTCTTGATCAATACTCACAGGCTAGTTTTCTTTTGATAATGAGATGCTTATCAATTTTCTGTGATGCAATAAAAAATATTAAAGCTGGTAATAAATTCTGCAACCAAAGAAGCACTGAGGAATCTCAAGGATAAGATTTTAAGTCATGGGAGAGTATATAATGTGAATTTTACATATTTATAAATAGCATGCTGTTTCAACCCAAAATATACTAATGGGCAGTGTAAAATTGAATAATGCAAAGAAGGTAGTTTAAAAAAAAAATGAAGGTATGGGATCCCAGAGTCAAACTATTAAAGATCATTTAATACCACATAAATGATTGCAGAGACTAATTTCTACACTCTATACCAGAGGTTGGCAAACTATCTGTAAAGGTCAAGTAGTAAATATTTTGTGAAATATGGTCCCAGTTACAATGACTCAATCTGTCACTGAGGTGTAAACGCAATCATAAACAATGAATGCATAAACCAGCGGCATGGCCATGGCTGTGTTCCAATAAAAGCTTATTTACTAGCATTGGTCATTGACAGGAAAGTACTAGTTGGCTGGTGTGGTTCAAATAAACTTTTTGGAAGTGATATTCTGGCTCTTAGAACCATGCATCTGATCTGGAGGTTGATTCTATGTAATTTGCAAGATTTCTGATGTATCTATTGGTTTCTGGTCCATTGATTTGAAATTTCGAAGGTTTTCTGCTAGAATACTTAAGAAAAATTATAGCAGGGGAAAAATGCTAAAAAGAATCCTGACAGAACGAGCTCACATTTAATACAAGTCTGGGCTTGCAAGGTCTCTTCTCACCCCTTGAAAAGGGGTTTTAGAGCAAAGCTCTGGAAAGAGTAGGAAGCATATTTGGGCAAAATTATCTACACATTATAAATAAGGGTTTGAAGCCATGAAACAAAAGTAGCTGAGTTTTGCAAGCATTTTTTTAAAAATCCAGACATAATTCTATAGTGTTTGATAACTGGTGTACCCATTTTACTTTAAAATTCATTGCATCTTCATGTGTGACACCTTTGTGTTTCAGTATAACATAATCAAATTTTTCATTACTCAAGACCTACAAATTATAGAGAAAAAAATGAACTCAATTTAAACTGCATCATACTAACCATTTTTTAAAAGGCTTCAGATTGAAACACTGCTTGGCAGAAAAATGACTGAGTCCATTAGGGGAAGTCTCAAGGGACCATATTCACGAAACTGTTTAGTAAGCTAGTCATGAGAAGTATCAGGAAGAGAGGAGAGCTTGACATCAAACTTGCAAAATTATAAACTTTGCTTTTTACACCTATTCCTTTTACATCCTTAATGGATTTCTTCAAGGCTGCATTTTTCAGGGTCTCAGTTTCAGGTCTCTGAAATACTTTTCCAAGAAAGAAATACTTTAGGAACAGAGTTTTTATGAGTGATCAACCTTTGTGAGGTATGTTCCCTTTCGTGGATCTAAGAGAGGCTGAGTGAAATTAAATTACAGATTTATTAACTGCTTTCTTCAGTTCCTTCTTTGAGAGACTTATTTATCAAACAAGATTTAATAAAGCAGTCTTTTATGTAAGCAATAAGAATAGTGGTAGAGTTCCTATTCCTCAAGAGTAGGCATCAGGAAAAAGGAATAAAAATGGTGTGCAGATCTGCTCCTAATTTCCCGGATCTTGAATGGAAACTTTAAACTCATCCCTTACTTTTCTCAGACAAAACAAAGCAAAACATATAAACAAACAAAAACATAATGCTTAGTCTTAATATTGGGGGCAATTGGGAAAGTTGAGAAATGTAGAATTAAATTTATTAACCTAAGAGTGGTCAGAGTTCAGAATTTAAAAAATGTTGGCTACTGTAATTTTATTAAGATTATAATTACTAGTAATTATTATTAACAATGATTTAGATGCACAAATGACATACTGGAAAAGGACAGCTTCTCTCAGAAGAAAAATTAAAATGAAGGAAAATATATTAAAAAATAATGTGGCTTTAAAATCAGTACCATTATTATATCTTTGATATTTCTAACTTGTCAGAAGCAAGTGAACAATTAATAAAGGGATAAAAAGTGTGTAATCTGGCCCTCTCCTGTGTTGAAGTTTCAAGCTACGAACCTACTAGAAGAGAAAAACTATTTTTTTACACACTCACAAAAAAATTGATGAAATTTGTATCTATTAGGAGCAAGGGGAATACTAGGACCTCATGGTGCAACAGTAGCATGTCTCACTCCAGATCAGAAGGGAGAATGTAAGTACGAGAAGGAAGCATGTGCATTTACACCAGCACATATATGCCCATACATATGTGCACATCCATTCACACATATTTCAGGGTCATATAGATTAAAAGAAGTACATCTTTTCTGTTTAATGGAAATGTGAAACCCCAAAACAAAAGCTAAAACATTGTAATTAGTGATTGGGTAGCTATTCAGAAACTAAAATTATTTGAAATTAAAAACTGACTAGCTGGAATCAGAACAGATGCAATGGTTTGGTGATATTCTACCCTTACCCTTTGGGCTATGTTTATTCCAAAATTTCTTATGGCTGGAACATGATGACAAATGGGTAATGTAATGGGATGTTACTTGATCCAAGGAAAGTATGGCTAAATAACACAATGTTAGTGCCAAATGCATAAAGAAAGCATATAAAACAACTATTTTAAAATGCAGGATAATTTCCATAGCCATAGAACAGCTGAACAAAAATTTCCAGGTATAAAATAAAATAAAGAAAAACAAAAATCATTTGTTTTGCAAACATGTTTATGGTCCTATTTTTAGAACCAAAAGAATAAAAAGATGAAGGGTGAATGAAAAACTTAATACATACATTTGATTCCTTGGACACAAAGAGAGTTAAGATGTTTAATGAATTTTAATACAGAAATATTAAAAATAAAGACCATCACTTTCAAGCAGGGAGTCTTTGTAGATTCTACACTACATTTTCCACTTTGTGACATGCTAGGAATGTATGGAGTGAAACGGTGTGGTTCCCTAGGATGCTGTGCTAATAAGCATCCAATCGAAGAACCATAAAGAAAGCAATGGAGAGTCTAAACCACTAGTGGTTTGTAGACTGAGAGACTGTGAATTAATGAGGCCCCCGTGTCTCGTTAAAAACTCCTTTTTCTTTTTTGTTTTTATTGTGTCCCCAGTTCTAACAGTTATCATCTTGGTCCAGGTTACCTGTTCATGACTTTTGATTTTTTTTCTTTTCATTGCCTGAAGGTTAGCATAGAAATGTGTTGCTCTGATATGCACCCTAAGCATGGTCCGCGCAGTCATCAAGGCAGCAGTTCCAAGTCTTCCTTATTAAATGGTTTTAAAATGTTGCCCATTAGTACAAAAGTTATTTACTAGTGTGTAATAAAAATATTGTGCCACAATTTGTTATGCCAGCATGAGTGGATAGCCTATGAATAATATTTTATGGAAAAATAACTCAGAAATCACTGTTATTTACTTACTGATTTAATATCATTTCTCTTGGAGTGATATTATTAAAACTTTTGAAAACCTTTCAGATCCTTGGAGCAATAATATATGTGCTGCTAGTAAATGTTAAAGAGCAACCCTTGAGATGGAAGAGAAGTACAGCTTCACTTCTCACCTATGTCTTGGTGTTCACAGGAACATGGTTACTTGTAATCTGGGGTCTAAAGGTTTTATTCATTCCATATTGGAGCTTCCACTACTTCCCTTGAATTTGTTGTTTATGTTCCACCCATGAGTCTAAAAGCCTGCATTCCTCCCGTTCATCATCATTCTTATCTGACTGCATTTGGAAAACTGCAGCTGTAATCTTTTGCTCTAAGCTATTATAGCATCAATTAATAGGTTATTTAATAGATGATAGCCTAATTTCATTCCTGTAATGGACTCTGTGGTATTTTAAATTTCATGATTCATTGTTCATTCATTAAAAGCAAATTTTATTACTTCATTATATATCAAGGGATGAAAGACCTTCCTTAAATGGGTTAATTAGCCACTCATGAAACTGATTGAAAGTATTTATTTCCTGTTCTTTGAAACAATTATAAATTAAAAGCCAGTCTAAATACAGCAGGTCCTAGAATAACATTTTTTCATTCAACATCATTTTCCTATAACGTTCATGGGAATGCCTTAGGAACTTAAATTTCATTTATATCAAGTATCCTAAGGATTGTTATTATGTTGTTTTGCTTAAGTTACAGAACCTATCATGACATTAAGTGAGGACTTTGTATAACAATCACGAGTCCACCATTCCTCGGAAAATGCTCTTTATCTGTCACCAATAGTGTGCCACTCATGTGACATAGATCAGAAATTTAGAATTTTTAAAAATCTAAGTAACTTTCCTCAAGCTAAGGTTCACTGGGATTTCTGTCATTTCTTCAAGCTAAGGTACATTGGGATTCATAATTTTACTGACTTCCCATTTCTTTCTTATAAATTAATCATTGTGATATAAATGTTGGTCCATATATGGTTACCTTTTTGCATATAAATTCTAAATTCCTTAGACCAGCAACTTCCCTGTTCTCCAGCTCCTCCTTCCGGTTAACATCAATCACCACCAGGCTCTACTTCTAGTTTTCAGGTTCTTCCAAAGCCGTCTGCCATTGCCTCTACTTATACCCTGCCACTGTAATGCAGCCTCTTTTTTCTCTTCTCACTGCACCCCTACAAACAAATGCAATCATTTCCTAAAGCTGTTTTGCTAATGCTATCACTCACCAACCAACTGCCAAATTAGTGAAAACTATTATAAAATTTCTTAGATTATTGGATACATATTCTTTCCAAAACTCTGTTTATCTGTCTATCACCAACCTTCCCTCAGTTTTCTTCTCTGTCTTTTTCATTTGCTTCTTTAAACCTCAGGAACTTAACCCACCTCAGTTTCTCTGTTTCAAAAGCCGTTTGTTTGAACCTCTCTCTGCTTCTATCCTTCTTCACCTTAGAGTCATTCATTCTTCTTGGAACCCTTTGAAAGCCACTGCTTTAAAGAAACCTCCCAAACTAGAAGAAATCCCCCTGTTTTATATTCTAATTATCTAATCCTGCAATTTTAATTTATAGCATTCATCACAGTTACAATTAAATAATCTGTATCATTTGTTTTCCCTTTTTAGCCTGGGACTCAGCTTCAAAGTGATAACAAGAGAGGTCTAGCATAGGGCCTGGCATATGGTAAGGCCTCAGTCAATAGATCTTTAAGGGATTTTGAACAAATGGTTTTTCTCTTCCTCTCCATACCTATCAAATGTTGTTATTTCTTATGCTCCTATCCTTTACCCACTGGACTCCCCATTTTGCATACTGGGTGGTCCCACCCACTCTTAGTTTTCACCAGAAATTTTATATTGCTGGTGGCAAGACTAATATTGTTGGTCCAGAAAATATTCCTGCTGGACAAGTCTAAATAGATTTCTCATAGGTGTTGCAGAACCACACTATAATGGAGTTACTTAAGTCAGGAATAGAATGGAAATGGTCAACAGCGGCACATAAAGAAAATGTAATCTAAGCTCGCAGCAATTGACAGCTATTCTCAGAAATCAGCAGAGGACACCAGGGCACCAGCCAATCCTCACACGCCAAGTCTGTTCACATCATCTCAGTACTTCCTTGTTCCCTTGACTCAGCTCTCTGATCCAAATAAGGAACACCACTAAGCAGCTAATGAACTAATAAAACAAAATGGCATCCACATTTACTCCATAAAAATTCCTTTGTCTATGAGCAACTCAGAAATTACTGCTCCTATAGCCTGAATTTCCCAGCTTGCATGCCAAGAGCCTTGCAATAAACTCAGCTTTCTCTTTTGTTTTAGTAATTGTACAGAGTTTGGTTTTTGATAGTACTCAAACTCCATATAGCTAAAACTTAGTGAAGACAAAGCCTTCGTCCCAGATCCCACCCAGAATATCCTGTTCTATCTCAGCTGCCAACTATAAACATTTTGTTTTAACCCCCACTCAATTCCATATTTCCACTAGTTAACAAATACATTTTGATTCTATCTCTTCTCTCCAACATCCAATGAGACACCAAGTGTAGCTAATTCACTTTTTTCAAAAAATTGGACCTTTCAACACATCCTGACTATAATTTCCACTAACTTCTCTTCACTGCAGTAGTTAAATACACTTCTCCATGCCCCAGGCTCACTGACCTTAAGTTTTGCTTCTTCTTCTATCCAAAGCTGAAATCTGATAATGCCACTTAACTACTTAGAAAATGTTAATACTTCATTACCATCTATAAGCTAAATTCAATGGGGTCAACATACTCTCTAAGGTCTTTAATTGTCTAAAATTGGTCCTTACCAACTTCCAAAGTTCATGTCTTGCTGTGGCAACATTAAACCATTTGCAGCCCCATCATACAGGATGTTGCTTATTCCTCAACTTTGATGTACATTGTGCTGAAACATGTGATGTGTTCTCTCCTTCCACCTGGCTAACTCATATTCATCCACTAGGGCTCAACCCGGGCAGGCATCACTTTATGTAAGAAGCGATTCTCATTTTCTCACCATCGACCGCACAGCCCAGGTCTATTGCCCTTCTCTCTGCTTACGTAATGTGCACTGCCCCTTCCATTCCATGTATCCTATTGCATTTGCAATACAGTACTCTGAAAGCAGAAACTATGTCCTTATTTGTGTTTCTGACGATTTTGCTCATTGTTGGCATAAAGCAAGCATTTGATGAGTTTTTCATGAATGAATGAATAAACGTATGTAGGTTAGGATGGAAAAACGGAATCGAAGATGGAAAACTAACTGCTCGTGCCATATGAAAACGTCTGTGACTAGAGAACTATTCTCAGATCTGTCACTCATGCTTTTACATAGAGAGACAACTTTTCTACTGCATTTTAGTGCTGGTTTATATTAACCTATTAATTTTATCATGTATCATCTAGTTTTCTTATATCTTCGCTTTGGTTGATTTCATTATTTATCAAAGGTAACATTTTTACTAAATGTGACAAATAACTAACAAAAGTTGAAGCCCAGAGGCTTAACTTTGTCAGGAGTAAGTGATTAAGGTAAACATTTTTATTTAGAATTATTAATTTGATTCTTTAATTTTCAAGTGAAATCTCTAGCTTTGGAGAGTATGTCTTATGTTTTTTTCTCTCTTGTAGCTACCCAGCAAGTAAAAAAATGTTGCCAAGTGTGTACCCGTGATATGGTACAGACAGCTTTAAATAGGGTGTTGTATTCTAAGAATGATAAATTAGATAATTTTATTGGCTTCATGAAAACAGTTTTCATAATGAGATGCTAAAGTACTGCTAGGGTTAGGTAAAGAGGGCTTTTTTTAATGGAAAGAGACTGGAATATGATCCTTTCACTACTGTGTTATTTAGAAATATGTTTGTCAATGATATTTGATTGGAATATAAAATGAATCATATTGCAACCATAAAAATAAAATACCTAAAACTGATTATGATTAAAATAGTGTTGACTGATTGATTTTCATCTTGTAATACTAGTTGATCCATAATGTTTTCCATTCAAAGTGTCTCTGTGAAATTCGATATAAGCCAATATTTCAAACACTTCCATATTAAGCAATCTAGTGCTTCAAAGGTGTTGGACTATCAATTTTGTTAGTAAATTCTAAGGAACAAATAAGACTAACATCAATTATCACAATATGCCCCCCAAAAGAAGAGTGTTTTTCAGGAGAACAGGACCCCAAAAACCAAAAAGATAAAATATTCTCAGGACAGTTTTAACAGTTTTCTATTCTGAATAATAAATGCAATTACTCGCCCTGGCTGGTGTAGCTCAGTGGATTGAGAGCGGGCCTGTGAACCAAGGGATCGTGGTTCAATTCCCAGTCAGAGCACATGCCTGGGTTGCAGGCCAGTTCCCAGCAGGGGACCCACGAGAGGCAACCATACACTGATGTTTCTCTCCTTCCCTTCCCCTCTAAAAATAAATAAATAAAATGTTTAAAAAAGTAAATGCAATTACTAAATTAAGTCTTGCAATAATGATATGAAAGCTCCAATTCTCTTCTTTCGCCCTTGGTTTTCTTTCTTTTTCTTTTTTCTTTTATTTATGTATGTATGTATGTATGTATGTATGTATGTATGTATTTGGTGCAGTAGGAAGAATTTACTCTTGATTTCATCATCCCTAAAATGGAGATAATAATACCTACCTGACAGGACTTTGTGAGGAGTAGAGATGATGAGGGCTGGTGTCCTGCAAATGCGATTTTATAATAATATAATTGTTGGTATTCCCAGACCACAATCCCTCTGGGAGGGTGAACTGTGCTTGCTGTACTTCTGCGGCACTCTACAGAGTACCATCTAGAAATTATATCCATCTAGGAATTTAATATTTCCAGCATATGTTCTTGTTTGACCTTGCCCAACTGAGAAAGTGCTTCCATGTGGCCAATGTTATCTGGAATTGCCATTAGCAATAGATAAACACATAAATAGAAATCATCAAATCAAGCTGACAATTACCAGAAGACAGGGTCAGCAGATGACCAACCATCCTGGTTTGTCCTGAACTAAGCAGTTTCTGGGATACAGAAGTTTCAGTGCTGAAGCCAGGAAAACTTGGGCAAACCAAGGCAAATTGTTCACTTATCACACTGGGTATGACTTCGGTTTGTTCACTGTACTATGTCCAGAGCCTTGAACTCTCCTGGAATTAAATTAAGTTGTTCAAATTATATTCAGTGTATGAACATGTACATTCTAACACACACAAAAAAACTAATTCTATTTTTGTACTTTTATGGCTTACATTTTTTTCTTCTCCAGTATTTTTCTTTTTCTATTGTATGATTACAGCTTTAAAATATTAATAGCACTCCATACAGACAACTGCACTATCCAAGGAAAATTTGATCTATTAACTAAAATACATTCACCTACCATTCCTTCAAAGCTCAACAATGAGAAAACAGGAGGATGCACTTGCTACACTATAAAGCACATTTTAAAAAAGTTTTTGAATTATCTTATGACTACCTAATGGTGTCACACTAATTTTCAAGGACACAGTCTATTTCTGACATTAATCTGTATAGTTTTACTCTGTAACATCAGTGTTCATTCTAATTACTAAAACAGCCCTCAAATGACTATTACAAATCACTCTCAGGATTAATTACATAATTGAGTTTTACATGAGTTTAATGGTAAGGACAATAAATTAAAACATGTTAGCTAATAAACATGATTTTTATCTACTTAGCATAGCTTTCTGATGAATAACCTATACATTTTGTTATTTGTCATTGATAAAAAGTATGGTAACAAGTTTGTGTTCATAAAATTTGATAAATTATATTATATAATATAAATTATATATAATCTATGTATGTATTTTATAGCTTTCAAAGCATTTTTCAGTATTGTGAAATTATTTATTTTTGCTTTTCTTGAAGGTATGTTATATTAATCATAATAAAAATATCAGATATTTTACATAGTAAAAAGTAAAATAATGTAAAAAGAGTAAAAATAAAAAGAGGCACTACTCTTATAATGTCTACAAAATAATTTATTTACCATTATGAGTTGCCCTTAATGTTGCTAGAGTTGAACTCCAGATTGCATAACTAAATTTGGTGTAGCAGTGACAGATTCTGATTTTAAATTTCTTCTGCAAAATCTGAAAACATGCTGAGAAATGAAAGCCAATTAATGAAATGCACATAGCTGGATATGGATTGAAAAACCAAACGCAACTGAGCATGTGAAAGCTGGCATTAATGTTTTTAAGAATCACATGTTTGCAAGATCCTTGAAAAAACTTCAGTTGAGAATACATAGTTACATGATACTTTTGTGGTCGAAATTAACTGGTCAAAGTTTATTCTTTAACAGTCCATTCTTGTTGAGAAATATCTTTATAAGCACAAGTTAGTCTGCTTGGGGGATTCTGGAAAGAGAAACTTTATCACATCTCTCTTTCATTTGTAAAACTTAATTTTTTAAAAATAGAACTTAATTTTTAAAATTATTTTCCACAGGACCTGGAAATCTATTTCAGTGTTTGACTTTTGAGGCATTTTACAATTCTTCTTAAGGTTAATTTTATTCCTAATGATTCTATTAGGAAAAAAAAAAAACCCATGATTTTCCTAGCATTACAAATTATTTGATTTGAAACTTATAGTAGCTACCATAGACATATGTACCATAAAATATAACTATTTTTGTGTTTTAAGCTGAATTTATTTCTCTAAGAGAACAAGCCACTTTATAAAACCAGCAAGAGTGCTTAAAGAACAATTATTGAGCTCTGCTTTATTTTTAACTCTTTTAATGTGGAATTAAGGGCTGGGAAGTAAGGAGATTCAATTGTCATTCAGAAGCCTTACTGATGTACAAATGTAATAAAGCCTAGGGATTCCCCTAATGGGCTTCCATCATGATATCTTGGGGCCCACACAGGTGGATATTCTGCCAAGTTGTCATTTTGCCACATATCAGAATGAATTCTACTGCTCCCATGAAGACAGCTCCTCTAACTTCAAAAAACATTAAATCTTCCCCTTCAGCTGGGTAATAAGCCATATACTCACTACTTCTGCCAACCAAATAAAGACAGGACTGATGACACTTGGACAGGTTCAAGTCCAGCAGTTCAGCATCAAATCTATAATAAAGTGTGGCATTGATAATCTGGAAAATGAAATTAAATTATTGAACCAACTATTGAAAGCCTTCATGGTCTGGAATTTTATAGGTCTTTGCTTTCTATATCATGCACAGGATATATACGAGTATTCTTGCTTACCGCACATGACAAAATTACAGAACAAAAGACCTTTCAATATCATATGCTGTTTTTAAAATATTTGCTTCATTTATTGCCTTACAGCCATTGCACTTGCTCTTGTTTTTCTTTTTCTTTTTATCTGGGCAGAAGCAATACAAACACTAGTTTTTCTTATTGCTGGTGAACACTTGTTAAAAAAGGCAATGCTATAAATTTTTATATAATGTGGGTATATTTCTCAGTTAATGTTAGGAAAGATTGAAATCTCAGAAATGTTGTGTTGGTAGCACTTGAAGAAAAAAAAATGACATGAACTGGTATGTGTAGTAAAATGGTTCATTCATTATCCGAATTTGGGGTTTAATTGACAGAGTGCGTTCAGTAATTCTAGGAGATTTCTTTATTTTTCCCTCATAGAGCCAGCTGTTACCTTATTCCGTACCCTGAAAGAGCGTAAGCAGATGACAATGTCACAGCTGGTTTTTATCTGATACAGAAGTTTTAGAAATTCATGTTTTTTTCTTATGGAGAAAGAGAAAGAGCAAATGGTACCTTGATTTTTAAGGCAATTTTTAGACTTATTTTTATCTGAAGTATATTTTTGTAGAAAAATACATTCTAACAAAATATAATGATGTGTATGTAGTCGGGGGGAGATGCTGATGTTATAAGAGATTTGGCCCTGTGCTACCATATTTTATGAGAAACAGACAAATGGCTTTCTAGAAGGGAATGACCCCACTCAGGCACTCACAGATTGGGTCTGTGATATTTAATGACATAACTATTGTTATGTTCTTATAAAAACAAGTAAACTGAAGCACCAACTAAACAATTGAAGACATTTAAAACTGCATTACTTCAGAGCACTACCCTGTGTTCATCAGCACTCACCGGACTCCTCTACTTACCTAATTATCTTGAATATTATTCCAAAACAACAAAAGATTGATTTTTTTCCCACTGTGATCAATATTTACCTTGGAAATCTTGTATACACTGGGATATTTCACTTAATATTTATTCACATTCTAGTAATTCCTGTTCCAAAAATGCCTTCTTCCTTTCCTTTCTCCCATGTATATAAGCATTCCATTGCCAAGTTACTTTCTAGCAGACCTGTATTCAGAATTTTGTGGGATGCAGGTCTCAAAGAATATCCTGACTTTTAACTCTGATTATAAGGCCTAACAGCAGTTATGAGCTAGCAAAATTTTCTTTCTCAGAAAACATTGATCAGTGTTCAAAGGTCAAATGACCTACTTCAATGTGAGGAAAAGATGATATTTGACTCCACAATATTCAGAATATGAGTGGAAATGATTAAGCTATATTAGGGTGCATATGTGTCAGTTATGCCAAATCCTGCTCATATGCTAACAATGTACATAAATGGACATGTTCAAAAGAATTTAGAAGATTGAGGTCATAGCCAGGTATAAAAGGACAGGAAAGAATTGGCAAATCTTTTTTTCTAAAGACTCCTTGATGTATCCCCAAAGCAAACCATATGCCATTAGTAGGATATTAAACACACATGCACACACACATATAATGTGTATATATGTGTATATATGGATATATACACAATTAAATTATCATTAGGTTACCTTAATTTGGTTACTTGTAAATAGCACATTTTTGGTGCATAAGCATTAAAGAATATTGTCACTGGGTTGCTTTTGGATAGAATAAAAAGATCAATTGACATAGAATTATGTTTTACTATACACCAGATGTATAAAAGTCAAAACACAATGTGTGATTGTCTTTATATTTTATACAGCTATGTACTGAGGGGCCAAAAGCCAAGTACATTATGCAGAGCAAATACAGACCCTGCAAATCATAAACATCTAGCATTTTAGTGTCTTTTAAATCTTGCCTTTATAGCATCCTACCCTTCAACCCCCAAATCTGATATGATAACCTTTTGTCAATAGCATTTCTAAATTTACTATGGAAGTCATTTGGCTTAACCAGTTTTACCCATATGTGTGTGTGTGTGCATACATGTATGCATGTACATATATATTCTAACATGTATTCATTAGGGCAACTATAATCTCCTGTGGAATTGAACTGTATACTTTATTTTCTTACTTAAATTTTTTAGTTCAAGTTCACCTTTCACTCTATTCAGTAGAATTTCTCTTAACTGCTCAGTCACCCCTCATAGTCAAGGGGAATTGCATGCTGGATCTAACTCAGGATGAAAGAAAGTTTAGACAGCGATCTGTTAAGCACAAACCAAGCAGAGAAGGAAGGCTTTTTCTCCCTCTTGATTTATACAACTCTTTTTGTGCTAGCATATGCCTGATATTCCTCAGTGGGTGGGTTGTTTGTTTGCTTGTTGTTTGCTTTCTGATGTACAGCTTGGGAATATACAAAGACATCTGATACCGAAAAGCTTGACAAATTACAGCCAACATGTGTTTTCCATTTTTTTCTGATCTTGTCCGTACACAGTAAAAACAAATGTGAATCATTTTCCTACAAAGGAAAGTAGGGAATGTAGGGAAGAAGAGAAGAAAAAAAGTTGCTAGAGAATTGGTGATCAAAAGATAGAGGCAAGACCCTTGTGTGATCTCATTCATTTGTTATCCAATTCTTCTAGTTCTCTGACCTACAGTGCTAGTAGTGATTGGTTTTTCAGTTCGAGATTACAAAACCCTGGTGTGAGGTCCACTCCGCTGAGTTACGTGTGAGTATCAAACAGCTCACCAAACAACTCATCCATTAGGAGCTGAAGTTTGCTCTGCCTCCGCCAACCCTTGTTTCACCAATGGGTGGCAGGTTTCAAGGGTTACTAAGAGGTGAATAATTTCACTTTGCTTTACAGAAAGACAGAGTTGTCATGCACATATTATATTAAAATATTAGGAGAATGCCATGGTGCCAATAACCCACAAGTTATTATTATTTTTTTTTACTTGGAACGTGATGTATGTTTTCAAGTACCTTTAGTGCATTACCACTATAGTAGCATTGCTACCTCTTGGTATGCATCCATCTGTTCATAAAAACTACTTACACTTCTTTAAACTCTGAAATCTGCATGTGGAAAAAGGGAGTCAGCTTTTCCAAAAGGATGAAAGAAAACATGAATTCTGAAAGTTTCTGTAACGACAGTAACCTGATATTTTGAAACTCCATGGTCACAATTTATAGTCTTTCACATAACAGTAAAATTAGAGCCTCCCCCAATAATGAACTGGTATTTTTAATCACATGTTATATAAATCATGAGTGATCAAGGGCAGGAACCAGGTCTTGTCAACTGTGTGCATACACTAAAATCAGAGTTTAACACATAGTAGGTCCTTAATAGTTATTGTTGAATAGAATTGAATTTGCTGAGACTCGGCACCAAAAATGATTTTTCAGCTTGGGTAGTGTAGAATATCTTTGCATTCAAAGGTCATACTTTGTGTAGCCAGCAGAATTATATGAGACAGTGAATAAATTATACTGAGAGTTTCTTTCAAGTCGAATTAAATTTACTTCACAAAATCACCGTTTTTAATCTGACCATTCTACAAAGGGTGACCTTAACGAGAGGGGAAAATACATCACAGCATCTTTGAATGTATAGATCCAAACCTCAAGTCAACTAATGAAACAAAACCCCATAGAGATTGATGCTGTGATTGAAAAATACTGTAATATTTTCTGTCTCAGAAAGTAGGAATTCAAATTACCTTCAAGTTTCTCACATTTGAGCCACACTACAAATGAATTGTGTCCAGGTACAGAAAAACCAACAATATTTTATTTATAATCTTATTTTTAGCTTTTGAACTACAAATTCAGGTTCTAGAGTTGTTTAAAAGATCATGGGTTTTATAGATGTATGTAAATTAATCTGTTGTTTGCTTACTTTTTTTTTTTCCTTTTTCATTGAATGGTCCTCATCATAAATACAGAACAGGTCATTACATGAAAAATATAAGATCTTGCATTATTTTCCTTGCTCTCTCTTAAAAATCTATTTCTAATATTGCATTCCCCGTTGGACTAGTTTATAAGGGCAAGAGGGGAAAAATAAAAGAAACAAGGAAAAAAAAAAAAAGAAAGACCAAATAGACTGGATCTCACCACTAGAATTCACCATAAAAATCTCAAAGTGTAACAGAATTCTTATAAAATTGCCTAGACCAGTTTCTTAGGGAACTGAGATCTCCTATGAAAAATATGGCAATTGGGGAAGGTAGGGACGAGATGTGGGGAAATAGTAAATAAGTGCAGCAAAAACAGGTTCTGAGGAATACACATCATTTTGTCTGCTTTAGATCACAATAGAATTTTTAATAAATAAATTTCTTTTCTTTTTTGATTTTTTTGTAAAGACACTTTTTTGAAACAGTAGATTTAGCCCAGTCACTTGTGTCATTTTTAATAAATTGTCTTTTTTTTATTGTTTTCTGTAACACTGTAAATGTTTTAGATCTGAGTCTCTTGTACATTGTCTTTAGAGTTCATTCGGATCAATAACGGTTCATGCACCGAACTGTGTATTGAATTTATCGTGTTCACTGTTGTTGTGTGGTTGAAGGGAGATTTGTAAGAGTTATAGTGATTTAGGTGCTCATGCTCGATAGCAGGCATGGGCAGGTGGCTTTCCATGGGTGTGTCTCCTGTAATCTCATCATCCACATTAATGATCTCAACAGTCCTTGTCGGGGCGTGATGGTTTTGCCTATGGTGCTGCTTCCTCATCTTGTAGAAAATGACCAGCATCACTGCAGCCATGAGTGTGATGGCCACAAAACAGCCAATGATGATTTTGGTAGTCTTCATGACCTCATCAATTCCCGGGATCCCGCTGTTCATATCAGTCACTGGGATAGTGAATGTTTTTTCTGTTGACCTTGTGCTCTGTGGCGTGAGAGAGGTGGTCACGTTGGTGGTTTCCCAGTCAATCACTGGAGTGGGACCCACGTTGTTATCTGTGGTCCGTGCCTCATCCTGAGAAGGTTCCATAGTCTCTACTGTGACGGTTGAAAAGTAAGTAAAAGGAGTGGTGGTGGCTGCAGTGACATTCAGGGTGGCTGAAGCGGTGGTGTTTCCAACAGAATTACTCACCATACACGTGTACATGCCTGTATCTTGCACGGTCACATTTGTGAAATTTAATGTGCCATCGCTAAGCACGGCTATCCTCACTTTGTACGCCCCATGTGTCATGACTGTTCCATTGGGAGTAATCCAAGACACAGAGGTCAGAGATGTGGAGGCCCGACATTTCAGCTCAGCAGCCATGCCCTCAGTGACATTGAGATCTGCTGGGGGCTCCACAATCACAGGAGCATAGCATGTGAAATAATTCTGGTCAAGCTCCCCGATGTACCTCCCTTTCAGATTGGGAGGCGTGTTACATCGGGCACAACAAGCTGTATTGGAGGGGGCCATGTCTTTTATCCACCAGCTGAGCCACAGTATGTCACAGTTACAGTTCCACGGGTTGTGATGTAAGTGTATCCGCTCTAGATGATGCAAGGGTGTGAAGAGATCATGAGGCAGTAGTGTGAGATTGTTGTGTGCCAGGTTGATCTCCACTAGCGACTGAAGGTTATCAAAGGCATTCCTTTCAATCACTTGAATCTGGGACTGTATCATCCACAGTTTTTGAAGGTGCATCAACCCCTGGAAAGAGCCAGGCCTGATGGCAGACAAATGATTCCCAGAAAGATCCAGCTCATCTAGTTTTATGAGTGGTGTGAGGTTAGGGATTTCCCGGAGGTTGCACATGGCAAGGTTCAAATACCTCAAGTTGGACAGACCTTCAAAGGCACCTTCTGAGATGTATGAAAGCCTTTTTAGTTCCCCTAAGTCTAGCCGGCGCAAAGAGGGGATTCTGTTAAAAGCATAAGAAGGGATGCTTTCAATGGGGTTGTTTCGCAACCAGAGCTCCTTCAGTTTAGACAAATATACAAAAGCTCCATTCGGGATGGTAGTAAGACGATTGTCAAAGAGTTCCAGAGTGTTGAGGTTCGTAAGACCATTGAAGGCCCCGATTTCAATTGTTCTAATATGATTCCTACTCAACTGGAGGATTTCCAGGTGCCTCAGGTGCTTGAAGCTGTTCACTTTGATGATCTGGATTTGGTTCTCATGGAGGTTCAGCAGCCGAGTGTTGGTGGAAATGCCATCAGGAACTTCACGTAGGTTTTTCCGAACGCAAATCACCTTGCTGAACTGGTTGCTGCAGGAGCAGACGGAAGGGCAGGTTTGAGCCCGCACCAGACCAGCCACCACAAGAAGTTGAAGAGCCAGGAGCACCACAAGCAGGGGGTCAAATAGGGCCCTGTTAAACCTAGGACCTATCATTATCTGCTGTGGATGTAAGGTCATCTTGTTCAACATTCATAATTTATCTGGTGTTGGTCCTTCTGGAGTTCAAATAGTCTGCAATACAATAAGAGCAAAAAAGAGTATTAGGTCTCTTCCAAAATGTCTTTCTGGGACAATGTAAGTGATACAGCACATCTCGGCTAAAGCCATCATTTCCCAGACTAGGAAAACAACAAATCCAATGTCCCTTATAGAGTGATGAGTCTCATATTTTTAGAAAAATGTTTCCACACTTCAAATTAGCAGCCATCCACAGCCCATATCCATCAGATGTGCAATCATGGAGAAATGGAAGACTGAGGTGGAGGATCTTAATACAGTGATAACCAACGGTGTGTCCTGAACGCATGAGGATGTATGAGAAGGACTTCACTATGAGATTCATTGTCCTGACCCAATTTGAGAAGTTCAGAACATAGAATTTGGGGGCTCTACCCAACAAACAAAAAGTCTCCTTGCAAAATTAGTAATAGCTGATGTTTTATTTGGACTTACTCTATGTGCCAGGCACCAGGGGCTATTGGCTTCACAAACAATCTTATGCAGAAATGGCTACAGACTTTGTGGGCCTCTGTGCAAAATGACAACATGAGATGCCTTGTTAATAGTTATTAAGAATTTCAAATCAGTAATAACAGAGCATTAAGCCAAGTGTGGACCTTTCTGAGAATGGGGCCCTACGCAATCCCAATCCATTCTAATCCTGCATTCCTCTGACATGGGAACTGTTATATTCTCATAATGAAGATATTTATCATAGAAGTACTATGCATGAATTCACATGGTTCATAATGACAGAGCCTGGGTTCAGATGTTCATCTGATTGGTCCAGGAGCATATGATCTCAAATACTCCACCAAAAGGTTGCTGTGAGAATGAAGGCCATATATAGGGCCCAGCATAGATAATGCCCCTTTTTTATTATAGGACATTTTAAGTATGCAAAATTATAAGTATGTAATTCTATAACATAACAATATCACACTCAAGCACACCATATGACATTTTAAGTTAAATGTTCAAATTAATACAATATATTATTATGCCCATATTATTACCCTACCAACCACACTCAAGCAGGTGTTAGTTCTGCTGGATCCTGTATATATATCTTTTATAATTACATTTTTAAAAATATCTTTCCTTTGGGGTGACAGCTAGAAATACTGGCAACTTAACTTATACTACCTATGAAATTACATTGAAATAGTGACATGCACAAATGTACATACATTTCTAGAGATTGTCATATACAAAAACTCATAATATAGTGGATTGCTACCTATAGGTGGACCTATCACAAATTAAACCACTTGCCATAAAGCATGACATTATTTTATAGAAAGTATTTTAGTATAACAGGACTATAATATATCTTGCGTACCTACTCTTACTGATTCTATGTAGATTTTAAGACAAATAAAATAACTCACTTTCTGCATCTCTTCCAGTGCAAGGAGGCATTCCAAAGGAACTTGTGTTGCCTAGTACATGCCCCACTCCACTGCCTTACCATGGATTGGGCTCCTGTGTAATGACTTCTCCCAAATCTCTCATCTCAACAAACAGTGACTCTTCTATGAATCTCTTGGAAAGAAAAAAAAGGAGGGGAGGAAGGGATGGAGGAGCTGACCACATTCCAATTCAAAAGTACTTACTATGTGTTGCCTTGGGGAAGTTAACTTATTGTCTCCATGGTTCAATCTCCCTCCTTGCAAAATGGAAATGATAATATTAAATTGCCCTTAGTGTTGCGGTGAGAACAAAATTAGTTCATGTAGATGAAGGGCTTAGAATAATGCTTCCCACATTGTAAGAACTCAATAAATCTTAGACATTATTGTTATTATTATTTCTGTTTTTGCTGTTGTCCTTGGCCAGACATTTTACTAAGTACTGGGCATACCAAATAAAAGAACATAACCCTTACCCCCAAACGAATTATAGTTCAAAAGATGAAATATAGGCAAGTAGATGAAGTGCAATATTGAATATACGATGTAGGTTTTTGAGACCAGGCCACACTGACACAAGGGCACTGATGTCAGAGCAACTCAATCCCTGCTGGTGAGTTAGGAATTTTCAAAGAGAAAGGTTATCTGATTTCCGTTTTGTAGAAGGAGTTGGTCAAGAAAGAAGAGAAGGGCATTTCGGGCAGAGAGACCAGCCTAAGTCAAGGCAAGGCCACAGTACCTCCAGGGGACAGTGGCAAGTTCCCCGTGGCAGTGGAGCAGAAACGCCTGGGGAAGAGAACAGAGAATGGGAAGGGAGCTGGGGTGATCTCAGGTCTAGACTGTCAGGAGTTATTATGTCAGACTTAGGAATTAGTGATTTATCCCGCAGGTGACACGTTCTGCTTTTAGAATGGAATGCTACCATCAGCTTTGTTTTTAAGAATGGTAATGTTGGACTAATACAGGAGAGAAAAAGCTCCAGAAGAAACTAGTAGCAAGGAGAACAATGAAAATGATCTTCCTATTGTTCCAAATGAGGCTTAGAGAGAAGTCAATGCCAGAAATAGGTCTGGCTTCTTGGCCATCTCTTCCATGCCCACCACCTGAGGGCTTGAGGTGAGAAGGGCTGACTCTTTTTTAGGATATACTTCTGCTGGTGGTGAGGTTCTCAAGGTACATTAGCTTTTCTAAATAATTGCATTTTCATAGAGTACACAAGATGGAGAAGAGGTTTTTTTCTTTTTTTCAAAATAGAAGACACCTTACGCATAAAAGGCAGTTGTCATTACCAATCATTAAATATATATTCACATTCACAAAGCTACTGAAAGGGACAAGAGATTCGAGAAAGTGAAGTTTAAAGTCATAGAATGTTCAGGATTCCGAGGTGTTTATGTCTCCTTCACTACGGAAGCAAAGAAAGTTGGCTGATAGGTTCTGAGTTAGTATTTCTTTTCTCGCCAGGCAGACTGACTTGCTTCCATGCTTGGGGCTATTGTGGCTCTAGGCTGACTTTTCACACCATCCAGTACTATGAGCATTTGTTCCTGGATCTGTTTCCTGCCCTTGCCTGTGAACTCTGTGAGGGCATAGGCCATGTCTGATGGAGCCTTCTTAGCCTGTTGCCAACACAGCATTTGGCTTGCTATAGACACTGAATAAACTGGCTGTTGAAAATGTGCCAAAGTTAATATCTAATGACAACTCTTTGCACATGTGCAAGTGATATGTACCAATGTATTGTTCATGCCCCCAAACCAACCAGTCTGAATCCCGTACCTCAATCATGTCCTTTACTGGGTTCTCATAGGTCCCTTGCACTCAGGCCAAAATCCTTCTGCACTGATCATTCTAGGGCTAGATACCAGGCAACTAGAGATAGCTCCCATGTCCCCCACTGAATAATTTCAGTGACAGCACCCACTGAAATTATTCATATTAGCCAATCCTAAGCCTGTTTGTTTACCTTGCCTTCCCTCAAAAACACAATAAAGGCTCTTGCTCACGTCTCTCTCTTGCTCTTGACTAAACCTGGCACTTCCCCATGAAGCCCCTGTGTGCCAAGGCATGCCCTCTTCTCTTAGGAACTGTGAATAAAAAACAAACAAACAGCACCAACAACAAAAAACATCTCTATAATGACAGTTGTCTCCTGATCTGTGGGTCTCACCATACTTGAATAATAATAAAAATCTACATTTTAGAACAACTAATTGGTAAATATTAGGGACCCATTCATCATATTAATCCTTTGATGGGCTTTTAATAATATAATTGGTAGGTTTCACTCCTTGAGTTTGATCCTTCGCTGTAAATTTAAACATGACCTTAAAAACTCTTTCAGGTTTACATTTAAAAAAAAAATGAATGCTATTTAAATATCCAGTAATGGTGACCATCAAAAATTTTTAATGTGTGACTTGTCCTTTACCCTCAACACAGACTTCTTAAGGTAATTGGGAATTTAAAAACAAAAGCAACAACACATAAAATCCCTGATACATTAACTGATTGATGTTTTTGGGAGTGGGGCCCCGAGGCCCTTCTTGTCCATCTCTGTGCCCACCTCCTACCCCTTGGCTCTCCTCAGAATCCTAGGGTCTCTGGCAATACAGGTTGAATAACTGATTGACTGAAACACCATAGAAGTGAAAAAGATAAGTCCTTACTCTGTCATTTGCTACCTTTTTCCTCTTTAAAATATGAAACTGAAAAAATAATTATGTCCAGTGACTAAGAGAGAAGTCTCTGGTATGAGACTTGCTGATTTCATGCACCTGTTTGTACCTCCATGACATTATAATTGAAAAAATTCACCTGTTTATACTTCACTATCCCCATCTGGGAAAGGGAAACTACAGTGTTATCCACTCAAAAGACTCTTGTTAGGGCTGTCACACAATATATGTAGTGTTACTGGCTCGTAATAAGCAATATTCAGGGTTTAGGACAGATAACACCCCCTTTCTATTACAAAATCTTTTTATTACAAAATCATAAGCATGCAATTCTGTAACATAACAATATCACACTCAAGCACAGCATATGAAATTTTAGGTGAAATGTTCAAATTAAAACTATAAATTATTACACACATATTATTACCTTAGCAACCACACTCAAGCAAGCCTTACTTCTGCCGGACCCTGTATAATAAATATTTAATGCATATGAAAAATAAAATGATGGGGTACTCAGTTTCTTTTTCTTGTATAAGACAGGAGTTATAATATCATCTATCATTCAAAGTTGTAGGATTAACTGGCATGATCAGGAACATGCTATCAATAAAACATATGCAAACATGATACATTGCTATTAATTGTAGAATATATATGCCTGTCCTTTTCAAATCCCAGGCTGTTTTATTTCCTACTTTTTGCTTACTTCAGGATCTTTTTGCTATTTCAATTAATGAGATTTCCCATAAATCAGTCATAAGTATCAATTTATGAGTTACAACTGGTTCATGGCTGATTTATAACCTACAGCAAATAATGCTTGGTATGTGCACTGAATCAAATAAACTACCATCAAAAAAAGGTTTTCTACTTTAATATCTAAATTATGTTACTTTACATCAAAAGCCACGTTTCAACATCTCTTTCAGAAGATGTTTTTATCACATCAAAAGGAAATCAATTTAAAGGTACGCACTCTCCATTACTATGTCATTTGACAGCATTTATTTACAAATAGATCTGTACAGGTTTTGAATTAAACCATAATCCTTTTAGCCTGGTCCCAGAGCACATCTCGACGTCTTTCCCTACCCATGCATGCTTCACTGCACTGAGGCATACAGAAGAAACTGAGTAAGGGAGAGTGGCTAATGGGGATGCTTTATCTGGCACAGAATCATTGTTAATTCAGCATAAACTGTCTAGACATTGGAACTAGTTTGAAAGTGAGGTGGGAGAAAGATAAATTTAGTTAAACACAGCCACCCAACTGTCCTCCCCCTAACAGACACACACACTCACACTCATATGTAACAGCAACAAACCTCCCTAGACACTGAGCACTGATACCGTTTACCACTCTCAGCCTGGACACTGAGACCTTCCCAATTATAACTTGCCATGGACAGCCACATGACTTTGCTCTTCCACTGTCTCTATAAACATGTCCATCCCCTTCTAGAATTCTCCTGCCCAAGGAAATGGTTTGCTTCATTGTCCTTATGGGAACTTACCCAACGATCCATCACCTCTGTCATGCAAAGCATTAATGGAGGTCTGTGATCTAAGATTCTTTGAATCTGCCACCTCGCCTTGCTGTTTTCACTAATCCTGGACTGCTGTATCATAAGTCTTATGCAATCCTAATCAAGTTCTCACATTGAAAAATTGCCCTCCAATCAAACGTCCAATTCTCAACAAATTCTGGCCTGATCTTTACCACTTCTCTCTCAGACACTCCTAAACACGTGATGGGTGAATAGAATTTGGTTTGAGCTAAGACTAGGCATACTTTTCCTGTAAAGTTCCAGATAGTAAATATTTCAGGCTTTGAGGACCATATGGTCTCTTGTTGCAACTACTCAACTCTGCTATTATAGTTTGAAAGTAGATATAAGCAAAGTTAAATGAATGGGTATGGCTGTGTTCTAATTCAACTATGTATGGACACTGGAATTTGAAATATAAATTTGAATTTCATAATGTTAACATCTCAAAGTATTGTTATTTGTTTTTGACCATTTAAACACTCAGAAACATTCTTAGCTCATAGGACATATAAAAACAGGTGGGCTGCCTTTTGGACTATAGTTTTCTGAACCTTTTCAAAACAAACTTTGGCTGTATCATTCCTACTGGCAGAAACTGATTAGGGATGGGTATGTGACCCAATTTGGCCAATGAACTATGAGGGAAAATCAGCTGAAAGGGTTCTGGGAATTTTTTTCCCCCTACAAATCAGAAGAAAAACATGGGAAAGAAGTAGTTCTATATCCTGTCTCTGGATATGCTTGCGAGTATAAGCTTTCTGGAGTTTCTGCAGCTGTCTGTGGCCAAGAGCGGAGGTACCTTGAGGACAGAGCTGATAGATGCCAAAGAAGAAAAATGAAATGAGGGAAAGAATTGCATTCTTGATATTGCAATAAGCAGCTGAATGAATTAATCCTGTAATTATCTTTCCTCTGTATTTTCTTATTATGTAATACAATGAATTCCTTACAATACAAACAGATATTTTTTCTGATTCCTTAGAGCCAAACCTATCCTCATACTTTCATACACGTTCTCTTTTCTCCTTGTCTCCCTCTCTCTCGTCTCTTTTACTTTTGCCATTCCCTCTTTCTCTAACCAAAAGCAAAGTAGAGACAAATAAGACAGTAGGAAAATTCAGATTTTTATACCATTATAAATCTGAGATCTATGAAAGAAACAACATAAGCTGAAGCAACACAGTTTGCTTCTAAGACAAGAGGAAAGGTGCATCCTCATCATGCTGAGAAGCCTTTCTGCTGCAGTCATTTCTTTGGATATCTTTTTAAAATTTAATTGAATTAAATTTTATTTTAAAAGATATTATTTATTTATTTACTTTTAGTGAGAGGGGAAGGACAAGAGAAAGGGAGGGAGAGAAACAGCCATTGGTTGCCTCTCACATGGCCCAACCGAACAGCTGTCCCACAATCCTCCCATGTGCCCTGACTGGAATCAAACCGCTGACCTTTTTTGGTTTAGAGGACAACACCCAATACACTGAGCCACATCAGTCAAGGCTCTCTTCATATTAAAAATAAAAAATGCTGTAATTTACGGGAAAAGAAAAAGCAGCAAATCAAATATTACCTCTCCAAATCAGATTTATCATACAAATACTTCCTAATACAGTTCCTTTTTTCCCCATTTGAAAGTCAATTTTGCAAATCTGTTGAGCTTTCTCCACCCCTTAATGTAGGAGGAGTATGTGGTTCTGTAGGTTTTCAGAGAAAAGACTATTTTTGTAAAGGCCCAGGGCTGCCCCTCTGGGCAAATGTAGTGGAAGTGAGGCAACATTTACAGGGCTGTAAATCAGGGACACATCCCATCAAGGCAGAAGCAGAATCTTTGTTTGTCAAGGCAAAAGCCACACTGATTTTACAATGTTTCTGTAAAATGTTGAGATTTTAAGAAATTGAGATTTAGGGAAATCTGGATCTGCATTTTCATTTTTTTCTAGAGGACTCATGTGGCTTCTAGTAAAAGAATACACACATTTAATATTTAGAGGCCACAACATTAGATGAGAAGAAGAAGTGAGTAGAGAGAAGGATGTATAAGAAAAATAAAAGTAGGAAGAAGAAAAACATGTGGTCAACATGTTACTATATTGTGGAGAATATAAAATGAAAACAAGAATTATAAAAGAGCTAAACTGGCAAGGCTTTCTAGAATCTCACCACCTTGTTGGAGCTATAATATAAATGCACAGGTCCATATAAAAATGATAAGTATACATGTATGTACCTAGGCATTAATGAAAATCAGTGTATTCAGTATCTAAATGCCATAAAGCATTGTCAGAAATCAAAATAGACACAGATAATCAGAGAAAGTTTTAAGAGGGAGGCTGGTAGTGGAGGAGGGAAGAGACTACTGGTAAAAGGAAAGCTGTAGGAGCATGAAATAACAGGAACGCTGACTTAACGGACGCAGAGGGCTTACGCTGCAGAATTTAGATAGTTAAGTTGACCCAGTTGAGGAGCACTGCATGCCTGGTGGAAGAATTTGGATTTGCGTCAATAAACAGACTTAGGAAGAAACTCTGAGTTCTGATGCAGGAAAGGACATGATGAGAGCATTGTATCAGGAAGATGTTGTCCTTATATGTAAAATAAATTAGAGAGAGAAGATGGGTTGAAGGAAAGAAAAGTCAGATGACTTTAATAATCAACATCCCTCACATTACTTTAAAACCGAACGGAACTGATCTTCAATAAGGATCTAACTATGGATAAATTTATGGGTTCAAATTAACCAGTCTAACTAAAATTCTATAGAGTATGAAATACCACTGAAGGCAAAATTAACTTCTGTATATGGTCTCATTAAAAAAAAAAATCAGTGTATTAGGTTCAGGTATAAAATCTAAATAAAAAAAATTTAAAAAGAACATGCTAGCCCTGGCTGGTGTGGCTCAGTGGATTAAGTGCTGGACTGTGAAGGGTTGCTGGTTCAATTCCTATTCAGGGCATATGCCTGGGTTGAGGGCCAGGTTTCCAGTAGGGGCGGGGGGCTGAGAGGCAACCACATATTTATGTTTCTCTACCTCTTTTTCTCCCTCCCTTCCCCTTTCTCTAAAAATAAATAAATAAAATATTTTAGGGAAAAAAAAAGAGCATGCTAAAAAAAGTCACAGAGCAAGTGGGGTATTTTCAAAATTCTGATATGCAAGCCTGGAAGGCGTTATCTCTCACAAAGGACTATATACACAGTCAGTTTTGACTCTCTGATGACACCTGTACTTTCCAACTTGACACAATGCTGAAGCATAAAAAGCCACCCCCCTACCCCCCAGCAATCTATATTAACAAAACCTAAAGGAACAAAAACCAGATTTAGGATAAAGTGAATAGAGTTGGAGGGTTGGTTTAGGATTATTGACTGTTTGATCTTTGTTGAATGTCACCAGGTTGTGCTACCACATCATTAGTTAATCTTTAAACCGTCACTAACTTTTTTGTATTCTCTCTAACATATCCTCTGACAAAGGAGGCTGAACTCATCAAAAATAAAAATAAAAAGGCGAAAAATCCAAGGCTAGCTAAATCTGCAGCAGGAACCCGATAAGGAACCCAAGAACCATAAATAAGAAACTGGTTTGCACTGGAAAGATACAAAGGGCACTTGAAACCCCTTTCCAGGTCACGTTTTGATAAACTTTTCTTCTTTAGTATGCTAAAAATCATGCCCAGGATTAGAGATTCAGCATTAGAATGGGGCACGTGATGTATGGCCAGTCATTTCCCAAGTCCATTCGGAATCTGCTCGGGCTCTCTTGCAGTTCCAAGAACTCTCCACCCTTTTCCTGAGCCCACCTACCTTCCCCCAACCCTTTAGGACTTTCCTGACTTCCCAAAATCATAGAGAAGAGATCTTAGGGCTTGCTCATGTTGTGCTCGTATCTTCATTCTTTGATTAAGAATAAATGTTATGGTCTGCTTTACCAAAACAGTCTCGTTCAATTGGTATGCATTACACTGGACAGAAGGACCTGAATTTGAGGTCTCTGAACTGCAGGGGTCAGTGACAAGTTGGCTTTCTCCCAGCTGCACCATCTGTAGGTGGGAGTGATGACAATAACATTAGTAAATAGACATTGAGAGGATTATATTCACTAAATGGCACCACAAATACTCAAAGCAAATCTCCAAACCTGCCCCTGCAACTGTTACACAGTTGCTCCAAGCAAAAATGTAAGACTCTTCCTTGATTTTTCTTTGTCTTTATTTATTCTCAGCATAACACTATTCATTTATCTCTACTACTAAAATATAACTGGATCCATCTACTTTTTTCATTGTCCTTTACTAGAGATTATCTTCCTGTCTAACTTAGACCACTGAAATACACTTTTGCCAGTTTCTCTCTGTTTGCAACTGCCTTACCACAATCAATTCCTCACACAGCATTTAGAATAAAGATTAACAATACAAATATGTTCATGCCATTCTTCAGTTGAAATGTTCCTGTCAGTTCTACAGCTTTTAAGAGCAAAATGCAAGTCTTTTGGCCTCCAACAAATGATTGTCCCAAACCTGCCTGGCTGTAATGCCTTTCAACTTCCTATCCTCCTTCTCCCTGCAACCATACAGACCTTCCTTCACTCCTCACACATTCCAAGCTTCCCTCCCCCACCCCATCCCACCAGAACCTTTGCTCTACGGGTCCCTCTGTGAGCAGCACATATTCTTTGACTTGTGCATGGCTGGTCTCCTTGCCATTGAGGGCTCTCTTAAATATTACCTTCTCCAGGAGTTCTTTCTCATTCAGCCAGTCCAAGTAGCCCCTTTATTACTATCAATCACATCACCATATTTAATTTTCACCGTAGTACTTATCATTATTTGATATTTTCTCATATACTTAATGTTTACTTTCTTACTGCCTGTCTCAAGTGAAACGTTAAGTTCCAAGAGGCTGAGACTTGTCTCCCCTATTCAGTGGTATTCACCTAGAAAAAAAAAAACCTCATCAAACATGTGTTAAATGAATGAATAAATGAATTATTAGCAGGTGTTTAAACAGACAGAAGCAGCTTGTAGATAGTGAAAGCTATAAATTCACTGAAGACCTAAATGATGTCAAATACACTAATGCATCCGTGGCATCTAGTAGAATTCAACTGACATAGCAGAAATTTCATTTATTTCTGGACCAGTACTTGTTTAGTTGTTAGTTATTTTCACAGACGTCCTTTCTACAAGGAAAAGCTAAGGAGAAAAAAGCAATATAAAGGTCATTTTGTTGTCTCCTTGCTCTCTTTGGGTTTTTTGGTTTTGTTTTTTACAGAAAGAGTTTCTATCTCTTCCTCTATTATTACCAACAGCAGCCCTGTTTTAAGTTTGGCCAAACAATGCCCTCTGCTGTATGTGCCTAAAAATAACATGATTGCCTTGAAAATTCTTGTGGATGATGCAAAAGCTGTTTCCACAATTTGCTTCTTCGTGTGTGGTTCAGAACGAGGAAGGTTTGATTCAGCTTTCCATTTACTCCATTGAATGTAACGCTTAGAGCAGAGAACAAGAACCCTTATAGGCAGAGAATCAAATCATCTTCAAATGCCCTTTAAAATTCATCATTGCACTCCTGTTTCTGGAACTCATTTAAACCATTAATTAGAAAAGCCACCAGTGAAAAAGATCTCCTGATTCTTCGACCACAATCTAAAGGAACAACTTGGAATAGGCGAGGAACTGGGGAAGGCGGTGGCAGCTCCAACTTTGTCTTAGCAACAAGAAGTAAAATCTACTTCATGTTAAAAAAGCAGACACAGAAATATAGCCAACAACTTGGCAAAGCTACAATAGAATGAATTCATTTCTTCCTGCTTGCTTAGCTTCACATGATACAGGAGAGATCAACGTACCTGGCCTGAAGTTTCTGGCTGCTTATGAATCCATCTGATCATATTCACATTTTGAGGTTGATTATTTATGGAGAAATGAAATACAGACGACTGACTTGTTTTTCAAATTAAAGGGTAAGTGGGATTTAAGGTGTTCAGATATATGTTTGTGTTTTTATGAGAGCTGCTTGCTGTGTTGGTTTAGTGAAATGCATCACCAAAGAATAAAGCTTAAAACCCCAAGCTCCACACATCGCTTGCTATTTCATTCTTCAGGAAAAGAAATCAGACTCTTCCAAATATCAGAAATGTGCCTGTTTGTAACAATGCTTGCATTTTCTCCTTTGCGGTAATGTTTTTGAGTCCAGAGCCCTATCAACACATAAAAACTCTTCCCCCTTCCTTTTTGTTCTTTCTTCTTTTTCTCAGGTCTAGGGCCAGCAAATGGTTAATATATGGTATCTTTATGGCAAAGTTTTTTTTTTTTTGCTTTGTTTTGTACTTTTGGGGGGTGGGTGGGAGGTGGTCTTTAAAGTAACACATGCAGAGTTAGTGTAATAACACACAGATTAGCGTAGACAATCACAGTTCTGGAAAACACAACCCACCAATTGCTCCCCAGTGCTCACAGAATAAAGCCTAAATCCCTTACTGCCTCTACCCACTAGATGCCAGTAGCACCCCCGGTTATGGCAATCCACGGTCTCTAAATGACCAACTGTCACAGGGGAAGGGGCATTTGCCCTCTTGAAACCACTGACCTAGTATGACATGCAAGACACCATGATGCTGCAGCACACTGCTTTTTACCAATCTTACTTCCCACTGTTCTCCTTCATACAGTCAGGCTGCAGTCTGTTTTGGATTCTAAAAATATACCCCCTACTTGCCTTCTTCAGAGCCTTGCTCCTGTTTTTCCCATGGCCTGGAATGATGCACTCTGATTTTTCTTGCAAAATTTTACCTGATGTCAGAGCCAATTTTGCAATGACAATTTCTACTAGACCTTCCTAGGTCTTACTGGCCAGTATTAATACATCTTTTCCCTAAGCATCTGTAATGGCAAGATGATAGCACTTTTCTAATCTGTGTTTGAATCTAAATGTTTGGAAATGCATTCAACCTATTTAATCATAAACTTCCTAAGGACAGGAACAGAATGATATCCAGGCATTCAGTAAATATTTGCGGAATTGCATTACTGAATGTAGCCCACACTCCAATTCCTAGTCAGGAGCAAGGCTAATGAGCTCATTTTCAAATAACAAATAATATATCAAGTTCCGTATGTGAACCAAAAAAATAAAAATGACATACAACTTACTATAAATGGTAAAGAGGAAGCTTAATAAGTACTTCTTGCCCACCCCCCAACAGACAAACAAAAGCTTATAAATAAATTATCATTGTGAAAAAGTAGATTACCAAAAGTCACCAGGCATATGGGTGATTGAAAATAACAGGTTAGGGTAAAAATTTATCTTTACCAGCAATAAGCTCTTTGCTAAATACCACACACAGTACCTGGAATATCATATACTAAATATGTATACATTAAATGAAAGAATTAAATAAATATTTCAACAAGAAAGAAAATAGACTCTTGAAATATCAATTACTCTAGACTGCCAACTACTTATATAACTAAGTAGACACTCACAGAACATAGAGAGTTTTTAAAAAAGAAATTGGAGATACAAATGTGTGCAGTGCCCATCTGTGCAACTTCCTAGAGACTGATACTCTGATTTACATACTCTGCTGCTATGAGGAAACATGAGTTAATAAATTAAGAAGAACAATGCCTCCTATATATACTGTACAAATGTTTGTCGTTGTTTTTGTTATTGTTATTTGTCTACTGCTGACAACTGAATAATTATAGAGAATGATTACTACACGAGACTATGATAACTGATGCTAAAGCAATTTGGATCATACAATTACGATTTCTTAGCTTGATTTTTCATCAACCATCTTATTTCATTATAATTTGCTTTGTCATAAAAATGCATAGTCCAGTCCATGGGTTCCTTAGAAGTTCAGGAATGGATTATGGGTACTTTGTGAACCTCTTGAAAGTAGATGCAAAATTTTGTATAAATGTGATTGTGTATTTTATAAAAAGATTATTAATTGGTTTTATCATCACAGTCTCTAAGAGACTTATGGCTGCAGGAAACTTAAGTTGTACATGAAAAGATTTGACAGACTGAAGAATTTGAATTGTCTGTTATAATTCTAGCTATAAATTAGCCAAATTGGCATTCTTCTCTAAATATCCATTTCTTCTATGTTCAGTTAGCGTGAATACTTTCTCATTAGGAGTTACTGAAATCATATTTCTAAAAGTAAACAACTAAGGACTAGGCCCAGGTTTTAGTAAATTCTTCAAGACAAATACCCATTGTGAAAAGTTCTGGAATGAGGTCTTCCCTGGTGACAACGGTCCTTGGCACACCCTTTGAACGCTGGTACTCAGGTGAAAATGTGTCATCCCATGTCATTTCTTTAAGGAATCAGTGTCAATATAAGAATCAGGATGCTATGTGATAAAATGGGTCCTGAGCTTCCTCAACAGAAAGAAATGGAACATCTCTACTCCACAACTTTTCTTCATTTGCTGCAGTTTATTCGTCAAGGGGAAATGCACTGAGATAGTGTGCAATTGAATCATTAATGTTTATCTATCTCTTACAATATTTGGGGTGATAATGATTGACAAAGGAGAAAATATGCTCATTAATATTTGTAAAGATGAAGTGTATATCAAGAATAAAGAGAAAAACTGTATTCCATTAAAACAACTGCAACCAAAATCCTTATAACAACCGCCCACCCCCTCCCCCACACAAAAAATCTAATGTTGGATTAAGTTAAATTACAGAAACTAGACATGTGTTTTAGCCACGTGGAATGCACAATGGAATAATTTTCTAGGGAATCTGAGTTTGGAATAAGGGAGTTAAAGGGAAGCAAATAAAAGAGGCTGACCATCTCAAATTATCTCTGATCAAAATATGGAAAATTATTTTTCTCTTCATGACAATCTTCTGTCAGTCTATGAGGCTAAAGGTTATTCTTTTATTTTTCTTTTTACGTATATTTATTAATTACTATTAACACTTACATATTTTCCTGTCTGTGTTAATGACAGGGCAAGTAACTAAAGAAGCCTTTGAAAATATAGTAAGCCCATCTTAAATATATGTCCTCGGCAAGGCAAGTAGAGAAGGATTTCAGAAGCTGACAATTCAGTCAATGAGTTGGCTTCTCATGTTTCCTTGGGATTGATGACTAGCTGAGAGGAGTTGATAGCCATTAACCCCCACCCGTTCATTAATCCTTAGCGAATGCCTTGTGCGAGATCATCATTGCCATTACAGGCTGAAAACAAACAAGTCGACAGTAGCACCCAAAAGGCATATGGATTTTTGTAATGAGTAATGCAATTTAAATTGCCTTGCAAGAAATCTGAAGAGAATAAATACCACATGTATAAGGCCATTCAGATTTTAAAACTACCTTCCAATGTTTTACCAACTACTGTCTTTCCTGTTTATTATTAAACTGTGCAAAGCCCTAATTTCCTAGGCAGCAACCAAAAAGCACTAAACATAGCTAAGGTTCGTTTTATAGAGGGTGCTGAGAAAAAGAATCTCTACAGTCACTTCAGCTCTAATATTATGTAATTCTAAGTATATTCACCAACACTGTGCGAACTTTACCTATGAGGAAACTCTTTTGATGCAGTAACTCCCCTTCATTGATCATTTGAAACACTGTGCTGAGACGAGCCTAACATAAACAGCAGAGTCACGGACCAATGCCAAAGTGTTACACTGACTGAGTGTGGACATGGCAATGTGAATAAATATAAGTAGTCTGGTGTTCAAGGGGAACCAGGAAGTTTTGATCAGTTAATGAAAGCTACGGGGACATGAGATTGAGCAAGATATATACTTTGGATAGGTGAAAGATCTAACTTTCCAAGAAAGGGAAGAACACAGAAAATTATCCCTTTAATAAAATGTGCTGAGCCTTGGCTGGTGTGGCTCAGTGACAAAGGGTTACCAGTTCAATTTCATCAGGGCACTTGCCTGGGTTGTAGGCCAGGTACCCAGTAGGGGGCACTTGAAAGGCAACCACGCATTGATGTTTCTCTTCCTCTCTTTCTCTCTCCCTTCCCCCTCTCTAAAAATAATTAAACAAAATATTTTTTAAAAAATCTGCTCAGTGCCTACTGAGTGTCAAGCCCAGCTCTTGACCCTTAGGGCCCAGTTTCTCCCGTAAAACTCACAGTGTAGTAGGATCTATAAGCCTGTAAACAAGTAACTATAACAGAGCAGAAAGAGCTAGAGAAACATGAGCAGTTTTAGGAGGACACTCTAAGAGAAAGAAGGAAGAAGAGAAGGGAGTTTATTGGAAAACAGGCATGTGGTAGGTGGGAAGTGCATAGAAGTAAACATGAGTAGAGGGCAGAGAGAGACACAAGCTGATTTCTACTAGGAACAAACAGTAATAGCCAGTGGGATAGAAGGTATGATAAGGAAAATAACAGCAGATTTTCAAAAATAGGCCAAAGAATTTAGATTCTAAACTACGTCATGGAATGGGTTGTAGGGATTCAATAGTTCTCCTTTTGTCGGAAGGGAACAGGACAATGAGAAGAGTGTTAAAGGAAAAGCAGATTTGCAATAATATGGAGGATAGGTAGGGAAGAGTGCATGGTAAGACCTAAAGGTCAACTAGGAAATTATTTCAATACTTGAGGCATGCAATGGGGAGGGCATGGACTAGGCTTTGCATTTTACCTAAAATATAGACTGATGTGGCATCATGATTTCCATATCTCTGTTCTGCAATCCTCCCTCTATGAGACTTCTTCATCCATCACCAGCTCCCTAGATCCTGGACCCATCACTGGATGCTCTGACTTGCATTTATTTGACTCCCTAAAATATCAAAGTCTTGCTCATCTAGTCCTGTCTCCCACTGACAATCTCAGAGCCACCGCCTTCCAGTGTTCAGCATGACTTAAGAGTTTAATAAATTCGCCAAAATGATCCATAAAAACCTGATAAGGAAACAGTCTTTAATTGAGTCTGTGTTTACGAGATCTGAGCAAGGGGAGGAAACAGAGTAGACTCTTACTGTGATTTCCAGGCAACATCATTTAATCAGAATGCAGATAGCAGGGATGACCTCCTAATTAGAAATGGAACTGCTTTCAAGTAGCCTCAACACTGTTAACATTGCATAATGAGGAACCCTTGGTGATCACATGTCAGATAATGGAAATGAACATAATCAGTGATTTCTTTGTTTCCCCTTAATGATCACAAAGGAGGGTATTATATGGCCAATGCAGACATTTGGAAATTGGATTCCTATTTATTTGCTTAAGGCAGTCCTCGTTTGCTTGGTGTCAGTGTTAATCATAGTTCATGCATATCGCAACCAGGTCTTCTTTTTAGCATAGCTTTTTTTTTTTTTTAAATAACAGATTTGCACTCAGTTACCATGGAACCTTGCAAAATGAGGACTCAGTTTCAATATGAACAAGCTTCAGTTAAGATAGTAATGTGCAAAGCAAGAACTCCCTCTATTTCCTGTATTCATTTGTCTATAGTACATTATATCCAAAAATAAATTATGAAAAAAAAAAGCGATACATGTGGAAAGCAATAAGGAATTCTGTCCCCTATGGTATATTAATGGGATAAGGATGCAGGGTAGCCTGTTTATGTCCTTATTTAAGCCATTAGTCAACTACTTTTTCCTTGGTTTGGACAATGAAAATTACCTCTTGATGACTTCTCCTACTATCTTTGTTGATTTTCTAAATGATGCATTTTAGAAAGAATAATCCAATGGGAAAAAAAAGTATGACCCTATAGGTGGATATTACAGATGTTAGGTAACATTAATGCAAGCCACCTAAACTTTCTGTGCCCTTCTGTAAAGTGCAGACAGAACATGTGCTCTTTCTGTGCTAAAGAAACACTGAAATGATCATTTCTAATCAAAGATAAGTATAACAAAAAGTAAAATGCACAAAATGAGAGTAGAGTATGGTATGATTGTCACTCCTACCTGTGCAAGTACCATCTTTTAAGCTATAATTACCACATGAATAGAAAGGGAAGGTGGATGGAGATGCAGGCAAAACTCTAAGATCAATGGTTGGCAAACTACTGCCCACAAGCAAAGTCCAGCCCAGAACCTGTTTTTGTCAATAAAGTTTTATTGGAATACTTATACACCCATCCATGTATGTATTATCTATAGCTGCTTCCATAGTAAAGGAGAATTGTGTAGCTGTGGAACACTAGATGGCTCACAAAGCCTATAAAATATTTACTCTTTGGTCCTCTACAAAAGAAGTGCGTTGTCCCAGCTCTACAGCATTCAGAAAGATTCTACTCTCCTCAGCCCCAAATTTACTAAGATGATCCATTAGGGCATGGAAGAAAGACATTAAAATTTTTATTTACAATTTGTTTCATCTAAGCTATAAGAAAATGTTCAAGACTCTCTAATTTGGCAAAGGTGCCATGCGTCCTATAACATATGCAAAGAATTCTGAGCAAACAAGTGATTTCTGCACCACAGAGGGGTTGCCTGCTACACATTACCTGTTCATATGCCTTCAGCACATTGTGACATCCTACTCTTCCTGTGTGTCTCCCTAAGTGACTTTAGTGATTCTATCACTTGGTTTTAACTTAACTAATACAAAATGAAGAAAGGGGCTTATAGGGATTCTTTCAAAGACAATGCAGAATGCATATTCTCATAATAAAGCAAGAATAAACATAACAAATAAAACTGGTAGAGCTAATACTTTACTTCCTAGTATGAGCTCTTTGAGACCATAAATTATCATTTAAAGACATGTTCATTCTGATTAATCCTTTATCCATGTGCCTGTGTGTATGTGGGTATTCCCATGTATGTGTGTTTATGTGAGTGTTAATTATCACACTCTCCAGCAATCATGCCCTGTCACACTCTTGTCCTAGCTGTATAATCTTTTCTGAATTCAGTAGGTGCCCACCAATACTTGTGACTAATTACCTGACTTGAGGTTTTTTCCCCAATCCACTGTTTTTCCCCAACCTGAAACACTAAAGTATTGCTGTACAAAATCAATGCCTCATCTGCTCCTGAGATCAATCATTGTAATTCTACGTATTCCTTGGTATCCTGAGAGAAGAACCTGGAGACAGGTCTGTGAGAGACAAATTTTGCAACTAACCGTTCCTTACTTCTTTTCCTCCTTCCCTGCCAAAATTTTCTCCTCTCACCATTATTAGATATATAACTTAAAATCTGCTGGATTTCAGCCTTAAAACTCAAGAACATAGAACTCAAATAAGAATAATAGACTTTGGGAGTTTTAATTATAAAAAAGAACCCTAGGTAAAAGGAGAGCAGGGTGACAGCTGGGCGGGGTGCGCAGTTTAGGGGGTGGAGGGATTGAGCAAAGAGGAAAAAGGACTCATGGACATGGACAAGGTGCGGAGATTGCTGGGGGGAGGGGGTACACAGGACTAAATGTAATGGAAAAAATACAATAAACGTTAAATTAAAAAATTAAATTAAAAGTAAAAAAACCCTTCAACTTCCTCATTCACTATAGGGAGATCTTGTCAATAACAATTCTGAATCCCCTTTATGCTAACTTGTAAAATAGATGTGAAATTATCTGTCTCCTTTATCATTGTTATCACGGTGACTTGAAATAGTTTATGAATTGTGAGACACTTTTAAACAAAATCTATATTAGATAGATTTTGAAGATCAATCATGGCTACTTTGAATCCATACTAAAAACAAAACAATCCAGAAAGGCGGAAGAGGGAGCGAGACGGCAAAAAATATGGCTTTCTAGCCAGGATATACTCTCCGAGTACTTTACATACACAATTTTACTCAATCCTCATAACAACTGCATGACCCTTCAACTAGATCAGGGGTGTCAAACTCATTTTCACCGGGGGTCACATTAGCCTCGTGGTTGCCTTCAAAGGACCGAATGTAATTTCTACTTCTTAACAGTTAAGGAGTTTTATAGTCCTAAAATTATTCCAGCCCTTTGAAGGAAACCGCAAGGCTGATGCAGCCCCTGGTGAAAATGAGTTTGACATGAACTAGAATGCTCTGTTCGTTTATCATTTACCCCAATCATACCATCGTCCTTGACCCTGAGTCTGCCTAAATCAACCCCTTTTAACCAATGCAGCATGTACCCACATTCTGGCTTTGGGTAAATGACTTACTCTTTTTTACAACTCATTTTTGTTTCTAAGGGGATGGAGAGAAATATTACTACTACTGATCACTGGCCACAGTATTATCTGTAATCCTAATTAAACCCCATTTCTTAGAAGTGCTTATATTCATTGTGTCTTTGAGAAAACAAGATAGAGCATTCACACACTCCACCCAAAGCTTTACAGACAACTGGTTGTGAGACCTGAACTTCAATCACCAGAGCTCCAGATTCATTTTCCTGCCTGGCAATTAATTTTGCGGGATTAATAAGGCAACCTAAATGAAAGTCCATAGCAAAATATCTGCCACATAGTGGGTACACAACATACAGCATGTGTTTTCTTTCCAAAATAAACTCATCTTTTTCTCTTGGAATATAATCGGCACAATGACTTCATGCTCCTTTGAGAAGACTGAAAATTAGGACTGAAGAGAAACACCAGGCTGGGTTGACTAAATCAAGGAAAAACCATAGTTGGGGTATGAATGTGGACTGTGACATGTAGAATTTTCCACTGGGTTTCTTCTTGCCAGCTTGTGCTATTTGAATAAACTTCACTCTCAATTCTATTGTTTTTGAAGAAAAACATTTCCAGCTAATAACACAATTACACTTAAGTCTCAGAGCTCATTTTAGTATTATTGCATTTGTTAAATCTAACTGAGTCCAAATTACTTCCTCATTGCTCATAAGAGAAGGGGAGGAGGAAAACAAGGAGAAGGAGAGGTCTGAGGTGGGGAGAGGATTGTGAGGGTTAAAGGAAGAAAAGGAGACATACACAGAGTGTCTGAGAGAAAAAAAAAAAAAACAACCCAGAGAGATATCAATGCTGCATATAGCCTCAAGTCCAATAAATGTCAGTTAAACTTGCTGCCCACGGTTTCTATGGAAACCCCTTAAGTTAAGAGTGGAACAAAGACATTTTCTGGACTGCAATTCACAAGCTGTTTATTTAATTATGATGAAACATGAGACTGATAGGGACAATACTATCATCATACCGATAGCATTTAGAATTCAAAGAATGGGTATGGCAAAATAAAAAGTTAATCTCTCTCTTTTTATTTAAAAAAAAAACTATTAGCTTCCTGTGAATTGCATGCAAATAATATGCATCTTGATTTTACAGGGCTTCACACATTATTTTCCACAGGTGAACCCCAAATTAACTAACTGACATTTGTTAAAAGAGAATACTTCAGAGGTCTCATGCCAATTAGACCACCTCCATCCCAGTGAGCAAACCAAGGTCACACATATTTTCAATTAAACCCAGGACAGCACCAAAGTGCAACACAGCTGGAAAAGCAAGCTCATTATTACCCCATAGATCATTTGTGAGCAATGAATAGGTCTCTGGTGTTTTCTTGTTTTATAGACACTTGAATATAAAAATAAAGAAAATAGCTTCAGATTAGCTTCAGCCTCCCAAAATAAACAACGACTTCCAGGGCACTATTCCTGGTGGCCTGAAAAAATATGACTAGAAGTCATCATTTCTCTGTAACTGATAATTGCAAAAGGCTTGCCTAGTACTTAATTTGGCTACAAGGGACCATCAGATCGATGAACTCATTCAAATATTTGTTCTTTCACTAAACAAACACGTAGTGTCCACCTACTGTGTGTTAAGCACTGTTCCAGGGACAAGGGAGGCAAAAAGATTAAATCCCACCCCCACCTAATTATGGGCTTTTTAGAAGTGAATGCACGAATTTTGTTGCTAAATATTCACAGAGGGGCAACTCTGGCTCACAGGTACTAGCTAAAATAAACCCAGGATCCTGGGCTTCCAGGAAATGGCAATTTAATGGTAACAAAAGACCCCTGACCATAAGTCACAGAGTAAGAAGTCTGTGCTTCTGCCTGTTGCCTCTCAACCTTCTCTCTATGAATAGAAATGCCACCCATGGCTGCTGGGCTGCAGTTGGTAAGGTATTTGTGCATCTGGCATGATTGGCAGGTGGAGGGTGTGGTGAGGGGGGACTTTCAGAAATATTTCCACAGGAGAGCCACTAATCCAGCTCTGCCCATGAGCCACCACTACTCTTATAAAATCTTTCACCCTTAAATATAACCGAAGGAGGATGCACTCACAAGAGAAAGGAATCCCAGGGACAGCCATTCTGGTGTCAAGCTGGGAGAATGAAGGTTGTTCTTAAACTGGCAAAGAGAAACATACAGGATATTTGCAAATATGACTCTGAATATGCCTTTTCTATAATACTGCAACCTATTTTTTGAAATCTACGGTGGTTCGTGGTAGCTGGGCGAACCACGAGTTGCTAATGCTAGCAAAGCCAGTGGTTGCTGTTATTGGAGGTGACATTGTATAATGAGCCACTTCACATTAGCTGATGCTGTGGTGTTCAGCATATTGTTGGAAAGATTTAGTGTGAATCATCACCCACCTATCTCTCCACTGTGGTCTCCATGCTGTAACCAGGCAATGTGTTTGACAATCTTTAAAAAAAAAAAAAGAGGCATCCCTTAGAACAATTCAGCACATTTCTCTATCTGTCACCATCACCATCACCACAGACAACTGGTGACAATATTTATTGAATAACCACTGTATTTTAACACTCTCCTGGGAAGAAAGCCAAAGCAATTTTAACCACAGGCCATTTTGAACAATGCATTGTTTAATGCCAATAAAAAATGCATTTGGTTTCAGAAGACCTGCAGTCTATACTTGGTTCTGACTTATCAGATGCATGACCTAAAGCAAGCCACATTTTATCTCTGTTCCGGTGACTTGATCAAACCACTTCTGAAGATCAAATGACATAATCAATTTGGAGTATGGCTAAGAAAGAGTTAAACAGAGCACTCCGAATTATTAAAGTCAAATGGCATGTTGAGTTTGACCTAGGTTTTTGTTACAATCTCCAATGGGTTTTCCCCCCACATCCAAAACCAAGAAAGATACTAGTATCTCTTCCTCCTATCCATCCTTATCCTATCTCCACTCTCCTCCTAACACTCTTGTGGCAATGGCAGAATCTGAGATTGTGGACAACAAAGTACTTGAAGCAAAGAAACATGAAGAGGTAGAGTTGGCATTTTGCAAAGCGTAACAAGGAATACTAAACAATTGTTAATTATGACAAATACAGATCTTTACAGCTTAGACATTTGGTTGGTGCAAACTTCAAAAAGGAAAAAAAAAAAAGGAAACCCTGAACAAGAGCAGATGGAAAAAGCCCATGCAATTAGTAATCAAGATCAGGGACTGACATATATATTGAAATCACCAAGAATTCTTGCAGGAGTAGGATTGGAGAGAACACAGGGAGGCAGGTGTTAAAATCTTCAAGGAATGAGGAGGTGTGATGTGTGGGTCTGAGGTTGACTCCTTCAAGGAGGTGTTAGCAGGTGGTGGAGTCTGATGGTGTAAGCTTCAGAGCTGAGTGTTTTACTGTGGTAGATGGTTTTGTTTGAAACAGATAGTGTAAGGAAAAATGTTTCTTAAACTTCAAAGCAATATGCCATGAGTGAATATCATCAATATTACATAAGTAAAACTGAATAAGATTAAAATTTATTTCTGAAATCATCTATGGATTTTTTTGTCATCGGTTTAAAAAAAAAACTTGTAGCTCAATCTTATAAAAAGTTTCCCCAAATCTCATGGTTTCAAGAACCATCAATGTACCTGGGATTTGTAATAATGTGAGTGCAAGGCAATGGGTACCGGTAAGTGTATGAGGAGGGGTAAAGAAGAGGTGGGAGGTGAAAACTTAGATCCATTGCTAAATCAAGTAGCCAATTCTCATTTCTCCTATTAGGCAAAAAATGTCAGCATTAGACATAGTGCCCACTCTATCCTTCCTGTGCTTGGCTCTTTGGAAATCACTCTTAATTCTCCTTTTACCTCATTGGTCAGTATGCTCAGCCTCTGTCATTAGTTCTGCCTTATCCCTTGAACCACTTAAGCTTAGAATGCACCTCCTATAGTGGCTTTGGATTCCACCTACAAACTAAAGACTGCCAAACATGTATCTACAGTCAGCAATACAGAAAATATATATATATATATATATTTTCTCTCTATATATATAAATATGTATATAAATATATGTGCTTGATATATTGCAGAAACAGCAAGAAACCAGTGTGGCCACAGTGGAGTGAATAAGAATGGTAGTGGCAGCAGGATAAGATAAGTGCTATAAATGTAGAACAAAGATACAAATGGCCTCTTGGGCCACTGGAAGCACTTTAATATTACTCTGAGTGATATAAAAAGCCATTAAACATATATAGAATATGTTTATATTCTTCCTCAGGAAACTTGCACTTGCTGTTTCTTCTGCTTAAAATGTTCTTCACCCAGGCAGAGCTATAGTTATGCATGCACATGACCACGGTACCACTTTTTATCTAAATATCTATAGGTTTGGCTCCTTCACTTCCTCCAGGTCACCTGCTCAGAGAAGTTTTCCTCAGCTATTCTTCCTAAAATATAACTACCCTTGTCCCCATCATTCTCTAGCCCTTTATTCTGCTTTATTTCTCTTTCTGACACATCTCACAACTACAGATAACGCATATTTATGTATGTACACACATGCATGCATGTACATGTGTAATGTATACATGTACACATTCATTTTCTGTCTCCTCTGACAACATGAGGTCCCAGGACATGGGGTTTATATAATTGGTTTACTGATGGAGCTCATCCGTGGTCCAGCTATATTCATGAGGAAACTAAAGGCCAAGAGGTTGAGAGCCTCTCTGGGGGCTTTTATTTTGGAGAAAATGGGGTGAAATGAAAAGTACAAAAATGGAGATGATGATGAATCCTAGATCAGCACATCAGTTTGCACACAGAGGTGGGTCAATTCCATCATTAGATGTAGTAACTTTGTAACTTGGGGAAGTTCCATTATATTTTTAGACTTCAATTCCCTCATCTGTAAAGTGAGGGTGAAAATAACAGATCCAAGCACAGAAGGTAATTCTCTTCATGAAATGAGGTGATGCCCATAAGCCAACTAGACTGGCATATCGTAAGCTCTCCAAAAAAGAAATAATTTTTATTGTATGAGAGTTTCATTTATTGTTTATTAAGCACTGATCTAAATAATTGGAGAGTGGCAAAACAAGTCACCCACTTTTACAACATGACTATCTGGTGCTGTGTGTGCTACTCATCCCCAAATACGTGAGCGTGCCTGGACCTGGGAACATACACATCACAGATTAGAGAATCTTCTCACATACATTATTTTATCTGACAATCACAATCATGGGAGTTTGGCAGAAGAGATTATAGTTTTCCATTTTGCAGGTGAGAAAGTTGAAGACAAAGGAAGTTAAATAATGTGATTAAGTTAAGAAACTACTTATTGTATTTGATAACTGTTAATGCAAGAAGTTAAATCTTTTGAGTCCTAGGCTACTGCTTTGCCCATATATGATCTTTTAACATGAACATGTAAAGAGAGAGAGAAGGAGGTACTTATGCTATGAATCCTTCCAAAGTTCCCTGCATTTGAAGGGACTTACTTTTTTAATGTGCTCCTTTTAAGACATTGCACTGTTACTTTCATATGGAAAGAATGCAAAAAAAATTATCGAGCAATTATCAACCTTTGGGTTGGTCACCCACATTGTACTACTCGTGTGTCTTCCTGCATGACTCAAGACTACATGCTGTATTGGGACAGGCACTCTTCCACCTCATGTGCGTGTACATGAGGTGACACTGTTACAATGCCCTCCATTTTCCCTCCCTTTGCCCCCTCCATCCAGCCCCTCCTTCAGCCCAATAAATGTGATTTTTGATAAGTAAATAAAATAGTTTACCTCGTTGTGCACAGAAAAAAAAACAACTGAAAGTCAACCTAAATGTGAATTACACAATGCATCAGTATGATTAAGCAAACCTTACCAAATTGCTGTTTTCTCTCAAAAACTGTGGATATCCACAATTCATATAGTTAAAAATAACAGTTTTCAAAGAGAAACAATGATTTTGGAAATGTCCAGTTTACCCATCAAATTCTGGAATTTATGGTAAATCTTTTCAGTTTACCACCAGTTATATAAAATTTTATGTACAAACCAAAGAAAAAAGAGCCAATAATTTTATTTCAATGGAAATTCTTATAACTTCAAAAATTCAATTTGTGGAAGAAGAATTAAAAATAAAACCAGTATGATTTCACATATATGTGGAATCTAAATAAACAAAACAGTAACAAACTCATGGATACAAAGAACATTTTGATGGTTGCTAGATGGGATGGGGGTTAGGGCGATGGAGGAAAAGGTGAAGGGATTGAGAAGTACAGATTGGTAGTTACTGAATAGTCATGGGGATGTAAAGTACAGCATGTGGGATATAGTCAATAATATTTTAATAACAGTGTATAGTGTCAGTTGGATACTAGATTTATCAGAGTCAGCACTTCATAAGTTATATAAATGTTGAATCATTATGTTGGACACAGAAAATAATATTGGGTTGACCAAAAAGTCCATTTAGTTTTTTTCCATAAAATAAGACACATTTTTCATTTTCACCAATAATTTTGTTGATTTGGATATTTTGAGTATGTCGGCTATCTCCTGCTATTGGCTTCTAGAGGGTAGAGGCCAGGGATGCTGCTCAACATCTTCCAATGCATAAGATGTCCCCACAGCAAGGAATAATTTGGCAAAAATGTTAGTATACGAAGACACTTTGCAAACCGCTTTCGACATATGCGATGTCACTGCACCTTCTCCATACACAGCACCAGGCTTTTGTTGCGTTTTAACCTTTCTTGAAATAATAAACATAATATGCTGAAAATGTTGCATATCTTCCATTTTCAATGTTAAAATGGCTGCACAAAAGTTCACCAATCTGAGAAGTTTTTTTTGTAAATGCACACTGATATGACAGCTCTCACAGACAATCTAACAAAATTGTTTTGAATGAAGTTAAAGACAACTAAGGACTACTAGAGTTACCGTATGGAATGAAATTTTTGGTCAACCCAATATAATATTATATGTAACTGTAACTAAAAAATAAATTCTTAAATATTTTAAAAAATCAACTTCTTAATGGGATGCCAGTGTCATATATGGAAGCAGCATGTAAACCACTAAGGGACAGAAGGGCTATGTCAAGTTTGTCAGGCCACTGGTAAAAGATGACGTCCGAATCCCTGTACCTAGATCCACCTTTAGAATATCAGACCAGGGTGGGGGTTTCTAGAAGGATAAACAGTAACAACCTAAGCAGCCAAGTTCTAATCAATACTGTTTTAAAATTTGTAACTGAAAATTAATCATGTCACCCTGTTGAAGTTAAATATCTGATTATGTGATATGTTATTTATTTCACATGTAGAAACCCCCCTGGGAAGTTAGGGGTCCTATTGAGCTACTTGTATTTATAAATTGTTTATTTAGATTCAACTTTTCTGTACTTGGTTTATATGCCATTGTTACTATGTGAGTTGATTTTATATTCCTCTGCCTGGTTTTCAATACAATATAGTGATGTGGGGGGGAGGGAAACTAAAATGAAACCAAAATAATTACATTCAGTGATGGGTTAAAAGGGGTCCCATCTATTGACCACTTATAGTAGGGTCCACAAGCGCAGAAGACAGAAGTCACCCCTTTGCTCAGCCATAGACTCAAAATACAATAGTACAGCCATTTGCAAATCATGGAAAGCTAAGGTGTGAATGATGTTTTCTTTCAATATAGCTGCTCAAGCACGACTACTTCTCAATAGTTCTATTCTGACTTGTTCCTTTGTCATCTGACATGCCCAGGAGAGACTTAAGCACTTGCTTCCCATTTTTTCACATGGTATTCTCTTCATTATGCCAGTTTCCACCTGGTGAGGACCAAGACCACATCCTATTAATCAGTACATTGTCACTACAGAATGCTGTGCTGAGCATACACAGGAAGTAAACATTATTTTAATTAAAATGAAGTAAATATCTGAATATGGACATGAATGAAAAAATATATGCTACTTAAATACCTCTTTAGCTGTTAGTGGTACCCTAGTTTAACATTGGAGATCAAGGCATGAGAGAGTAGGAGATGCGACATGCAAAGTGTCCTTGATTTTCAACTAATGACACCAGGTTGACCTCCTGCTCTACCTGACCTAAATCTCTGGTCTGAAAGAGCACATGGGAGCTGTGGTCTGTGTAACTGTGGCATTTATCTTCATGAGTGTAGTGATGAAGAATGAATCAGGACTGGCACAGTCCTAAGTGACTTATCTGTCCTCTCAGATGAAGATAAATAGCACAAAATATCAGCTGCCGTACATTATATATATTTATTCCACATTTGTGCCCTCAGAAACAAACATACAGTAGGCCTTTCCCTCAACCTGTTTTTCACTTTCAAAATATACAGCTGACAATAACAGCCAAGAATCTGTGGGGATGTCAGAGGGGATGAAAAATGCTGACATAGCCTCTAAGAGACAAGCTACACACCCCGTGAGAGAATACCTCAAAAGACCTTATCTCTGAGATCTGTAAAATTGCAGCAAACCTCAAAATGAGGTTCCTATGGGTGTCTGGCTGCTGTTGTTAAGCTAATGTTATGAGAAAGTCACAATCCCCCCACTTCCACTGAGGATACTGCATGAGGGCACTTTCCAACCTGTGGAAAATTCACTGAGATGGTGCTTCTAACAGAGTGGTTTTCGAGACTTCCTAGTTATCTAACAGATAGTCCTCCTGGTTTACTTTATTCTCAGATGATATTAAATATCTTCAAATGATATGAATTCCTTAATTTCTTAGTTGAACTAAGTATGTCTTCATTAAACATCTTAAATTACCAGTAGGTGGGCAGGGTGCAAAAGGCTGAATTCTGGCACCACCAGCAATGCTCTCCCTGCTCAGTCCCCCCAGTGAGAGAATGTGGGACTCTGGGAGCCAGCCACTGGATATGGCCTCTTCTAGGTTCTGATGCGGTAGCCAGTAGTCTCATTTTACGTTACTGAACTCAAATAAAAACCTGGCCCTATAGGGAAGAATCTAGCCCACCAAATCTGATTCACTAGAAAAGTTTTATGTCTAGATTGTCAGAAAGCCAAATCTTGTCCTTGCCAAAGCAGCTGAGAGTTGTCATCTTTGCCTCATATTGTCCATGCCTGACTATTTCCCCAATGGAAAAATAAGTGAGCAATGGACCTCCACCTATAGGCAGAACAAATCCCGGCCACCTTCTCTAGCCTCATGACATCATTGCTTCAGATTTAGCTCTCATCTTAGGTTCCAATATCTTAAACTCTATACTCTGTACTACTTTGGGAAATGTTACCAGTTTCGCCCTAAAACTATGCCTGCATATCTAATTTGTCACCTCTTATGGAATTTCCGTCCTCTTCTTTGAGTCTAAAACTTTCTCATTATAACATACCCAATATCTCAGGCTCTCAATGACTTGGGACATGTCTTTTTCACTTTCTAGATAGCAATATTACCACCATAATCCCCTCCAACATTGACAGCCTTTCTGATATGAATCTTATTAGCACTAATTGCATCCTTACGAAATACCAGGGCTATACTAAACACTCAGGATTCTGCAATGGGTGAGACAGTGCAAAATGGAGCATGGAGCTTCCCTTTAATGGGCTAGACGAACAATAAATAAACCAGAAAATAGCAGGTACAGATAAGTATTAAAATCAAAATAAAAGAGTGATGATACAGGGAATATTACATTGATTTGGTCTAGGAAGACTCCTCTGAAAATGAGACACTTAAGTTAAAAAATGACAAGCAAGAACTCGGACAAAAAGATCTAGGAGAAAAATATTCAGGCAGACAGAGCAGCTAATGTAAAGACTCTGAGTCTGAAGGAGGGTTATTGTGTATCCCTCCAAAATTCATGTTAAATCCTAGTGCCCAGTGTGATGGTATTAGGAGGTGGGGCCTTTGGGAGGTGATTGATCCTAAGTGTGGAGCCCTCGTGAACAGGGTTATTGCCTTCAAAAAAGGAGCTCCAGAGAGAAGCCAAGCACCTTTCTTGATGTGAGCGCGGTAGCCAGTAGTCTGGCTACTGAGGAGTCTATAACCTGGAAGAGGACCCTCACTTGACTGTGCTAGCACCCTGATCTCTGACTTCCAGCCTCCAGAACCCTGAGAGATAAATTTTTGTTGCTGAGAAGCTACTCAGTCTGTAGTGTTTTGTTGTGGCAGTCCAGACAAACAAAGACAACAAGCATGTTATATTTAAAAAGAATGATAAGGGGAAAAAATAGGTTAGTCCTGCAAAACTAAAGTAGGCAAGCAGAAGAGTAGAATATATGAATGGAGAATGTCTTAGTTGCCTTTGGTTTCTAGAATAATTATCACAAATTTAACGGCTTAAGAAAATAGAAATGGATTCTCTCCCAGTAATGGAGATCACAAATCTGAAACTGAGATGCTGATAGGACTCTCCAAAACATTAGGGGAGAATTCTTCCTTGCCCCTTCTAGCTCTGATAGCTCCAGGTTTTCCTTGGTTTGTGACTACATAACTCCATCCTCTGCCTCAGTCTTCACATGGCCTTCTTCCCCTCTCCATGTGTCGTTCCTATTGGTGTTTCTCATAAGAATGCCTTATATTTAGGTCCATCTGGATAATTCAGGATGATCTCATCTGAAGATTCTCAACTTTAATTACATATGCAAAGCTAATTTTCCCAAATAAGGTTACATCTACATTTTGTAGGTTAGTTAGCATGTGGACATATTTTTTAGGGATTCATCATTCAACCCACTACAGAGAGTTAAGTCTGGTAGGCCAGGGAAAACAATTTCTTCATATTTTATTTTACATGCAGTGGCAAGCTTTTGCAGAGTTTTATATTGGAGAATTATATACTATGATTTTGACTTTTCAACTATCACTCTGGCTATGTGTGAAAACTAATTCAAGGGATCCAGAGAGTAGATCAATGGAGCAGGAAAAATGGCTTGATCTTGAGTGGCAGTAGTAAGAATACAGAGAATTAGAAAACTAAGGATTTGTTCTGGAGGGGGAATCAAGAATATTCACTTAGGGATTACATATAGGGATGACGATAAGAGAAACCAGAAAACTGCCATCTGCCACCTACCAATGCAGCTGTCCAAATACCATCTGTTCCTGAACTTCCCCCACCGCCATGCTCCATATGCCTCCAAGAGTATTTGTGTCAAGGGATCATCTCCACTTACCTTGCTATTCTTAGAAGTTTGAAAATAGTACCCTCCCTGTTAGTCTGGCCATTGTCCTCATTCCCATGGCTGGTTGTGCCTCCTCTAACTTTACTTCAAGAGTCTGCCCTGCTCAGTCACCAATCTTGTTTTAAAATAAGGCTACTCCAGTGTTTTTCCATTCCAATGCAGTTCCCTAGGGCATCCAAGCAAAACCTAAGTGATTTGGTTATACCCTGGAAATGTCAGGGATTTCTGCATTTTCTTCAGGTCAAGGTGAATGAAAACTCTCTGGGAACAAGTGTAATGAAGTTTCAGAGTCTAATTTACATACAATTATAGTCTCAGTGACCTGCATGTGTTCTGTACTTAAACCTCTATATACTTACAATTTTTAGATTCTTTCTACTTTAGGAACATCTTCTGAATAAACAAAGAAATTAACTCAAATAAAATAATACCAATTCTCATGGTTATGTCTTTTGGAGAAATTATCATTTGAAGTCAAGTATAATTTACCTCCCTCATTAGACTGAAATTCTGATGAAGAAGTGAGCCTGAAAATAATCTGCATAGTTCACTGAAGGTAGAGCCAAATGAAAGGCAGTGTGGTGCACTTTGTAAAGTGAAGTCCCTTGATGAAGGCCAAACTGAGCAGCTATTGAGTGAAAGCGTGGCTGGCAGCCTATGATATACTCTTGGATTCTGGGAGAGAAAAAATTACATGAGATCCTTATCATATTCCTTGACATCAGTCTGTTCCCTTATGAGCCATTCCCATAAGACATTCCAGAGTATCTGCATAGTATTTCTTCTGGTTAAGTGCCTGTCAAGCTTATTTTTAAATAAGCTCACTTTTTTCAAAATGATTTCAATATCTAAAACCACATTTATCTGCCTCTATATTTTTCAATTTATCAATTATGGTATATAATTTATTGTTTGTCCCCTTAATAACAAAGCAAATTTGAGGATTTGGTATTTTAAAACCCAATAGTATATAGAATAAGCCTTAGTCCAGCAAGCTTAAAATATACCAAGAAAATACATTCTCTGGTATGCAAAATTTGGCAACAGTGAAGACAGGATCTGCTGCTCTCTGGCTCTGGATTAGAACATGTTTGCGTCCAAAAGATCTTTAATGCAATCCATCAAAGTGGCGATCCTGTAGAAAGACAGGTCACCAACCTAATATCCATCAGCAAGTGGAAAAGTGCTGTAGATGTTTATGCTGACTTTTGGCTCTACTCTTATGTTTGTACGTCTAAATAAGGGCTGCTGTCTTCATCATGAAGCCTAGAGCAAATCAATTGCAGATTAAAAGTAGGAAAAAAGTATAAGGAAAAAAAATCTCCCTAGTTGATGAATATTCATCTCTTTACCAATTCATTTACTTATTAACTGATTATTTTGCTACCTTAAGTCACCTGAACCTGATTGAGCATGAAATGATTAAGTGGGAATCTGGCAGATGGTGGGGTTAGGGTGGATCTTAATTCTGTCACATTGTGAGGGAGTAAAGTCTGTACTTCTATATAAAGGGAAAATTCCCTTGTAGGTGGAAATTTGGTTATTGATTTTTTCTTTTTCCACACTGAAGAGTCTAAAATCCTCCTCCCTTTATTACTGCTTGGAGAATCCTGATCAGAACAGAAGTCACAGACATTGAAGAGAATTTTTAAATTGGAGTTAGAGAAGCCATTCTCTGGTTAATGAGCACTGAGCAGCAGGCACTCTGAAGAGTTTATTTGGAGAAAGAAAACATCTGCAGAAATCAAGTGATTAAGATGTGATACTCAAAACGAACTCTGAGCGATCTCATTAGCACAGACTAAGAATAATCTACAAATGTAATAAGAGCCCTGATACAAGGTCACAGTGCAGGCCAGCTGGGTGAGACCCACCAAAGAGGAAGATGGGGAACCTGCTTGGATCACATCGGGAAATATTCTCTAGAAGAGATGACAATTTCTATCCATTTCTTAAGGAAGGAAGAATCATAAATGTATATGAAATTTTCCATTGCATATTATTCATAGTTCTCCAGATGTGCTTATGTATATTAAAATATACATATTTTTATTCTCAATAATTTTGAGTAACTCCTATATAAATGTCACTTTCTCACTGATTGTTCTTCACAAATTTCCATAAAAGGATTCCATACCCATCTGCACATTGTGACACATCTCTTTTCTCTGAAATGACATTATTTATTTATTTTTCTCTCCTTTAAACCATAATTTCTACCTTCAAATTACTATATGCTTCATGAGTAGAAGAATGTTTTATGTAGCTTGTTCACTCTTGTTTCCTGAGCCTAGAATAATATCTGGCACACAAGCCACTCAAATAATTATTGAATAAAAAAATTAAGAACTCTTTTATATTGTCATAAAGTTTCTACCTAACTGACACCTCTATGTGTTATTACATGGATGAGAGAACACTGAAATGGAGGTTTGGACCAGGAACCCAGACCCTGGAGGTGACACAGTTGCAATGGAGGCAGTCCTACGTAGTCACATAGCTTATAATCTCTCAGGCGCAGCCAAGATATCAATGAACCAGAGAAAGTTCATGAAGATTCCTTTGGAGAGATTTATCCTATGAGTTTTACTCCTGAGGAATGTGGTGGGTGGTTTTACATCCTAACCCTCACCTTGGTATGGAGGGGCTTCAAGAAGACAATTAGAGAAGGCTTTTTGAGAGAATTGTTAGTGGGCTCTGACTTACAACCACCCACCCCCCAAAAAAGACTGCAGAAGCATTTCTGCCTTCTATTACAAGACTAAAGGTAGAGCTTAATGGCAGAGTAGACACAGAAGGATGGTGTATAAATCCCATTTGAAAAATTTCAAGGGCAAAACACCAGATCTTCATCACACATAAGAGTTTCTGGAAAGAGCCTTGAAGATATTTTCAATCTTGTGCAAGAGGGTTGCCTCCAGAAGTAAATAGCTTACCAGAGGGAATCTGAAAGAACTTCTGGATGTTGAGGGGCTGGGGAGAGAGTAAGTGATACGCAAGACCCAATAAGGGGAGAATGGGTGGGGGGCATGACTCATTAAAGGCCATGTGCACATGAAAGCCACCATCAGAAAAATCAATTTCAAATGTCTGGCAAACTCAAAGTTACTAATGTCAATAAGAGCTATTCTTCCCATCTCTTACTTATGTTCCCTAACTATAATCAAAGAAGATCAGAACCAGGAGTAGGGAGATGAGAGAGGAAGAGAAAGAGAAAGCTAGGTTACAATAGAGAGAAAAAACCAGCCATGTGCACATTCCGGTCTGTGACTTCAGGCTCCCCACCAATAATAACTGGCCCTGGGATTGGGAAGGCAGGAATCTTGATATGAATACCAGTTCAAAACTTTGAAAATTGTGTACTATGCATTTTTCAATTACCTACCACAGTGCTTTGTATTACATAAATATTGAAATTCCATGTATATTCCACCCAAATTTCAAATGTTAATCTGATTTCTGTCTGGCTATGTTTTGCATTGTGATTGATAATGAAGATACAAGTTAAACTATTAACTTGAGAATGAGGCTCCCAAATTGATCCCTAAAAATTATTTTTTAATCAGCAACAATTTTCAATGTTTAAACATTTTAAAGTTTCTTTTACTTCTAAAAGAGGTGACAAGACAAGGGTACATTAGAGGTTATTGAAAAACTAGAGTCTATTAGTCCTGTCATATATTCCAGAGAGAATATCACTCAGTGCTGAACTACTTACAGGCTCTGGGAGAATGGGATCACAGGGCAATGCGTGTTTGTGTGTTGAGCTGGGAAAAGGTGCATACACAGTAAGGCACAGGGGTTAGGAAAATACAAAACAGCAAGTGGTTTTGGAAAAATAAGGCATGGAAAGGGATTTTCCCCATTTCTGTAGTGTCCTACTTAGCGAGCTTTAATGGGTATTAGAGTTCTCATTTTTTAAGCAAAATATTAGAGCACAAAGAATTTATAATATTGTTTTGCCAAATGCAGGGGTGGCATTGGTATTTTGGCCTTTTGTTTGGTTGTTCGTCTTTATTGTTTGCCCAATATTTTCCCTTTCATGACTGTTTTTATTAGTGTTTGAAACATCTGGTTCGATGTAATAAAACGCAGTCAGCTGATCTGACTGGTTAAAAGCCTGAAAAATAGCCAATTTGCCTGTTTATTTCCAACTTAATGTTTGTAACAAATAGAGGTTCATGGTGGTCTTTAAAGGAGGGCAAGTCAAAAGAAATACAATTTAAAGGCATTATTAATCAATAAAAAACAAATAATAATGGCCTAAGTTATGTGTATAAACCTTACCCTAACTAGAGAGCTTTTGTTCTAACTCTTATGCCCTCATACCGTCTGATTTGCAAATATCACCACATAGTCTATGTTCTGTCCACATCTACAGAAGAAGACAGAAGTTAAGTGATGCTGTGACAAGCAAGAAGATTTTGTCCCATTTCTCACTGTTGACTTATGATCCTAAAACCACTGCTGAGGGTAAAGAAGAGAAATGAAGAGCAGAAGCAGAAAACACAGTCTGTTTTCCCTAACATTCTTTCTGTCCCTTAAGACCAGGGAAACTCTATAAAGACTATACTTTGTGTAAGAACTCAGTTCTTTAAATATTCATGAACAAGTGCCAGTGGACAATGGATCATATTCATTGTTCCGATTCTTTAACTTCTTACTCATGGTCATTGTTACTTTATTGTCTGGAAAACTGGTTCAGAAAAGAAAAAGACTGACCATTCGACCATTACTGAACCAGAAGTCATTTCCAGTCCCAGATTTGTTGTCTCTGCTCCAGGGATTCGATCTGTTTGACCTTCATTAGCTCATAAGCATCAGAGCTGAAAACACTCTTCACCTTTGCTTCCCTTTTGCCATTTTTCTTTGGTAGAAATGTTAAAGGAAAATGGAGTCTAACAATTTTTGGTACATGATTAGAGAAAGAGACACAGATACAATAGGTAAATAAATTGCTTCCTATAGGCCCAGGGTAAAAGGGAGAGCAAGGAAGCACCTGTTTGATTATCTCTGACTTCTCTTGAAGGCTGAAACTTCTCGCCCCTATTCTAGGAGTTGGCAGAGTGTTCTATAATTATGCTTTTTCCTGGGTAGCATGCCCGTCCCCCATTAGATACTGAGCTACCTGAAGAAACTTACAATGGTTTTTTTTTTTTTTCATCTTTGTAGCCACAATTTCTTCTGCTTATGTCCTTGTTTTGTTGTGTTTGGTAAGGTCAAACACTATAACAAACTCTTTAGGTGAGCTGTATCATTTACAACCATGCAATGATGAGAAAATGATGGCTTAATAAGGTTAAGTAACTTGGTCAAAGCTGTTAAATAGCAGAGCCAAGTTTCTTGTCCAAGCTGTCCAAATCCCAAGATGAGGCACTTTAACTTGAACTTCTAAGCACCACTCAGAAAGAAAGGCTCAGATGGCCTTTACTGTGGTCTTTTTCATGAAATAGGATTTAACTCCCAACTTATTCTGAGCCTCTCTGGATGAGATGTTCTCATTTGCCATATCACCTCATCCACAAGTTCCATTATTCCTCTGATCACATCCACTACCTATCTCTTGTTTTTTGTCTTCCATTATAGTTTGTTAAGGGGCAGCAACTGTATTTCACCTAGCCTTGATTAAGCAGGCATGACATTTGTCAGAGAGCTAAGTAAGAAAAGTCCTTATAGTGGTCTCCTTAAGTCACTGCTTGGCATGTTTCCCAGAAAGCACAGTGCATCTTATCCATGCCTAGTTCAACTTACCATGTGCAAGAATAGCTATACCCATGAAAAGTTTTAGATCTATTCTGAACCAAATTTTATAACGCAGCCAAGGAGAGGATGGTAGTTTGTTGGGAACCATTCGGCCTGGTTTCAGGAGCTGTAACCCCCACCCATGGCTAGGCTGAATAAGAGCTGAGGGGACCCATTTCATCTGGGTCTGTGCTGTCAGGAGGACCTGAGCCACTAAGGAGACAAAGCTTATCTCCCTGGCAGGAGCGCCGCTTCTGCTTCATCCATATCTGGCCCCCAATGCTTGGTCAGTTTACCAATGATGGGTAAGACCCGTCAAGGGAGGGGTGACCTAAGCCAGACACAACCACTTGGAAAGCCCTCATGGAAGGACTCAAGGGGCTGCAGCAAAGAGGGGGTGATGGACCCTCGCTCCCCGGCTATTCTGACATAGCCTGAGTTCCCATTTCTATCTGGGAGAAGTCTTCCTTATCCCTTGCTTCCTGGCTCTAATCCATTTAAGCCTGAAATTATGATGGCGGGTGGTGCAGCCCTGTGCTGGCCAGAGCGGCTCCTTGGGTGATCCAGCATAAGAAAGAATTTGTAAAGTCCTGTGAAACCTGCTTTGCTAAGAGCGCTCCTATTTAAATGATAAGGGTCCCAGAAAGAAGTGAGTTTTTTTCCTCAAAGTTTTATTGCTCTTTAGCTATCTGACCCTGACCAAAATAGGCCCTCAGAGTTCTTTGTAGGTTATCTATTGTTTGATCCTTACTTCCTGATAATGATTAATGAGCCTGTATTCCTATGCAAAATGACCCAATAAAAGCCCATTGAGGAAGAAGCTCTTGGCCCTTCTCCTTTGAGAGATTGGTCACCTCTCCTCCCCAAGCAGATCATGTCTTGGTAGATTTATTTTCATCTGCAGCAGATGGATGGGGCTCTGCAGGCGGAGCCCCGCCACAGTAGTTTCACATTATTTTGAAGGTTTGATCTTAATAAAGATTGGCTATCTTTCAGAGGTTTATGACAAAGGGTGCTGCATTTCAAAAGGAGTCACTGCCTTCTGCGATGTTCTGAATCTCTTTTTATTCACATTGGAGGTGAGAGTAAGGTAATATAAACTCCCTGTTAAAGAAATCACTGGCTTGTAAAATATCTAAATTATAAAGCCATTTGGTAGCAAGGTAGCAAGTATATAGATTAAACTGCGGCTGATTCTATTCTTATGGTAGGAGGTGAAATTGAAAAGAGTCACTTACATATTTGTATTTATGTACATGTGAATATGCATATATTTGGAAATTCAACATGTGATATATAAATTGGACTGTAAGTTGCTGCTAGCGTCAATATAGCCTATGAATAGAAACTGATCTATGATAACATAATAGTATTATGGGTACAGAGTGAGAATGACCGTGTAAAAGAAGTTTCTCAATTGCAGTAGGCTCAAATCTAAGCTAACCCCTTGCCACACCATTGTATATTCTTCCCAACCTTTGGGTATTAGGTGGGACCTGCAACTTGCTTCTAACCAATAGAAAATGACACAAGCAGTGGGATAGTTGCTATCTTCAGTGGGGTGAATTATATAGGAAAGGTGATGGAAGGTCACTCCGATGAATAGGTGATGTTCTGTAAGATCTGTCTTGGGACATTGTTGGCAACAGGTTCTCCTGTCGTCCACAAAGAACTGAGCTGCCACGTTGTTGTGAGAGTGCCACAAGGCAAGGAATGGCAAGTGGCCTCTAGGTGCTGAGTATGCGGCCTGGCTGACAGCCCAGAAGAAAGCCAGAACCTTAGTCCTGGGTTACAAGGAATCAAATTCTGCCAGTAATTACTTAAGCTTAGAAAAGAATCCCAGGCTTCACCTTGAGCCCATCCAATGTCTTCATGGCAGCCATTTGAAACCTTGAGCTAAGGACCCAGTGAAGCTGTGTCCAGAATCCTTTCTCCAGAAATGAGATAGTAAATGTATGTCATTTAAGCTAATACAATTATAGGAATTTGTTACATAGCAATAGAAACCAAAATATTTTCCTAACTTGTTTCCTGGAATTATAGGGCCCACATTTCAATCACTGACAAAAGTATCTTCCTTAAATAACTCAGCAGAACCTGAATAGGAAATATTCTTTGGGCAGAAAGAAGACCCCTTGATCAGACATTATAGTTTGTGAATTAAGTGGACATAGGTATGTCCAGTTAGGACATAGGTATGTTGTATAAAGAACAATACCCATCTAGTAATTAAGCTCCAGGCATGTTACCAAAGTTGGGTATAATATATTTCTCCAGAAATCTTAAAATTATAAAAATAAAGTCACCCTCAAAGTATGTACACAGGTACTTATTGAGAAACCATGCATCATACAAATATAACCATAAGGAATTTATTCTGTTGTTGGCAAAAGTATGAAAGAATATGAAAAACTATGACATACAACTAGGTGTATGTACCATGGTACTTGTGTGTGCATGTCTTGATGTGTGTCTATGGATGGATGAGTCTGCATACATCTCTATGATCTCTATCTGTATGTATCTCTATGTATGTCCGTAGCAGTATGTGTGTTTATATGTACTGTACACATATCTATGTGTCTGTATGTATATGTGTCTGGGGTTTTGTATGCCTCTGTGTCTGTGTGCCTCTGTGTGTACACCTTTATGTTTGTGTGTGTGTCTACACTGGGGGCAGGCTGTGTGTATGTGCCTACCTGTCCATGTTTCTGAGGGGGTTGAAGAAGACAGATAAAGAACAAATAAACCATATCAAAAGCCATTATACATATTAATAAAGAATAGAGGTAAAATAATAAACAATCAGATACCACTGGCTATGACTCTGCAATTTAGTGTTAGTTTTAATTTTGTGATGTATTAACTGTGAATCTGGTAACCTGCTTCAGTGCTGAGCCTCGGTTTTCCTTTTCTGTAAAAACAATGAGTTAGGTCCTAAGATGAAAACCATCCCACTGATGGTGGGAGCATACACTGGTCAAGCACTCTGCAAAACCTGTTTTGCTGTCCTTCTAAAGACTGAACAGATTCATGCTCTGTGACCCAACTAGTCCAGTCCTGCGTAGCTACAACCAACACAGGTGTGTACATGTGTTTAACAAAGGCACGTGATAGAATGTTTACAGCATCACTATTCAGTTCCCACCGGCCCAAACCAGAAATGTTCCAATGACCACCACCAACTGAATGTGTAGTGGTAATACATGCACCCAACAGGATACTATGTAGAAATGAAAACGAGTGACCTATAGTCTCACAGCAACATGAACAAATCTCACACATACAATGTGAATAAAAGAAACTAGATACAAAAGAGTTTTATAAGATTTATGTAAAGTATGCAAACAAGCAAATGTAATCTAAATAGGCAAAGGTAATCTGGCCCTCAGAAGTCAGGACAGTGATTGTCCTGGGGCGGGGGGCAGGGGCACCTGAGGCAAGGGCCTCTGTCAGCTTCCTATGGTGGGCACCGGTTACTGAGTGTGTTCAATCTGTGAAATGTCATGGACGTGTGCTTCTGATGTGTGTACTTTTCTCCCTGGGATATTAAATATTAATATGAAATTTAAAATGTCCTCAGACAGCTGTGCTGATCAAACAGGATAAGACCTATGAATATGATCCCAGTAAGCTGCAGCCACTGCAACCCTATAGGAAAAGGGCTTTCAAATTAGGTGATGACAGCTAGCTGGTCATGGAATCAATATATTAAATCAAATAAAGAGAATAGAATAGAAGGTATCAGAGTGTATTGCATACTGGAAATTATTTATAGTTGGGTTATTAAATTATGTGTTTATAATTGCATTGAGATATAAGTGTACTTTTATGATAGGTCACAGACAAAAGGGATTAAAGTTACTGATACTGGGTATCTATAATAGAAGGTCCCATTGCAGCATCCTGGGCTCACTGAATGCCTCCTACAAATCCTGCGTTATGACCCCTTCTACTTCACTGATTCCACATGAATGAAGAGGCATTTCAACAGGGAAATCCCAGAGCACAATTAAAGTACTCCCACTGTATTTTCATCAGCAATGCCAACCACTGGCCTTACCACTCCTGGCCATTTGCCAGAAGCCCTATAGCTTTATACCCAGTAGATGACCTAGAATTCTTCAAATTGTTTCCCAAACAGGGAAACATCATCCCAAACTGCTGTGTATGGACTCAGTTTCAACGATTTTTCTCCATTACATTAGAGCAGATGCAGTGGGTGGTAGCACTGCGTATCAGTGAAGTCAGGGAATGGAAAATATTGCTCATTTGCATATTCCCAAAATAAGGGGATGAGGCTAATAATTAATAGCTATTTTTAAACCCCTTGATTTAATTAACTCCAGCTAAGCTGTTTGTAAACATGTGATGTTATGTTTGGATAAATGTGTCAACGTGAAAATTAGTCACTAATACAAGGCACTACGGAAAATTTTTTAAAAGGCTCCAGCAGAAGGTGGACCTAGCTAGTTCCCCATTTTCTAATTTGGGACATGTTTACCCACAGAAGTCACTGGTGGTGATGTTCCATGACAAAAAGGGCTCCAGAAGGTGGTGGGAAGGCAGTGAAGGGGAAATAAAGGGTGAATGGGATCGGGCGAGGTGCAACGCTGGCGCCCAGCCAAACTTCAGGAACAAGGGGCCATTTCTTCAGGTGGGGACCATTTCACTCCAAACCCACTTATACATACTATTCTTTCCCAAGGGGAGAGAATTTGAAATCAATAAGGAAACAAAAGAGATAACCGGTTTGGAGAGGCAGCTTGTTTTGCGAAAGGGCAGAGGTTATTTCAAGGTTCCCGGCAAAATCAAATACAGACTTAAACGGTATTTAAAGAAGGGTATTTAACTTAGGGGGATGGTGGCAAGATGTGCAAGTTCACTAAAAGACTAACATTTCGGGGACAGCCATTTGGATTGGAGTCATGTGACAAAGAGTGGAAAGCAAAGGGGTTCTGGGTAGGAATGTACAATGGCCAAAATGGCAGACCTCGTTTGGGGCTGACTAGAGAGGGATTCTTTCAGTTTTGCTCTAGTTTGGGTCGGTCCAAACCTCCCGAGGCTGCAAATCAATGAAGCCACTTCACAGTGGTGTAGATCGGTCACATTTAATGACAGGAAAGGACCCTCAAAATCTCCGCATGAGGCAGGGGCCCCCTTTGAGCTTACTACAGCCAGAGGCCTGGAGGACCTATGTTTCCTTGCCTTCTACTGAACCAAATGCTCCCCCTCTGGGAAGGGTCCGATGGGGAAGAGAAAGAAACCCCATATCAGAGTTAATGATCAGAGCTCTGCTTTGCTAATTAATGGCCCTGACTCCTGTGGTGTAAAACGCAACTTAAAAGGCTCCACACCAGCTCAGAAGCTGGGGCTGGGAGAGGAAAAGAGCCGAGACTCTTTTATGGAACTCAGAATGAAGGAGAATCTTTAATTTTCTGTTAATTATGTCTTTTAAATTTATAATTTCTGAGCAGGGCAAGTAGGCAAAATCAAATGTGTATGGCCACGACACAGCAGTTCCATTTTAATTAAAAGCCACCACCTTCACATTACCCTTAGGCGGGGTAATGTGACCCTCGGATTCAGATTTGCTTTGGTGTTTCCATTTTTAATTTTTGCATAAGTAATTCTAACCTTTGACTTTTATAAAATATAACTTTGCAATGGAATATTTTAATTCATAATAGCTATAAAGACTAATGAGTATGCAGTCCCATAGGTTAACATACATTTACCGGTATATACATTTACACATGTGAACATAAGGTCCTAAAAATATATAATATTGAGACATCTTTTTCTTGGACATACACAGCTCTTAAATAGGACTGTGATATTCTGAAAGGGTTCATGTATCCTGTTAACTAGCTCATTTGCCAGTCACATTGTGGACAGTTTTTTTCCATAGAAAAGTTTCAGCATTATATGATTAAAACTTTGGCCTATGAGAGCATACAAGATATTAACATACATGTATATATTATTTCAAAACTCTGTCCAGGGGACCAATTCTTACAGCATATGATACAGTGTTTGGGTAGACAAATATTTGAAAGGTGGGGAGAGTCAACCTAAAATAGGAAGATGATCTGAGATTAATTGATTGAATTACTTGGTTGCTTACCATAGAGGTGTGCACATTTTGTGTTTTGGTAGGTATATGAATGCATGTGTATATATGCGCAGTGTAATACTTTGATTTGATAAAGGCTGCGCAGTGTGCTGTGTTTACAGTTGGGAGAAAACAGGCACCTGTTTCTCAGTTCAGATTCTGTTCACCTCTCTGTTGTGAAGAGTTATAATGTTATCTACCATGAATCTTACCCTACAACCTCTTGACCAAGTCTAGTCTCCCACGTGAAAAAAAAAAAAAAAAAGAATAAAAAACTCAACATCACGGGTGAAATTCACACTTCACACCATTCCCCTATAGACACTAATTGCATAGAAAGGCAGGTCCTTTTGTTTCTAACAAACCCCTGATGAGCGCTGATTACTGATGGGTTATTGGAAGGCTAATTTGGAAACTTACTAATTGTCCTTCCCTTTTGCAGACACAAGCCAATGTTACACTTTAGTTGTGAGACAAATTCAGTTTCTTTGTGTAAAGGACACACTAGTAATGCTAGCATGGTGTTACAATAAAGAATATAATACTTTAATACAGATAATATGATACATATAGTGGTCTCAGATAAAGCCCGAATGCGAGGTATTATTAAACACAGAGTCCTATTTTGGCTGTGTGTGACAATAGTGCTAAAACTCCACCTAACATGGTGGTATGTGAGTGCGATTCTGCTTTGAATATTTGTGCATACCCTCCTGTAACCCAACACACACATGTGCATTGTTAAAAGGAAGTAAAAGCAGTTCACCCAGTGAGTCATCACACAATCCCTGCTTTGTTCCAGGGCAGTCATAGCTGCACATTAATTTGGATGCTAACTCTGTTCCAGGGGTAAACACAAATGCAGAGAACCTTGTGTACCCAAGAAGATGCTTTAAAAGGCTCACTTAGTGAAAACATCTGCAGTGTCTATTTTAAATCAAGGCCTCAAAATTACATCTTGGGTGAAAGTAAGCTACTCACTACACTGTGAACTAAAGGCAAAGATGCCTCATGGTGAAGCTACATTGAGAGGAAGACAGAAGAAAAAGTAGAAATCAGCAGGGAGCAAAGGAAGGAAAAAGAACAATGAAAGAAAAAGTGAGACAGAGGATGGAGGACATTGCCAGAAATATCTGTGGGGTGCAAACAAAAGCTATGCCATGTATCCAAGGGTGGTCCGATGCTATGAGAAATCCAAGGTCTACTGCAAGGACTTTTTGTTGCTAAGAAATTAGAAATCCAAGGTATGAGAAAAGATACGTTCTAACCAGCCACCAAGTGGGAGTTTACCTGTGAATTTACACTTCTGCCTGTGGGAATGTCAGGCTCACTTTATCTTTCCAACCCATGAGCAAGAAATGAAACGAGAGTGTTTTTTCGTTCACAGTGCAGTATATATAATCTAAACAGGATGTCTGTGATTGCAAACATTTCAGGCACCGTGTGTGAATTTAAAGGAGATACTTTCTTGCAGGACTTCTCAGAACATTTATATGGTAATAAACTACACTTTCCCAGTGTGGAGGATGTTTCATGTGTAGAGAGAAAGTGGGATCAATGCTCTTTATCTGAAGCATTTACCTTTGTATTTGCTCCCCAAAGTGTATTTTGGGAAAGGCTGAATCAGACTTTTCAGTTAAGATCTCTAACAATGTTTTACACTAAAAAGAATAGAGTACTTGTAAAAGCCATTAAAAACTGCAAACTGCAAATTATTCTAAAGTAACCTTTAAGAATTATAATTTTTTAAGAGTTTGATAGTTATTGTAACTGACAATCAAGCTTGATCAGAAACAGATTTCTATACCTTTTTTCATCCTTTTTTTTTACATGTTGGTATTATTTGTTTAATGCATAAAATAAAATCACTCATAAGTTCAGCATTCAACTTGGCTTTAAAAGATTAAGATATGAAAACTTTACAAAGTAGGCAAAAAGTTACAAATAAAAATTCTAGTAATAAGTAGAATCCCAGGAGGCAGAGCTCACGTGAGATTCACTCACTGCACGGTTTCCAACAGGCCACTGGCCCGTAGGGGTATGCAGCCTGGGGTTTGGGGACACCTGATCTAGAGATCTGTGCATAGGGCACTGTTTTTTTTTTTTCTTTTTGCTAGACTTACTAATTAAAAGACAATTTATTAAAATAATTTATACTATACTCGACATATGATGAGCATGTGTTAGCAGAAGTCATTTTTGTGTGTTGTTGGTATTTTATTTCACATACACATTCAAGAATAGAGCTTTTTGAGTATGGAAGTGACCACCTAGAAAAAAAGGAAAGGAAATTAAGAGTAACCTTCTTTGGAAATAGAGTCTACAAAGACAATCCACTTACAATGAGGTCCTTAGAGTGGGCCCCAATATGAAATGATGGGTATCCTGGCAAAAAGGGAAATTTGGACACAAACAGACATGGGCATAAAAAAGATGATGTGAAAGCACACAAGAAGGAGAAAGCCACACGACTAGAGTGATTCATTTACAAACCCAGAACACCAAGGACTGGCAGGAAGCATGAGAAAGCAGAGAAGACAAGGAAGGATTCTTCCTTAGAGAGGCCAGAGAGCACGGCCTGCCTGCACCTTGACTTTAGACTTCTAGCATCCAGAACTATGGGAAAAAAGATTGTGTTGTTTTAAGCCACCCAGTTTGTGGTAGTTTGTTATGGTAGGCCTAGGAAAATAATACACAGTGTTGGCATTTTCTTTGTAGCATTTGTCACAGTCGCAATCATTTTATTTGGTTTACTGCTGTTTTCAATCTTAGAAGTTCCTTTCATATCTGGTTAGGTGTCCTATCACCTGGTTCTAGGAAAGTGTCTGGCAAAGAGTTGGTGCTCAATATGTGTAGTAAGTTAATGCATGGCTGAATTCAAGGGAAACAAAGATCAAGCTCTAGAGAAAAAAAAAGAATACCTATAATCATTAATTGCTAGTTGTTGTGTTTTCTTATTTGTTTGCTTTTTTGACTCCACACATCCTTCAAACCAAATCTTTCTCAGGAGTACAATTAATTGTGTGACCGTGTATAAAGGCCTATAGATTAGTACGGAACCAAAACTTCTGAACGTAGAGCCCAGAGGATTATGCTTAGAGAACATCAGTGGCATTCCATTAGAAGAGGAGAAAAGGAGATGATTTTCTGACAGGGACACATGGTAAAAATAGAAAATTATCTCTACCATCCTTTCCATACATGTGTCATGGTTTGGGTCAAATGTTGATGATGGGAAACTTAACCACAGGCATTTCTAAACCAAGGTACTAGGTACTATTATCAGTAAAATGTTACCTCTCTTTCATTTGGAGGCAGTAAGGTATTGTGATTAAAAGCATGGGTCCTGAAGTCAAAGAACTCTAGTTCAGGTCCTGCACTTACAAAAAGCATGGCCATGTATGAGTGGTCTTCATTTCGTTTCTTAAGCCTTAGTTTTCTCAATCCCCCCCGCCCCCAAATTGGGGAAGAGTAGTACCTACTGTAAAGTGTTTGTTGGAAGATTAAGATGTGATGTTTACAAGTGTAAACTTTATGTTCACACTGCATAATGCACAGTAAAAATGCAATAAAGGTTGATTGTGTTATTTTAAGAGTTTTCTGGACACAGAATCCACTGACAAGGTTAATGTCTTTTAGTGTGTGAAGAATACAAACCTGACATCTATTATTTAACTCACACATGAATGGACTAGGGCAGGTGCACAATGTAAACCTACTTTTACCACCTTTTGTCCTTGATTATTGACCTAAGGTTTATTGATTTAAATGAAATTAAAGACCAGGAGTTACTTCAACATGTAGAAGCCATATTCCCAGGGCTATTCTTTAATACTAGAATAGTGGCTTTATCTTAGAATTCTGAAGAAACAGATAATCATTCTAAAATTGTCACCCACACCTGTTAGAAGGCTAAGGATGAAAGTGAAGGGGGTACTCTGGAAAGTGTCCCTGTGTGTGTGTGTGTGTGTGTGTGTATGTGTGTGTGTGTGTTTGAGTATGTGTGAGAAATGTTTTTATTTTTATTTTTTTGCATAAAGCCATGTGTATGAAGGAGCCACAGAAAGAGTCCCATGAGTGTTTAATTTTCTTTTTATGCTGTAGCCATCACAGCAGTCTAGGATCTGATCACATGACAATACTGTTCCTAAAGACAAAGGAATAAATACAAGCCATAACAATAACCAATAAGTGTTTTTATTGCATTAGAGTTTATAAAGTATTTTCCTACACATTAGCTTACTTGATCCTCCCAAAGGCCAGGTCGAATTATCCTAAGTAATATTTCCACCTCAAAGTAGAAGGAACTGAGATCAAATGCTTTGATTAAAGTCACAGAGCTATTCTGGGATCAGGTTGGTACTATATCTACAATTTTCAACCTCAGATCTCCCTTCCTTTGTTATAACTTGCTGCATTAATTATGTAACAAGAGAGATGGACAGACTGATGATATAGAATACAGTTAGAAAGAGAGGCTGCACAAATACATTGAGTCCTGACCATTTCCAGGTAAAGACAATTTTAGCTTATCACATGTCAGAGAATTACATCTTGCCCACCTCGAGTAGTAACACCATAAAGCTGGAGTTGCATATAGTTTGATGGTGTTGAACTTAAATCATGCTGTTTGCCTGAAAAGCAAGGGCCTTAATGTCACTGACTAAATTGACAATTAAATGAAAATTCAGAAAGTTGTCTGGGTATGCTAAATGATTTCAAAATTCATAGCAAAATAGGTAAAAGGAAGTTAATTGTTGCTTTGCTGTCTTAACATTTAGGCTTGCAGAGAAGCAAAGATCATGTCCTGATTTGTCTTGGGGAGTCTTCTACTTAGTCAAAGTCAGAGCTGAATTCTCCTACCCAAACAAAACACTGTCTAAATGCAAGTTGACAGGCCACAGAGGGAAGCATTTCAAAAGCACAGCCTCATTTTTTTTTTTAATTTAATATTTATTGTATTTTTTCCATTATCATTTAGTCCCCTTTTACCTTTCAACTCCCAGCAATCACCACACTGTTGTCCATGTCCCTGAGTCCTTTCTCCTTTTTGCTCAATCCCTCCACCCCCTAACCTCCCTCTTCCAACTACCTGTCATCTGCTCTCTATGTATTAGTCTGTCTTTGTTTTGCTTGTTAGTTCAGCATGTTCATTACATTCAACATATAAGTGAGATCATATGGTATTTGTCTTTCTCTGACTGACTTATTTCACTTAGCATATGTTCTCCGGGTCCATCCATACTGTTGCAAAGGTTAAAAGTTTCTTTTTTACAGCTGAGTAGAATTCCAGTGTGTAAATGTCCCACAGTTGTTTTATTCACTTATCTACTGATGGACACTTGGGCTGCTGCCATATTTTGGAGATTGTAAATAATGCTGCAATGGACATAGGGGTGCTTATGTTCTTCCAAATTAGTGTTTTGGGTTCCTTCGCAGGTATTTCCAGAAGTGGGATTGCTGGGTCATAAGGCAGATCAATTCTAATTTTTTGAGATATCTCCATACTGCTCTCCACAGTGACTGCACCAATCTGCATTCCCACCAACAGTGCAAAAGTGTTCCCCTTTCTCCACATCCTGGCTAGCACTTGGTGTTTGTTGATTTATTGATGATAGCCATTCTGACAGGTGTGAGATGGTATCTCATTGTGTATTGAATTTGCATTTCTCTGATGATTAGTGATGTTGAGCATATTTTCCTATGTCTGTTGGCCATTTGTATGTCCTCTTTGGAGAAGTGTCTATTCAAGTCCTTTGTCCATTTTTTAACTGGGGTGTTCATCTGTTTTGGTGTTGAGTTTTGTAAGTACTTTATAAATTTTGGATATTAACCCTTTATCAGATGTATCAATGAATATGTTCTCCCATTCTATTGTGTTATCTTTTTATTTTGTTGATGATTTCCTTTGCTGTGCAAAAGCTTTTTAGTTTGATGTAGTTCTATTTATTTTTTCTTTTGTTTCCCTTGCCCGAGGAGATATATCCAATAAAAAACTGCTACGAGCAATGTCCAAGATTTTGCTGTTTATGTTTTCTTCTAGGATTTTTATGGTTTCTGGTCTAACATTTAAGTCTTTGATCCACATTGAATTTATTCTTGTGTATACCGTAAGAACGTGGTCCAGTTTCATTTTTCTGCACATATATGTCCATTTTCCCAATAGCATTTATGGAATAAACTATCTTCAGCCCATTGTACATGCTTGCTTCCTCTGTTGAACATTGATTGACTATAAAGATGTGGATTTATTTCTGGGCTCTCTATTCTGTTCCATTGGTCTATGTGTCTGTTTTATGCCAGTACCAGGGTGTTTTGATTACTATGACCTTGTAGTGTAGTTTGATATTAGGTAGTGCAATTCCTCCTACTTTATTCTTCTTTCTTAGCATCACTGTTGCTATGTGGGGCCAACTGTAGTTCCACAGAAATTTTTGAAATATTTGTTCTAATTCCATGAAATACATAGTTGGAATCATGATAGGAATTGTACTGAATCTATAAGATTGCTTTGGGTAGTATGGGCTTTTTAATAATGTTAATTCATCCTATCCATTAACATGGTATGTGCTTCCACTTATTTGTATCTTCCTGAATTTCTTTCTTTAATGTCTTATAATTTTGTGAGTACAGGTCTTTTACATCCTCAGTTAGGCTTAGTTCTAGGTATTTTATTCTTTTTGAAGCAATTGTGAATGGAATTGTTTTCTTAATTTCCTTTTCTGTTAGTTCATTATTGGTATATAAAAATGCAACTGATTTCTGTATATTAATTTTGCATCCTGCTACTTCGTTGAATTCATTTATCAGATTTAGTAGTTACTTGGTGGAATCTTTGGGGTTCTCCACATACAGTGTCATGTACATACTACTGTCCATGCAAATAAAGACAGCTTTACTTCTTCCATTCCAATTTGGATGTCCTTTATTTCTTCTTATCGTCTGATTGCTGTGGCTAGGACTTTCAGTACTATGTTGAAGAAGAGAGGTAAAAGTGGACATCCCTGTCTTGCTCCTGATCTAAGGGAAGCACTTGTAGTTTTTGCCTGTTGGATACGATGATGGCCATGGGTTTGTAATATATGGCCTTTATTATGTTTAGGTATGTTCTCTCTATTTCCACTTTGCTGAGAGTTTTGATCATAAATGGGTGGTGGATTTTATCCAAAAGTATTTTTCTGAATGTATTGATATGATCATGTGGTTTTTATCCTTCATTTTATTTATTTGGTGAATCACATTTATTGATTGTGAATGTTGTACCAAATTTGCATTCTCAGAATAAATCCCACTTGATCATGGTGTATGGTCTTTCTGATGCATTGCTATATTTGGTTTGCTAATATTTTGTTGAGGATTTTAGCATCTATGTTCATCAGTGATACTGGCCTATAATTTTCTTTGTAGTGTCTTTATCTGGTTTTGGAATTAGGATAATGCTGGCCTCATAAAATGAATTTGGGAGTCTTTCTTCCATTTGAATTTGATGAAAGTTTTTGAGGAGGAGAGGTGTTAGTTCTCTGAATGTTTGGTAATATTCACTTATGAAGCCATCTGGTCCAGGGCTTTCATTTGTTGGGACTTTTTCAATTACTGCTTCAATTTCATTAGGTGTAATCTGCATATTTGAATTCTCTGATATTTTCTGATTTTTTTGAAGATTATGTGTTTCTAGCAATTTGTCAATTTTGTCCAGGTTGTCCTGTTTACTGGCATGTAACTGTTCATAATATTTTCTTACAATCCTTTGTATTTCTTTGGTGTCAGTTATTATTTCTCTTATTTAATTTCTGATTTTATTTATTAGGGTCTGGTTAAAGGTTTGTCAATCTTGTATATCTTTTCAAAGAACCAGCTCTTGGATTCATTGATTTTTGTATCATATTTTTAGACTTTATTTCATTTATTTCTGCTCTAATCTTTATTATTTCCTCACCTATACTCACTTTGGGCTTTATTTGTTATTATATTTCAAATTCCTTTAAGTATGAGGTTAGATCATTTATTTGAGTTTCTTCTTGATTTTTTGAGATAGGCCTGCAATGCTATGAATTTCCCTCTTAGGATTGCTTTCCCAGTGTCGCACAGATTTCAGATTGCTGTGTCCTCATCTTCATTTGTTTCAAGTTATCTTTTGATTTCCTCCTTGATCTCATTGATAACGCATTCACTGTTTAATAACATGATATTTAGCTTCCATGTCTTTTCATGTCTTTCAGTATTCCTCTTGTGATTGATTTCTAGTCTCATACCATTGTGGTCAGAGAAGATACCTGATATGATTTCAATCTTTTTAAATTTATTGAGACTTGTTTTGTGTCCTATCATGTGGTCGATCTTAGAAAACATTCCACGTGCACTTGAAAAGTATGTATATTTAGCTGCTTGGGGCAAAATGCTCTGAAGATATCCATTAATTCCATTTGATATAGTGTGCCATTTAAGGCTACTGTCTCCTTGTTGTTTTCCTACCTGGAAGATCTATCCATTGAAGTCAATGGGGTGTTCAAATCCCCAACTATGACTACATTTCTGTCAATCTCTCCCTTCATGTTCATCAAGATTTGGTTTACATATTTAGGAACTCCTATGTTGGGTGTATAAAGGTTTACTAGGGTTATACCCAACCATTTACTTTTAGTCTTTGTGAATCTTTCAATCTAGGAGAGGTCTCTTGGAGGCAGCATATATATGGGTCTTGTTTTCTTATCCATTCAGCTGCCCTCTGTCTTTTGGTCAGAGAATTTAAGCCATTTACATTTACAGTGATTGTTAATAGTTACGTATGTAGTGCAATTTTATTGTTAGACTGTTTTCCTCTTTTTTTTTCTTTCCCTTATTTTTCTTTTCCTTCTTCTTAAAGCAAGCCCTTTAACATTTGTTGCAGTACTGGTTTGGTGTTAACAATCTCCTTTAACTTTCTCTTACCTGGGAAGCACCTTATTTCTCCCTTGATTTTAAATGGCAGCCTTGCTGGGTTAAGTGGCTTTGGTCCTTGCTTTTCATCATCTTGAGTATTTCATGCCACTCCCTTCTGGCCTGAAATGTTTCTGTTGAGTAATCAGATGACAGTGTAATTGGTAACTCCCTGCTTTTCTCTTGTGGCTTTTAGGATTCTCTCCTTGTCTTTAAGCTTTTCATTTTAATTATAATGTGTCTTGGAAAGGCCTCTTTGGATCCAACTTATTTGGGACTCTCTAAGCTTCCCGAACCTGTGTGACTTTTTCCTTCACCAGATTAGGGAAGTTTTCAGTCATTATTTATTCAAATAGGTTCTCAATCCCTTGCTCACTCTCTTCTCCTTCTGGTATACTATGATGTAGATGTTGTTACATTTCATGTTGTCCAAAATGTTTCTTAAGCTCTCATTTTCTTAAAATCATTTTTTCTTATAGTTACTCTGCTGGGTGTTTTTTCTACCTTGTCTTCCAAATCACTGATTTGATCCTCTGCTCCATTTATCCTACTGTTTATCTCTTCCAGTGCATTATTTATTTCAGATACTGCATTCTTTATATCTGACTGGTCCTTTGTTATGATTTTTATGTCCTTTTTTTATGTTGTTGAGTATCCTTATAATCATTACTCTAAACTCTCAATCTGATGGATCGCTTGCTTCTATCCCATCTAGATCTTTTGGAAAATTTGCTTGTTCTTTCATTTGGGGTCTGTTTCTTTCTCTTCCCATTTTGGTCGCTTTGTATTTTCTGCCTTAGCTGTTAAACTACTCAGCCATCAGAGGCATCAGTTGTTAATCTAATCAAGTTGTGATCAGCAGCTTGGCTTAAGCACCACAGAGTGGGGCAGAGTAATTCTTAGAAAAGGAGGTATTGTTTCCCCTCAGGCCAATGCCATTCAGAGAGGACTGCTCTGCCTGAGAGTAATTGCTCCTGCAGTACGGAGAATGACTCAGCATAGGGATCCTGGCGGCTATTCCCTCAGTTCTCTCCACAGAGCCACCAACCCCAGACCCTCCTCAAGTATCTCTAGTCCACTCTGCCCTCCCTTTGTCAGCATCAAGGGTAAGTGGCTACACATGAAATTTTGTGCTTTGGCCCTTTAAGAGGCTCTTTGCATCTCCAGCTGTCTCTCCCTGGCAGAGAGAAATCCTGCTGTTTTTCACAGCTGGATGTCACCTGGGTTCCCTTCTGGCTCTTGTGCGATAACTTGGGGTTTAGACCCCACCCTTCTCAAGGGGAATTCCCCAGCCAGTGAACTATCCCTCCAGCACTTCAGCTGCTGCTGTGGGAGCCCAGCCAGCCCTCCTGCATCTCTACAAGTCCTCCGCACTCCCTACAAGTCATGCTGTAGTGAAGTGGTTTCTTCTGCCTGTCTGTGGCTATAAGGCTTCTCTCCAGCTAGTGTTTAGTTGGTTATTCTGGATGACTTCTCTACAGCTGAGTTGTAATTCCAGATTAGTCCTGGGAGGAGTTTAGTGTTGCTTCCACTTACTCCTCCTCCATCTTGGATCTCATTCCACTCCAGAGACTCATTTTTCATAGAATGTTAGAGACTGTCTCATCAAGGCAACCTCAAACCTGAGACCAACCTCTTCCTCTACAAAGTGATGGCAATTTCTCACCATCTGGATAGCCATATTCTGACCCTTTAGTACTGCCACAGACATTCTAAATGCAAACATTTGTTCTTGATGAGCTTCAAGGACTAACCAGTCTGAAAGCACCACAGCCCCACTTAAAGCTTCCTGAACGCAAGGTCTTCTCCCCATAGATTCACAGTTTGCAGCATGCCAGCCCCTGTTTTAAGACCCTTCTTATTTCTCCAACACATCCCTTAGTCATCAAATTCATTTTTAACTCTCAAAACTCCTTCTCCTGTCACCATTATGTCCCTGAATTCAGCTGCCCTGAGCTAGATTCTGGGGTGTAAGTTGTCCTTTGCATGGAAACCTCCCATCAATATAAGAGCTATGCCAGCAGGATACATTGTTTGGAAAGTTCAATAAAGAATGAGATGCATAATAATTGACAAGGTTTTCCCTGGTGGAAAAGAAGGGTGGGGGTGAGGCAATGATATTCACAGCAAAAAATGTATGGTCAAAGTCACCTGGTTTTAAAGTGTAGGTTTGGCATGTTTTGAGAATGTCCAGTGATGTAGTAAGATTGCATGTGCAGAATGAAGATATTAAACTGAGGGGTGCTACATAGCAAAGGAACTTGAACACCTTCAGATTGTCTCTCCCCGTACAATGTCAGCTCACTGAGTGCAGGTAGGATGTGTTCTGTTCACCATTTCATTAACAGCATCAGGCACAGTGTCTTTCTGGTACATGGAAGCTCTTTAGGAACCTTTTTCAATAGCTAGCTGAATGAATGAATCAATGTCTGAGAGGTAGTTGAAGGGAAATGCACAGATATTTAAGCAGAGGAATAACAGGATTATATTGAGTTTTAAAGGATAACTTTATATTATATCTTGATTCTTCTATTTTTAAAATTGCTCTTCTTAAAACATATATTTTATCATTTAATGTCTCCCACTTTTGACCTTTGTCCTGCTATAATCTATTCTTAAGAGTGAGAGAGAGAGAGAGAGAGAGAGAGAGGAAATATACTTAAAATATAAATTAAATCAGGACCTCTTTGATCAAAGCCCACCGCTAGCTGCTGATCTTACTTAGGGAAGAAACCACAGTCCTTCCAATGGTTTGAACACCTTCATACAATAACTGTGTCTTACCTTCCTTATCATTAATTCTATCCCCCCACCCCCACTATTTCCCTCCCACTCACACTGCACTCCTTGGCACGCCCTGAATAAACCAGGCATGTTCCTGCCCATTCTCTCTGCTTGGAACCATTTTCTCCCATATCTATGTAGTTTATTTCCTAATCTCATTCTGGTCTTTGCTTACATATCACTTTCTCATAAGGTCCTCCCTAAGCAATTTGTTCAAATTTCATGTTATCTTTTCCCACCACTATTCTCCCTTGCCCAGTTTTACTTTTCTTCTTTTTATATAGCACTTATCTCACTCAACCATAGTCTACAATTCACTTTCCTTTCTGTGTGTTATTTGTTTTCCATTTTCTCTCACTTGACAAGAATAGGATCTTTGTCTGCATTTTTCTCTACTGATGTATCCTAAGTGTTTAAGTCCAGAAGTCAGCTTGACACACAGTAGGTGCTTATTTACAGTTGCTGAATTGCACTGGATGTTTAGGTATTTGAATAAGGATTTTGATTTTAGTAAATATAAGACAGTAGAAGCTGCATCTGACTGGCCAGCCTTAAAAGGTGGTTATTAGAAATGAAGGCTATGATAAATGGTAACATTCTGATAAGAGCATAAGGTTCTATGTACTGCAAAATCAGTACTTTATTATTGACATCCATCACAAGCAGCATGAATCAAATGGCCATCAAGTCAATAGGATGCTGCACTCCCCAATGGCAGGAAAAGAACAGAGAAGAATAAGTGAGCTTCCCAAGAATATGGAAATGTTAATTAATTCACTTGAAAAACACATTTGGCGAGAGAGTTTGTGCCAGTTCTTCCCACCTAAGCTGGGTATTTTAAAAGAGAAATGAGAGAGCAGTTGTGAAATGATGAGCAAAAGGGAGAATGCAACACGGAGGTGACTCTATGGAAAGAGTAGAAAGACTCGTGCCCACGGCCAGGTAACATGACAAAACTATAGCCACTGGGAAGCTGCTAGAACAGGCATGGCCATTTGCTGCTTAAGGTAAAAGTAAGCAGGAAGAGTTCAGAATACATCTGGGACTGATGAATTATTCTGTTCTTAAACTACCATCTGGTCTGCTGTGAATATCAAAATGTCCCACATGTTTTATGTCTGTCCCTCCAGACCCTCTTTCTGCCCTGGTCGGAAGGGCCTGGTACTACTGAATCAACAGGCTTCTTTGTCCTCCGGATGTGTATGGGCTTCATCCAATAGGGGACATAGGCAGGAGCCTGGAAGCGAGGAGGGGAGAGCAGGCAGGACATACAGAAGGAGGGACACCCAAAAACAGAATTTATTTATAAAAAAATTGTGTATTTTTTCTTACATGTTTAAACTTCAGTCACCTTCAAAGTACTCTGCATTCAATGCAATATACCTATTGAGATGTTTGTTACACCACTCAAAACAGTTTTTAAACTTGCTGATTTTGATGATTTTTAGTGCTTCTCCCATTTTTTGTTTCACCTTTTCCACATTGGCAAAACATTCCCTTTGAGGACTTTTTTCAGGAAGAGATAGGGTGAGTAGGGAGGGTGGGGTACGGTGGTCATGGTGTTTTTTGTCAAAAACTGCTGAACACTGCTCAGTGTGGTGTGGGCAGGTGTGCTCATAAATCACCCATCATGAAATGGGTAAATGCATTGAAAGAATCTTCCAAAAATATTTATGGAGGCTGAACACAGCCTGTCACAACAGCGGCTGGTACACTGATATAGATGGGTTTCTAGAACACTCACCTAGCTGTGGAAGTCTGTACTGCCAAGGTCTGCCCTCCAGAAGATAATTCCATTTTGGGGGGGTCCCCCTCATATTCCCCTGGTTCCATTCCTGTGAGGTCAGCTAGGTTCTCTGTGGCCTTCAAACAAATGGCATTGCTCTTAAGGTGACTATCTCTATATGACCCTTTCCTTCTGGGGACCCATAACCTCTCCCTTCTGCTGTCTTTCCAGGCCTAGGAACAGTGACAGCAATTCTATTACTAGGGCCAGGTTACTGACTGCACCAAACCTTGTGGTTTGGCAAACCACGCACACCTCTGAAAAACCATCCCCTTGTATTAATTTGAATATGCCAGCTGTTCATTTTCCTCTTGAGGCCCCCATGATACATATAAGTCATTTGAGGCTTAGTTTTCTCATCAATAAAGTAAAAATAGTATCTACTACCTATAGCCACAATGACCATTAAGTTAGGTAACCTTAGTAAAATATGCAGCAAAGTAGCAGACCTGGAAGAAAGTGTTCAAACAACATGAGTTTCTTGGCCTGCCTTGCTTTGTTCTGTAACTTATCCCATTGTACTCTAAGCACCTGCTTACTTTCTCAGCTTCTCACTGGCGACTGAGCGCTCCTTAAGGGCAGGGCCACAGGCTCAAAGATCGAGAATTGTACATCCCGCAAGTGCCCTGGACATGTCAGTGGTATGATCACAGAGTAAAAATGGTACACCTGTAGCAGAAGGACACAGGACTCCACAGCATTATCAGGTAAGACTAGTGCATAGAGCCTCAGAATTTGAAGTTTCAGATGTAATTAGATATAATAGCAGAATGGAAAAGACCAATCTTGTCAGCCACATCTACCTAGTAACAATGTTGAGAATCCCTCTGTGGGTCTGTGTGTATAAAAATAAAGATAGATGACAGGTAGGTAGATGAATGGATAGATGGATGAGGGATGGATAGAGAAATAATGTATCACAATCTTAGTTAACTCTTATTTGACACAATTTCTAGAAGAAGGGCACCTTAGAAATAAATTGTAACTAATTAAATAGATAATTACACCAAACCATTTTCTACTACCTAAAATTTGGGGAAAAAAAAGAACTATGAAAGACATGATTAAAGTAAATGTACATTTGATTACTGAAACTCAATTGTTAAAATCTGACTTATTATGTATGGTCCAAATAACATAATTGTCAAATCAACTAAGCTATTAGTTCTTAAAGATTTTTTAAAACTAAAAATCATGTATTGTAACATAACCCCAGTCACATCTGCACACATGGACAAATGGAAAGAAGTATTTTCACTTATTTGACAATATGACAATGAATAACTGAACATGATTGATCAGAAATTTCCGCCGTTTGTTTAGAAGCAGAAATGTATCTTTTTACTCCTCCCTCCCAATGCTCTACCTTTCAGACCCTCTGGCTTACAGTAAGAGGGGGCATAATTTGGGTGGGAAGGATTTGGGCAGCGTAACCAGAAATCTAATCTCTACGTCAAAAACCAAATCAACAGCAGAAAGGCACTATGTAAATGAGCCCATTTCTGGGGGTAATCTCCTTTTGGAATACAACTAGCCCTGATTTCATCTCATCCCACTTTTTATTTCCTCTTTCCTCAACTCTTACCTAGAGCAGTTCTTCCTAGTATGTCACTGCCCCTCTAGTAACCCACAAGTGGTGGCTTCTTTTGCCGAATCCATTACTGTAGAGTTTGTGTATGTGTGTAGAGCCTGTGTGTGTGTGTGTTTGCTAGAACACATACGTACACACAAGTTCATAGCTTTTAGTGAAAATGACATTCTGACATTTTTGATTTTCACTTTTCATGTTTTTAAGTTGATAGCATTAGCACGGAAGAATTGAGTCAGGTCCGAGTTGGGCATAGCTCTCTGCTAACTCAATGGAAACCCTGTCAAGGGGTATTTAGTCCTGGCCTAATGGTCACTTTATACAATACTCTATTTATCCTGCGCAAGTAACAGGAGCCCTTGAGTACTTTCAGTGTGCCCATGCCTGAAAAATAAAATTAAATAATTTCCTATAGTAATTTCTTAGTCACTGAGAGAAAAAAGGCAAGAGGTATATGTTTCCTTTTTCTGATACCCATAGCCCTTTATTTATAATTCTGAAATGAGATTTCTCCTTTTCCACCTTGAATTTTGCAGAATTGTGTATATCTCTTATCTTGCCTCCTTAGACTGCATGCTCCTCAGTGCCACGTTCCTGGCAGGGTCACATATCTGTCTTCCATGATCTATCCAGCAGGATAGCTTCAGCAATGCACCATATATGTAAGTAAGCAAAGACAAGGCAAAGAGCAAAGCAATAGGTTTCCAGAGCTAAAGGATGATTGCTAATGGGAAATAGCAAGGAGGCCTAGGGCAGAGATCTCTAATTTGCTGTTTCATACAGCAGAGAAATTAGTTTGCTATTAGAGAAAGAAAAAAGGAAAGAAGGAAGGGAAGGAAGGAGGGAGAAAGGACGATAGCAGAGGAAAGGAGGGGAGGGGAGAGTCCGGGTAAATAAACTGCCTGTGTAGGGAAAGAAAGTTTCACCTATCACTTTACTGTAGGATTTCTTTCCCAGGGTCATTAATATGTCTGAATTGGTATCTGAGCTATTGGAACATGAAGGCAATTTAATTTGAACTAAAGAAAGAAACAAGAATTATGACATATTTATTGAGTGTTTATTATCTACAAAACATCATGCTAAGTTCTTTGACCTCATTAGTTAGTTTAACCCACACAACACACCCACAGGATAGGTATTGTTATTACCCCCACTTTGCAGCTTAGGGAACTGAGGATGATGAAGTAACATACCTAAGGTGGCATGGGTTGTAACTAAGAGCCCAGCTTTGTCAATGGGAAGTCTGTGCTCCTAAGGAAAAAGAAGGGAAGAAGAAGGAAGGGGAAAGGGATGAGGACTATATTTGTGTTTTGCTGAACCATTCTGGCTATTATCTAAGAAAAATATGCTTGAATTAATTTTCCCACAAAGGGGCTATATGACACATCACAAGTACCAAACATACTTGACCAAATACTTTTATCCCTACACATCCTGAAACAATAGTGCTGACAATAGCAATCTGGCAAATAATGCCTTTTGAGTAATTTTTGAAAGTTCTTTGTAGTCATGGTCAACCTGGAAACTATGTTCTCTGTGCTTCAAACTAAGATGGTTCATGATCGTCCTGCTGCCATCCTTTCTGTACAGGATGGTATAGAAAGGTCCTTCTGCTCTCCCTCCCTTCCTGTATTTGAGAGTGTCACATATGACACTAAATATAATATCTCTTGAGAGAAGAAAGAGGGAGGGGGAGAGGAACAAGAAAGAAAAAAGAAAGTTACTGGGATTTTTCCTCTTCTCCCTCCAGTGAGTTTGAGGTTAAAATTCTATACTTCACTTGAAGATAAGGCATATTGCAAATAATTCCTTGATTTAACTTTTCTTGGGCTCACCTCTGTTTCTCATATTCATGGGTTCAGATACAAACATGGGAAAGTAAGGTAAGTTAGGGTTCATGTTCCATTCAAGCAGTGCACTTAGTGATGGATGTTTTATGTAGATGACAACCTTGGAGGTCAGGTAAACCTAAGTGAAACGGGACTTACTATCTCACTACACACTACTACATACTTACTGAGAGCTAGGCTAGTTCACTTTTGTTTGATAGCAACATAGCAAGATAATGTGGGTAACTGAATAGTTAGTAAGTCTATTTCTGGTGTATTCTTAACCAATCATGAGGAGAGAGCTTAATAGGGAACAGGATGAGAAAGACAGGGAGGTACTTAAGTGGCAAGTAGGAAGGAGGAGGAAGGAAGATGGAGGTTTGCCCCATCGGGGCCAGAGGTATCCCAGGGCTTGTAAGCAAGAATAGCCCACCCCAGGACTCAGATTCTGCTTGTCCCTGTGGTCAGTCCTGTCCTCTCTCATATCTCAAAGTGATAGACAGGAAATGAGAGTGATTGAAATACCCATTTATGTAAGGGGATGGCAATCATTGAGAAATTCTATTCCTTGATATTTCTCTCTCTCTCATTAGAAGGGCTATCTGAGTCAGAATGAAGGGAGCCAAAATGTTTAAATTTATTTCTGCCTATTAATTTGGAGGTACTTAAAGTATACTCTCTAAAGCAATAAGTAAAAATTATTAATAATAACAATACTAATTACAATTTATTAAATACTTACTGTGCTAAGCACATTACATGCCAGACTTATTTAATTTAACCCTCATAACAGTATTATGAGATAGATATTATTATGTCTATCTTCCCAAAGTATGTTACTCTCCACTCCCCTCTGCTCCCTCCATTATGGCTTAAACTCCTAGATATAAATCTCACACACCACAATGCCCTCATCACCAAAGGAAACAAAAGATTAAAGGAGAGAGAGAGAGAGATGTAAAAAATATTACCTCTGGCTTCTTCAGGATGCATAGAAGTTAAAAAAAAAAAAAAACAACTTGACTGAATTTCTGCCTGTTTTATCCTCCCAACTTAAGGCTTACTGTTAGCTTAATTAATATAATTGTAAAAACTACCACAGAATAAATCACTTTTTACTTATTTTTTTTGGAGAGGGGAGAGAAGGAGAAAGAGAGAGAATCATCGATGTGAGAGACAAATGTCAATCAGTTGCCTCTTGTACATGCCCCAGATGGGGACCTGCAAGCCAGGCATGCACTCTGACCAGGAATCAAGCCAGACACCTTTCACTTTCCAGGATGATGGCCAGCCAGCTGAGCCGCACCAATCGAGGCAAGAGTAAATCATTTTTTTAGTTATTATTTGAGAATTTTATACAGCTTAAAAGTATAAAAATAATTTTCATCCCTAGATGGTGTCACTCAGTGGATTGAGTGCCTGCTTGTGAATTAAAGGGTCACTGGTTCAATTCCCAGTCAGGGTTCATGCCTGGATTATGGGGCCAAGGGGGCGTATAAGAGGTAACCACACATTGATGTTTCTCTCCCTCTCTTCCTCCTTTACACTCTCTAAAATAAATAAATAAAATCTTTTAAGAAATAAAAATAAAAATAATTTTCATTTCATGCAAAATGCTCAGTGACAATTTTTAGTAAAAAAAAAAGAAGAGCTACACAGTCTTGTTTATAGCATGATACAGGTACACAAACACACAAATGCAAGTGTCCAACATGAAGACATCCCAAATGTTAAGCATGCTCAGTTCTGGATGGATAGGTGAACTGTTTGCTCACATGTTTGTTTTTTCTCTTTCTCTGTCTCTGTATTTTTATCATTTTCTGAACATTTATTTGTTTCTAACATTTACTGAACCCTTGCCATGTGCTAGTCTAAGAAATTTTCATGTATTCACAACATTTACATGTATTTGCTAGGAGGTAGGTACTATTACTACGCCCATTTTGCAGATATAAAAATGGGGCATAGGGAGCTTAAGAAGTTCCCTGACACAGCAGCTATGTGAAACCAGGTGGTCTGCTTTCAGAAGCTGAGCTTTTAACTACCACATGCTACCACCTAGTAATAGTGATGTTAACTTTATAATTAGAAGAAAAAATGTTAAAATATTAATTCACTTTTTTTAATGTACTCTGCAAATTTGGTAACAACCCAGGGAAAACAAGGATACACAGACTAAGGTAAGGGCAGAAGAAATTTAATCAAAGTGCTCTTTTCTCTTTTAAAATAGTTATTTCACTGGGTTGCAATAGCCATCAGATTTGCCTCAGGCCATTAAAAGGCAAATTGGACATTAATTTTTGCATTTCAGTGCCTTTTTCTTTGTAATTATCAATAATGAAATTACATGGAGTCCCTGTTTGGAGGGAAAAAAAAAAACCAAGACATTAGTTTTTTTTTTTTCTTTTCTCACACCGGCAGAAATGTAACAAATGTCTGAGTCTGTAGATTAGAATGCTTTTCTCGTAATAATCAGTCACCTCACACCACCTGCCGCCTAGGGAGGGAGGGGAAGGGAGTCCATTACCGAGAGGCCCTCCACTGCTCAGGTGTGTTCTGTCAAGACCTTCAGATCTCTATTGCAGTTTATGGCCTGGAAAGTGGCTCCCGGAACGTGAGCCAGCTAGGATAATGATCTCATTATAAAACCAATCAGAAACTCTGTGCAGCTCTTTTTTGTTCATGGAAAGGTTGGGAGATAACAAGAGAAAAAAGAAACATGCTGTTCGAAGTGCTTGCATTTTGAACACAGGAATGTTCAGCGAAAGCCAACTCCCTTCCTGATCCTCACCCACTACCCTCCCATCCTGAGTCTGGGGCTAGATGTCAGATCTTACGGATATGCTTGGGGATGGATATCAGTCTAAAAGAGGATGGAATTAGCGATCTCAGCATTTCAAGCCCAAGGCCTTGAGGAGGGCCAAGAGTTGAATGCTGGAGAGGTCTGAAAACTGCAGTAATATCGATCACTAATAGAAGACAGAGCTTAGACTTAAAAATAAGGTAGGAACTGGATCATGGCTAAAGCATATTAGTAACAGGGAGAACCAGAGGCAAAAATCAGGTGCTAAATTGGGTGCTTGGCTATATGTATGCTGTTTGGGTGACAGTGCATCTCTGGGACAGTTCTTGGATACACCTGTTGTCCTTTCCAAAGCATCCTGGGTTAGAAGATAAATTATACAGACACAGTAAGAATTGCTGATGTGTGTACAATGGAGTGAACTCAGTTCATAGGATCAAGAAGGAAGCTCAGGACCCTGTAATTAGGAAGAAGTGAGGGGCTCTTTAGGAGGAATAATGTTAAATATTGAGATTTCAAATGTATCTTCTTATTATTTTTACTCCTTAATGGCTAATAGAATCCTCTACACAAATAGTCTGTGAGTGGAAGCAGGTGAGGAAGAGGGGAATAAACAAAGGTCTGTGGTCAATATCTGCATTAAACCCAGAAACAAACAAATAAATAATCTTGGAAAAATCAGTAGAGAATACCACACAAATGGAAATAGGGAGCCAGAAGACATCAGCAATGCAAACTCCATAAGAATTTGTGGTAGTCTTTCTTAGAAAGGGCATTGGACTCCCAAAATGCCCTTTGGGGGGAGTCCATAATATCTAATCCAGATTTTCAGGAAGAGGTTGATCTCAGCTAATGTCAGAGTTTCATTAAATGTACACACACACACATGCGCACACACAACTCATACCTGTTTCCTACCTCAGAAGAAGAGAAGGGGCAAGAATGATCAGATAACTGACAACTTCATCTCTAGAGAGAGGATATATAATCTCATGGCCAAGAGTCTTCAATCAGGAAGAGTCAATTATTTCTCATTGTCTTCTTGTCAGGATAGCCTGTGCTCACAGGTTGTCTTCTTTTTCACAAATTCCAACTTATCCCAGAAGGGAATCCATCACACAACAATATTTAAATGAAGTGTGCAAAGTGGGTTTTAAACCAGTTCGATGGCAAGCATAAAACCTTATTGGGGAAACTATCAGTAGAAATCTGTTATCAGTGAACACCTGGATTGACGGGCACCCAAGGACAGCAATGGGACACAAGGTGGGTGATTTTAGGAGGAGCAGTGGGGTTTGTGGAGGTGGAGAAATGGACCTGGCAAGGAGGCTGGGAAGCTGCTACAGGAAAAAAGCTCACTGTCAGTATTGCCATTTTCCCAAGCAAGCATGAGTCGCCTTGAACTTAATTACCCAAAGACAAAGGATGGTGGGGCTGGAAACTGTAACTTTCAGCTTTCAGGGCTTAACATAAATTGTAGACAACTGTCAACAAAACGACTTCAAGAGCCCGAGAAAGGATTCTGTGTCACCCCACCCGGCCTCAACCTTCCTCAAGCAGAGAACCAGCACGGTACTACCCCACCCCTCACGCTACCATCTCTGGGAGAAGCTGCAACTGATACTCTAGTTAGGAATTTGAATTAAAATGAGGTGAAGTGAAAAAGACAACTAAGATCTGTTAAGCATCTACAAAATACCAGGCATTGTGCCAATTTTTCATTTGATACAGAAATAGCCTTCCATGTGTAGCTTATAGCTTCTATTATCCCCATTTTTCAGACAAAGAAATAGCACATGTGAGAGGTGAGGAAATCTGCCCAAGGTAACATAGTTAGAAAGTAAGGGAGACAAAATCGGATACCTTAGGTCCTGAGTAAGGATGCTCATCAGAAGCACAGTTCCCTAAGTATCTGAGAGCATGATAACAGGTAGGGGCCTGGAATGTTCTTCCCCTTTCCCTCCCCCTTCCCTTGGTGGCTCATTCTCCTCAGTCCTCTACTGTCTTCATAGAAGCCTGCTCTACCCTCCATGTGCCAAGCATCCTTCCTTCTCCCTGCTGCTCCCAGTTATTAGTTATCATAGCAGCACATTTATTTCTTGTGTGGCACTTCCTGCCATCTGAATTTAACTTGCTTGTATATTTATTTGTTTGTAAAGGACCTCTAGGAAGCAGTGAGCTGGTTGTTTCTTCTTCACTATTCTAGGCTCCTCTACATGGGGTCTCGCCCTAAGTAGATGCTCAACAACAATTTGTTGAACGAACTCATTCATGGGTGTCTGAATAAATGAATGGATGCCTCATTTAACAATCAAAGACACAAAACAGGGAGTCCAAGATGTTGTCAAACAGATGTATCCTATTTCACAGTTTTGCTTGATGCTGTTCTTATTTCTCTGAGTATCTGGGAATTTCTCCTGAATCTCCTGTTTTTGAAATGTAGGCTTTCTTGTTTATTTTTTTCTCCCAGCAAGGACACCAGGGAGAAGAATGAGACAGATACACTGGATGGATGAAGAATAGGACAGTGACAAGGGTGCTCGTTCCTCCTTCCATCTCCTTCCCACACCAAAATCTTCCTGAATTAGGTATTGTTGAGTCTGTGAAATACAAAGCACAAAGGTTCTCCTTAGGGTCTCTAGTGCAGCTGGAGGCCTTGGAAACTGGATGTCCTCTCTGCACTATCACACGGATACTATGATGCCTGTCTCTGAGTGACCTTCACCTTTAGGTTTTCTTCTTCTGAAGACATGGTCAATGCCACCTTTGCTCTGCTAAATGCACACTGTCATGGGCTGTGGGGCAGCTTCATTTTACAGCAGATCCTTGCAAGCCCCTGCAATGGATGACATCACTGGTGGGAAAGGTAGGTTCCCCCAGTGCTCATCTCTCTCTGACATTTCTGCCATTTTGGTCTCCAGGCTCCACGGTGGAAAGATGTTGATAGACAGATTTAGTGTCTCCTCTTAAGCAAATCCTCTCACCCTTATGCAGGCTGCCACTTGATCTCTCTGTGTGGCTGGGGCCCCTCTGTCAGGAAGCATTTGATTCAGGATGCCCTCTGTGGCTCGAGGTGGCAGGGCTGTGCTGGGGGGTGGCAGCTACAGTTGCACTGACACATTTCAGTCAAGATATAGCAATCCTCTGCCAAGCACGGAAGCCCACGGAGGAGTGGCAGTGACTGCCTGAGGCTCAAATTGGATCATGTCTCCCTGTCTGAGGAAAAAGATTCCAGCCACTCAGCAGTGGGAGAGGTGGGGGAAACCTAAGGAAGCCTGAACCCTAACTTCTCTCTTGGCTCTGCCAGCTGGCTCTGTGCCAAATGCAAAATTACATGTAAACTCTTAGCACAGCTCCAGAGTAGTAGGGGCATACTCTCCCGCAGATGAGAACACTTCAAGGTGAAATGCCTCTGGGAGGATTTTTTTTGAGCAGTTGAATCAATGTTCTTCCCTACAGATGTTAAGAGTCCTGCATTTCTATTCATCTGTTTTCTGCGTGAGTGTTCGGACTGACAGCCCCCTTAAGGCCAGTTCCAACTTGCAGGATATCAGACCAAGCCAAGTGCAATGCCTTCTCCTGTCCCCTGCCCACAGAGTTGCCTCCCATCTGAAAGGAGCAACCAGTTTCAAGTACCTTAGATACTGATACCACCGAGGAGTCCCCTGGAGAGGAACCAACCCAGCGGCCTTTGGTGTCTGCACAGGAGGAAGAAGGTAAGGCAAGGAAAACTCAAGGGCTTTTTGCAAGTCAGATGTTTGGATCCTTCCCTTATTCCCTTTGCCCTTCTTCCTGCATGCTGCCACCTCCTGGAGCATAAAATCAGTTTCTCTACTACTCGGTTGGAGAGAGGATTCCAAATGACTTTCATAGATGAAGGAGTTTTACAATCAATACCCTGTAAAGAACAGATGCAACACTCCATCTCTCACTTTAGAAATCAGCCTTTAGGGGGGAAATGCATGAGAGAGGAAGGAAAAAAATGCAGAGAGAGAAAGAGAGAGAGGGAGAGAAAAGAGAGAGAATGAAAGAAGAAAGAATAGTCAAGAATCTTCATTTGGTGTGTGGTGCTTAGGTTTAAAGACCTACTGTCCATAGCCAAATGTAAAATAACTAATTAGATAATTCTTTTAAAGTGAACATTGAAAGAAGACACAAAATCTAGCCAGAAGCTCTAAGAAGGCAATTTTCTCAGTAACAAAACAGCAAAGATGAACTATCACCAAGAATCAAATCCTATTGTTTCTGAGCTTGAACCTTGAGTGACATTTTTAAAATGCAAAGGTCTTGGTTATAAAAAGCAAATTAAAATTCTGACTTACTTTGGGTTTTAAAATGCCAAATTGTATTGGCAAAAAGATTCATCCTATACCTCTCTATGTAGTTCAATAAATTTCCTTATAGATTTGAGTACAGAAGACCTACATGTACATAACATATTTGGCATCAAAGGATGGGATGTTTAGTAAAAATCAAGGTGGATGTTCATTCCTAGAGGTTCTATTGCCAAAAATATAAAGAGAAATACCAAACTCTTTTTATTTTTTTGCATGGGTTTAAAGATATTTTATTGTATTGAGTTTGCATTGCTCTACCACCGTGAAGGTTTCTATTCACGTATACATTTATTACCACTTTTATGGTTTCAATAGATTTGAACACAAAAGATTTAAATTATAGCAGCCATTGCTCAGTTCAAAATTAGTGCAGATGGCACTGAAATTTCCTTTCTGTGCTCTACAAACTAGGGAGCTACCATCCCCAAACAGGGAAAAATATTTTACAGAGATAAATATTTACATCTGATGCCAAATGCAAATTGCGGTCCTGATTCCTGGAAAGAGGCTTCCAAATGGACCTCGATGATAACATATGGGAAGGACGCAACTGCGGGCACAAACGCTTCCTGCTTGCGTACCTGTGCAAGTCTCTGGTACCCTCCTGAGTCATAACTTCTCCAAGGAATACACTTTGGCATTCAATTACCTCAAACAGTCCTGAAGGCTTTCTTTCAATCTCTTAAACGCTCTTGCATCAGGGAAAATTTATTATGTAATAGGGGAATATGACTGTGTGTCAACAAATCTAGCCTGCCTGCTTTTCCCCTTCTGGATGACAGCCAAGTCTCTATTTCTGCTGGGGTCTCAGGTTTAGCTCATCTATCTGAAACTCTAATTTGACCTCATGGTCTTATTTCTTTCTTAATTCAAATTTTTAGAGCACTAGTTTTGGAGATGGGGCAGAAAGAATAATGAAATAATTTTTAGAAGCCCCTCCAGGAGATTCTGAGGTTCTGCCAGACTTGGGAACCATTGGACAAAGGACAAATTATATCTTTCTGCCATTACTGATCAGCTCTATCATGTGGCTCACTGGAGCACAGCTGCACTGCTTAATTCTAGATATGTTTTGATAGACACAGATGTACTTAATTAGCAGTTTGTACCATCAATTAGAACATGAACCTGAAAAATCACCTTGCTTAGATAGGCTTTGAACACAGATTTTTAATATAAGTGAAGATTCTTGAAGGAAACGGGGATAGGATACTAATGAAATCACTAAAACATGGGAAGATTTCACCTGGGGATGTTATTAAGACAGTAAGGATTCAGCATCTGTGTACTGGAGAATAAAAAAAAAATGTGATATTAATAGAAAAACTATGCTTCGTTTTTATGTCATTTTTCCCAAGAGACTTTTAAAAGCCACTCCTGCCCCATTTCTGTGAAGGAGATACGTACATCAAAGGGAGCTTGCACCGTTTGCAAATTCATACTGTCTTTCATTATTTTCTGATCTAGTCTGGGAAAACAACAGCTACTACCGTTGTTTAGCTTTACACCAAGCAGCTGAACATGCAAATCAACACATATCGCATCAACCAACCCAAGATTTAATTTCAGAGTTGAGAAAAAGGGGGCTCAAAGAGGTGGAAGTCAGATTTGAACCCAGGTTAACGTCACACCAAGGCCAGGTGCGTGAGCACCTCCCATAAATATAACCACCCACCCAGCTGACGGTGAAGAGACTCAAGTATAAAAGTCTTTGTCAACAAATTACTTCTCTACTTTTTTCCACCTTCCAGAATTGAGTTCTACTTTCAAAATAGATGTTCTACCTTTTCACGTGCACAGTCTAAACACACATGAACTCCACATTCGAAACGTGCCAGTCATACAAATGCTCTCTGCCTCAGTTTTTTCTTTCAAATGGAGGCAGCTATAAAGTCCCTTGCACAACGGCAGAAATTCTTTCTCCTGTCACATGGCAGGCATCACTAATCAATCGTGTAAGCTGGGTGGAGTCAAAAGTCTTCCTCATCAAAGCAACGTAAACAAACAGCATATCAATCAGTGTTGGCATTCAGAGTGAAGCCTATTTGCCATTCATAGTTCACACATTCCCTAAAGTTGTGCTTCATTTTTTGGTCTAAAATTCCATAAGAGTTTTATAAATCTGCAAATCAGTTATTTAACTATGGTTTATGATAACACTATGGACACTATTATAAGTCTCAAAGATGTTGACCATATTGATATGTGAAATATTCCCAGAATAATTAAGTAAAAAGTTGTAAGATTCCCTTGAATCCCACACCACAAAGGGCAATTGAGTAGTCCTCCTCTGAGAGACCATGAACAAGGCTAGAACGTGGAGATATGAAGCATTCACGAAGCTGGGCAGTTTGTGAAAAAATCAGCACAAATGAAATTCCCAATATACTTTAGTAAAAAGCTATATAGTGTCCTATGCAAAAGCAATTTTATATTTTGGCTGCCAATGACACTCTTCCTGAATCATGGGTAACATAAATCTTAAAGAATCCCAAAGCTTTTCAGAAAGAATTTCCCCTCCCCACCTCAAGAAATTTGGGATACATGGCTAACTAAACCATGTCTAGCAGGAGCTTTGTACTCAACATGGATAAGAATTCAGCAGGCAAGTGAACCAATGCTTTAACGAGAAAAGCTGGGTAAAGGGTAAGCACAGACAAGAAGGGAGAAACAGGGATAAAACAGACAAAATGAAAACCTGGGACATAAAGTAACAAAACCCTCAGGGAACAGATTAATTCTGCAGCATGCACAATCCAATTAAGGAAGCCAGTCTCAAACCTGGTGGACAGTGACAAAAACCAGCCAGCACCATTTGGGGCTAAACAAAGAAATAAAGGGAAACCCAAAATCAAAATCTATTGTGTCATGTAAACTGGCCCATGGCTTGATCAGCAATGAATCTTTTAGTTGTCCCTCCACCTGTAACCTACCTTGAAGCATTTAGTCACCTTTCATTTCCCTCCCTTACACACAACACACACATCCATTTTCTCACATGCACACATGGACACAATGGCTCAGGGGAAAAAATACCCACATACAATTCTCTTCATGGGGATCATTTCTCATGGGGATGAAGTAGATCTAAGACTTGACTAAAGTATCCATTCAGTTAATTGAGATAATGAACTTGGAGTCTGAGCAGTGTCTAGCATATAGGTGGTACATATTAAAAATTATTATCATGTTAAAAGAGCTAATTATTCTATATATGCAATCCTTATAATGATCCTACAATGGCATTAATTATAGCAAATTGAACTATAGTCATGACTTACCCAAGATTACCAGTAAAGACTGGGCTGTCACTAAAATACACATAGCCACGTGTGGAGTTTGCATTTTTTCTAATGTGTCAAACTGTGTTTCATGGGGTAGCTCAACAGTATTGGGATATTGAAGGGGTTCAAAACATGCCCCACCCCCACCAAAAACAAAATAACTAACCTAATCCAAAACAAGGTACTCTATATTCTATTAGCCTCACTTAGAAACACAAACTATAAGATTAAAGAAGTTTACTTCTGCTTGAAAAATTAATGTTGTGTACACTGAAGCTCCCAGTACTAATAATTCTCTCAAGTGTAGCACTTGAGCTCAAGCCTTCATAAATTGTGCTAACCTCAAGATTAGCCCCCTTCATTTACCTGCTTATCTGACTGATGGGAGATTATAATTAACCAGACTGGCACTCACCTATCATACCAATTTACAGGTTCACACAAAAAAATATACTTTATGTGCCAACAGATAATCCACGTGGCCCTCAGTGGCCGGATATTAACCTTATTAAAAGGGTGGCTCCGTCATGCCCCTTTGTTGCTCAGAAATGACCAAGGCTTCCCTGCAGCTGCTGGAGTGAGAGCCCTGCAGCTCAACTTACATTTACAACTTTTGACCCTCTAAGCCAAATGTTCTTATCACTAATTCTTTACAGAGACCCACTTCATTGGCGGGATGGAGCTGCACAGGACGCTTGCTGTCCTGCCACATTGCCCCCTTTTTCCCCATTCTAATTCTACTCGGTCATCCTTGGTGGAACAGCCCACGGGCTCTGACTATTGCAACGATACCGATTACGGCAATCGTGTTGTTTCTTATAACCTATTTATTGCACTAGATGCTGGGATAATATGTTTTATCTCCACCACAAAATTGCAAGCTCCTGGGAGACCAAGGCTCTTTCTGATAATAAAGGTCTTTTAAGGCCCAGCACAGTGCTTCTCATCTAGTTACCGCAGGAGCCATCCGTCAAGCAAGTATTATTAAGCCCATATTACAGACCATGTTAAATACAGGTGCTATGCCATTACTTCAAAATGCAACATGACATGATCACTGTTCTTACAGAGCTCCTATTTAATAAGAAGGAGCTGATCACTTTATCAGCACTTTCAATAAAGTGGGGTAAGTGGGGGAAAGTTCATGTTCCAGAGAAAGCAGAGGTGACAGGGTGGGGGCTTTTTACAGCTGACACCTTTACTCACTGAATGAATAGTTGGGAGAAAAGAAAGGAAGGAAAGGAGAGAGGAAGAGGCAGGCATTAATGTTTTATAACATATTGTTTAAATAATGTTTTATTATATATTCCTGTGCTTTGGTTGCTTATAAATACACAGACAAATGAATACAGAGACAGACACACTCACACTCACCACACACAGTGAGTACCTATATACTCACTGTGAAAAGAGTACGGTCTGACTCTACATGAATCTACAGGCATCTATTTTCAGCAGAGATCCACCACAATCCCATTACATACTTGCCTGAATGGAGATCTAAGCTTGTCCATTCAATTAACTTCCTTACTAATTAACAATTGATATGAGACATACAGATCCTCCACAAGTATTCTTTCTTATTATATGAATGCAAATGTCCCTAGACAGCATGCGATGCACCATCGAATGTAATCGATTTTTATATATTGTTTATCTATTCCTTGGAGAGAGATAAAGGAAGTTCATTTTGAAGCTCAAATAAAGTTAGGTTTTAAATTCCAATTCTAGGTTAAGATTCATGCCAGCTTTTATTTAGCATATCCACCCACCCCTGTCCATGGGCCTTTCTGGTTCTGAAATATGGAATAATTCTACATGTATTTACATTCTTCCAGCCTGCTTATTCAGCAAGCTTTCTAAATAGAGGCTGATTGGTGCCAGGGTAACAAACACAGCCAAAGGGGACTTCAGATGGGGCACAAGGTCAGAAATGGACACTCTCATAAATGATGATTACAAAAATACAAACTAGATAGGATTGATTACCTTCTGCAAAGATCTCCCCAGAAGGAGGTGAGGGAATACATGTTGGGGATATACTCGCCAACAGGGATATGGAAGATAAATGTTTGGGCAGCTGAAAGGTAAGTACCAAAGTTCTGAAGCAGGAGAAAGCAGATGAAGGCAGGGAGTTGAGAGTTAAGGGCAAGAGGGTCACTTTTATTACGGTTCTTGGGGGAGGTGGCATCCGACTGCATAGGGCCTTGGGTATCAAGAATCAGGTTTTTCCCTCATTGAAATGAGCCATTGCTTTTGAGCTACAAAATGACTCACTAGACTTTAATTTTGAAAAGATTCCCTTTTTCTTCTTTAACTCAGCGTGAGGGAGTGATTAGATTTCACCAGAAAGACCAGGCAAGATAATATCTTAACTAGTGGGATAGAAATGACTGGTCATTTTACAAGGATATTAACTTTCTAGAGTTTAATTACATACTATCCCTTTAAGATAGTCAAAATCTAATTTTTTCATTTGTTGTTAATTTTATTTCCCAAATAGTTTCCCTTGTGAGAAATATTCTTGCAGAAAGTACAGGAACCGCAGCATATGAGAATCAGCCTCAGATGTTCTCCTAGAGGACCCCATAGAGTAGGTGCTATTTTCCTAGAAAACAGAAAGCAAACTTGGATGGAGTAATTGGCCTAAGGACACACAGAAATGCAGGTGCCGGAATCTGAATTCAGAACCAACATTCTCTGTGGCCCAATGTTCCCCGCTTGATAATTAAAACTCTTATTATTGCTTTTGAAAATAAAAGTTCTAGTTTTGCAAACAGCACAGTTCTAGTTTTGTAGAATTTCACAATTTGGATAATTATAAACCAATACCCCGGGGGAGCTGGATTGGCCAGACGAACCTTGATTGCTAAATCTGTCCTCCCGCAGGTGAGGACTTTCTCTTGGTTCCCCCAACAAACTACAGCCAGTCCTGAGAAAGTGTGCCCTCTGTGAAGTAGCTGGTTGAACAGACCTTTATGCAACATGTTGGGTAAGAATGCAGTATGTGTATTTATGTAATGCAAGCACGTGTGCACGTGTGTGTAGGAGAGGGAGAGAGAGACAGACAGAAATAGGTAGAGAGAAAGGTCTTGATTCCAGGTATGCAAAAATATAGGCACGCAGCACACCATCCCGTCACATCCCATCCTGCCGCAGCCCATCCCAAGGGCGCGCAAGGCAGAAAGAACCTACCACACAGCCTGAACCTGCCAGCCTCATCCTTGGACCTCGCACTTGGCCATGGGAGTTGAGGAAGGACCAAGCTCATCTTCTCTAGAGTTCAGTTTGCAAATGAGATATTTGAAAGCATCAATCCATAGAGCCCTTGCTTCTCTCCTCATCATCTCATTCTTTCTCCTATTTGCTTGCTGTTTTTTTTAAACTATTTTTTCCCTTGTAAAAGGAAATGCATCCATTCCTGTTACTAGGTACAACAATAAAAGTAAACGATTCTTTCCTTCTGTTTCAAAGAAATGAAGCCTTTTACTTTTATCTTCAGACTAGAAGAGAGAGGCTTTCTATTTTGCCCCTCGGCAGCGGGAGTGAACGCTTTCTATTTCAACAACTCCACCCATGCGCCAGTGGTTTCCTTCTCAAAGGGTCAGGGAAGTCCACAGAGCCCACGCAAGCCGGGTATGAGAATGACCCAAAGAACCCCCACAGACATTCAGATGACCATTTTGAACAATAACTGTTTTAAGGATTCTTATCTAGGAATAGAGAAATGTTAGTTCCTGAGGGAGCAATGATTTTAGGACAGGGATTTGTGCCCCCTAGTGACATGGAGGCGGGTGGGGGAGAAGGATCAAGCTTAGGCTGAGACACCAACATGAGTGGGGAGGGGGGTGGAGAGAGAGGGAAGAGCTTACCAGGCAGAAAATGCAACCTCAGGTGGCCCTCACTCCAAAGAGTTTTTGAATCATTCCTCGCATTCAGTTACAGGAGCTGTTCAGATGAGGGTGATAATGAGGCAAAATTAGCACAGAATATTGGCTTAGGATGGAGGTGCTAGAATCACAGAGATCTTTGTTCCAATCCCAGTTCCCACACTCCTGAGCTGTGTCATTTTGGGAAAGGTGTGTGAATACCTCTGGCTCCCATTTGCTCATGTTCAATAGAGCTCACTAATCATAGGATGGTTGGGCTCCTTAAGGAAAACAATGTGTGGGAAATGCTTATTCAATACAGAACCAGGACAGCCTTCCTGTGAGGGTACCTTGCTGATTACATCACAAGGGACTCCCCAGTACGGGGGCCAGAGGAAGGCTGTCCAAGGAAGGCAGCATTCTGAAAAGGATAACTGGTTAACACCTGTGTCCCCATCACAGATCAGCCCCAACTGAACCCCTAACCTTGAGAAAATTACTCAATCACAAAGAAATGGTGTCAGATGGTGGCAAAGCCAGGCAGGGAGAGGACATCCAGATTATCACTCTGTCTCTGTGCCCCCCAAATTATACTACCACAGCCAGGTCACTTCCCCAATGTGGGCCTCATTTCTCTTTGTGTGATATGCCTGAGTCAGGCTAAACTAGAAGCTCCAAATTCTAAAACTCTTTGCGGGCTTAATTTTCACCGATATGGCGGGTCCATTTCTGACTCTATGAGCATGACAGCCTTTGACAAATGTCCCCAGTTCCTCTGTGATGGTCATTCATCAATTCCAATTATGGGACCAGAAGAGGAGCAGTCAGAAACCAGCCTGCAGGGGTACATGCCTGAAGGGAGAGGGCAAAGCTATCATCAGCAGTGATCAAATAGTGACCATTTCTTGGGGAAGCTGTTAGTCAAATTCACTGCTTTTCTCTGGGACCATTTCCCTTTACCTCATAGCCTGCAGGGCAGGACACAGAAGGGGGCTCAGCTGCTTCTCCTACAAAGACAAATGGGTCTTGAATAATTTGTACTTACAGTATTAATTACGAAATCATCTCCTTACTTGTTTATCATTCTTTGAAGATCTTTCTAATAGTCTTTCTAAAATTTCAGGTGCATAATATCATTTAAACACTGATTCACGTGCTGTGCCCAAGTGAACTCCCCAGGGAAATCCTAGTCATTGTAATATTTGAAAATGCCTCTCTAAATCAGCAAGCCTTGCACAGACTCCATTGGCAAATTCAATCATTCCTCTGCACTGGGCATTGTTATTTCTGGCTCCCTTAAATGCCTGGAGTTCACTCGCCCTCACTCCAGTCGGTCTGAAATGATATGAATATGTTGTAAGTTTAGGGGCATCAACTCCATTAACATTAATATACAATAAAGAACCCCACAGTATCATAAAAACAAAAGCTTCACACAATATCTGAAAAGCCTTTCAAGAGGAGAATAAACAATCTAGTGATAGCTTCTTTTCCTCGTACTATCAAGACTATATATAGCATACAGGTGGTGTTCGTATTTATATAATTTTCCTCCATTCAGGTGAAAAAAATGAGGGCAGGGGTGCTGACTAGATTTTAATTAGCTCCCTAATTCCTGAGTTTCCCTAAGCAAATAGGATACTTTGTTGCTAAAAGCAGAAGTTAGTAATTTGATATTAGAGGCACCACCACATGTTTCTCCCCAACGTTGGTTACTGCAACTGCAAAGAGATGACAATTTAAATCTCTGGAGTCTACAAATAGAAAATGAAAAATAATTGGAGCTCACGAAGGGAAGCCATGCAGAAACCACAAGGAAGGGAAAAGAACTGTCACAAAACAGCCTCTCACGTGGAAATGGGAACTCTCATGTTAGGCTTTCGACCCCTCAGAGCTCCGTCATTGCCAACACAGGCAGTTCATCTACCCAGTGTGGAGGGGCTGACTGGATGCCATTTATCTAAATGAGTGAAATTCCTCATGAAACCCTCTTTCCCTCTTTTCGAAGCTAAGCTGAAGGCACAGGGAATTTCAGGTGTGTAAAGTATCTTAACAGTGATCCTTCCTAACCCCAGATTTCACACGTGATGTCCAGGTGTGTCATCCCCAGTATGTGTTTCACCCATACGCTCTTAACCATTCCATCAGCGTGATTACACTTTAGACAGGCTTTTCTTCCTGACTCTAGAACCCTCATCACCTATTTTTTACAGCATTTACTTTAGAAAACTTGTAATTATAAATACATTCTCTGACGCTTTGATGCACAAATTTTTTTAAAAACCTCTTGCCAGTTTTGTCACTCAGAAACATCCTTTTCCAGGACCTGGAAACTGTCTCTTTGAAATGACATTAACAAAGGAGATGGTACTCCCTTTTCCAAATTTCATCAGGAGGGTAGAAGCCTAATTTTGGCGGGCACCTTGTTCCAAGTTGCAAAACTGCCACTTGTCATAGAGATATGTGAAGTTTATTTTTCTTTTAGATAAAGCTATGCCTTGCCCCTACCTCCAAACAGCTCACTCAAAATCTTAATGAAAGTCTTAACTCCTCTTTCTTAGTGGAGTTAAGTTGACACTTAATTGTAGCCTCTGACCCTTACTGCAACAGCCTTCAATAGTCTTCCTTGCCTGTTTGACTTTGAACGGAGCAATCTCTGCCTTCATGTGTTCATCCTGCCCATGCTTGGAGCTTTGAGACAAAGAGCAAGGGCCCCAGCAACTTGTGGGCAGCCATTCTTTCCTTGTTCACCCCTGACCTTAGATAATTCTTCCACTAGCAATTCTCCCAACCAACTCTAGTTCTTCCCTTGGGGTCCATATAGAATAAGCCTAATATTTTATACATCATTTAGATGTCTAAAGGAAAGTTCTCCAGGTTCAGTTTTTCCAGGACCATGACAGAGAGCTCTGAGCCTTAGGGCTTGAATTTGGCTGTGTTTAAAAAACAAAAAACAACAACAACAACAAAAAACCACTCTGTAAAGGAATATAAACACAGGTAGAGCTGATTTCTAGGCTGTGGGAAATTGTGAATACGGAACAATCACCCATAAAGCCAGGACCCATGACTTCACAGAATAAGAGTCAGGGGATTTTCAGGTTACTTTTCTTATAATTAAAACATCCTTGATTTCCTGAAAGAGAACTTTCATGAATTCCTTAGTCATGCAGATACCAATAAGGCCTAACTGGATTTACCCAAGCTTCTGGTCATCTTGGTAACTAATGATTCATTGAGCATTTCTGTGCCCTTTGAGTCATACTCAAGGGAGAAGCTGGAACCACAGAAAATGACTTAGGCTTAAACTGGACTTTAAAGATAAGCATTTCATCCAGTCCTAGAGCAGCTTCTGCCTATGGCTGTCAGAGGCACTCCCAGTGATGGGAGTCAAACTTCCAGGGAAGCCCACACCAGCGCCACCTGGCTCTCCATACCTGAAAATGCTACCACACACTGAAACCTTTCCTACATTTCAACACCAGTCCCTGTTCTGCTCTCAGAAGCTGCCTAGAACATATCTAATATTATCCCAAAGCATGCCAAAAGAAACACTCAAAAAATGTAAAATCATGACTCTCATGCACAAATAAAAATATACTAATGTTTAGAGAATTAATTATGGTCAATTATAATATGAGGAAGACAAGAAGTTGTTAAAGCAGTTCAGAGTCAAAGTCAAAACACTACAGAATTACATGGAGTACAGGAATGTGGAGCTAAATTGCAAATGAAGACAAACTAATTTTTCCACTGGGAGAGGGAAAGTAATTGAAATTCTACTGGCCAAGATAGCATTTGCATTTCCACCAGCTACCTATAATTCATAGAGGTGCAAAGTAGCTTAAAGACAATGAACAGGACTAGAATGGAACAGCATGAATAGGTGTACTCTAGCACATGAATAGTTTTCATTGAAGTGTTCTTTTTTAAAATATGGACAGAGTCTTAATACTGTCTATGAGATTGTAAAAAAAAAAGCTCTGAAAACTGAAAGCTATTATTTTATGTATTTGGCATTTATATGTCTGTTAGTGTCAACAACTGTTTATTTTAATGCAGAAATGTTAGTGTATTTTATTACAACTATCACCCCACACACCTCTGAAGGCATAATATATACTATATTCACATATGAGCTTCTTCAAATCAGAAAACATCTGAATTCTTGAATCCATTTAGACAACAAGTGATAGTGTGTTGAGTGCTTTAGTCAGCTTATATCTTAGCCAATAGTATGAATCTCTTCCCAACTTCATACCCGGTGATTTCTTTTTGGTAGCCCGATTATCCAACCTGGGAGTATTTACAGAAGAAAATAAGAGAGCTACAAATCAGGGCTTTTCTGTGTTTGTACGTGTGTGTGTGTGTGTGTGTGTGTGTGTGTGTGTGTGTGTGTGTGTGTTGAGAACCGGTTGTTAAACACTTACCAGCACACCACTGCCCCCAAGAATTTCAGGTAAGGGATTATTCACCTTTATCCCAGCAACTTGAACAGGGTATGGGAGAATAAATACACTAATTCCCCGTCCTGAAGGAGTTCACAGTCTAGTAAAGAGCTTGTGGTCTAGTAAATACATTTACATGTTTATAAACATAAGATTGTTCTAGGATTTATGCTTCCCCCAAGGTGGTTGTTTCACAGCAGACTTGTGAGCCTACTGTCCATCAAAACATAGATAAAATCTAAGTCAATTCAATTTAAGAACTATGCAGGAGTGTGAGGCCACTAGATGCCTCAAATGATACAAATAGTAGATGATGTTCCAGATCATCTACTATTGGAATGTGAAAACACGTATTTCACTTAGATATAACTTGTGATAAAGGCTAAGGGCTTCCTTTCAAGTAATGATTTTTCGAGGAAAAAGATGACATAACCAAAACCTATTCTGTGCATTTTCTCTACTCCGCAGTGTAGAATTAACCTTAGTCTCGTCTTTAATGGGGCATTTTTTAATGTAACAAACATATTTAAACACTAAATATGTGCCAGGCACTTTGCTAGGTAGCAGAGTTTCCACAGTAAATAAGCACCGCAGTCAATTCTTAAGAAACTTGTATTCCAGTGGGAAAGAATGATATGGACACATGATCGTGATAATACACCATGATGCCTAATATAAGAGAAGTATTGGGCTGAATACAGATCAAAGCAATTAGTTCTGTGAGAATGAAGTAGGGAAGTCTTTCCGAAGGAGACCGTGAAGGAAGAATTAGACTTTGTCAGAGAAGGGAGGAAGGGCATGCAAGTCGCAGGAAGTGGTATATGAAAAGCTCTACACAACGCACACAATGCAGGATCCTTTAGGAGAAGAGACAAGACAGGTCAAGAATAGAACGGAGTATTAAGATTTCTGTATGCCTTCAAGACAGGGAACAAATAGAATAAAGCTATGATGTTCAAGGCTTATTTTGTATATAAAGATTCCAATAAGGAGACGAGAACATGAAAGGAAAATAAAAAGAAAGAAATCTCCTGGATACACAGCTATAAAGTTTAGGGCTCAAAACTTTCTGAGCTGCTCCAAAGTCTTTAGAGAGTAAGCACCGTGACAACAGAGAACATTCCATATTCATGTTTTATCTTCTGGACCTAATGGTAGTGTCTCCCACATGGTAGGCAATCATTAAACACTTGGTGAAACGAAGAAGAGAAAAATAAGACGCTCAAACACAGCAACAGTCATTTCATTTTCTGTTTTGCTTTGGCTGCAGATACCGTACTAGCTTCATTCTTTAAGGTGCTGGGATTATCTCCCCCTTTGGTGCATTCGGATCTCCCTGATCTCTCTCCCCATTGAACTTAACTCCTAAAACTCTCAGTCCCTGAAGTCTAGCTGCCTGGCCCTCCTTGCATTTCCTAAGCACAGCAGTGAGAAGTTTCTCCAAGAACTTTCCCTTGCGGGCACTTGAATTACTGTCTTCTCTGCGGTAAATCCTCCCCTGAACTCCCTGTCAAAGACAGTACTCCTCCTCCTCCAGCTCTCCTACTCCTACTCTTCTTTACTATGCTTTATTTACCACAGTCCCACATTATACTATAGATTCACTTATCTTTTATCTTCCCCCATCAATGGTAAACCCCATATTGGCTGATATTTTGTGTTGCTTACTCTTTTACTCCCAGCACCTACATCAGTGCCTGGTACATAGAAAGTACATAGTAAAATTTTGTTAACTGCAATGAATTGAAAAATAAACCGCACTCTTTGGCATGCGTATTTGGGAAGTTTTTTTTTTTTTTTTTTTTTGAGATATTTTTAAAAGCAACTGCTAAATGCTAATAAACTTAAAACAAAAACCAACAGGAGAAATCACTAATTATAAAAAGAATTCAAATAAATATGCAAAAATGCTTCATAGGAAGTGAATATATCTAAAAAATTGTAAGTACCAAGGAAAAGCAACAAAATACCAAGTTAAATGACAAGGTCAATATTTAATTTGCTAGTTGCCCACTCAAAAGCCATTTTCCCTTCTTCCTTTAAAATCCTAGTTTTAGTTTGGGACTTATACAGAACCCCAAATAACAGACTTCATTCCCTAGCATCTTTTGTCCCAAGGTTTAGTCATATCACTAAGTCCTGACCAAATGGAATAAAAGTCAAAGTGTCCTATGATAATTTCAAGAATGATGCTTTAAAGAAGTAAATTCAGAGTAGAAATAACTCCATAATGTCCTTCCTCCATTTTGCCTTTCTGCTTCCTGGAAGGTGGACACGGTAGCTGGAGAGTTGGCAGCCACTGTGCTCATGTTTTGACCTTGAGGCTTAAAACTTTATGCTAGAATACTAGAACAGGGGCATAGAAGAAGCCTGCATGCCTTATAATTTTAATAACTATCATACCAAATGTGTACTATATGGTACTCTGCCTTTATCTCAGGATGTGTTCTAAGACCCCCAGTGAATGCCTGAAACCATGGGCAGTCCCAAACCTTATACAGACTGTTTTTTCCTCCTATATATGTACACTTTATTGCTTCTCTTTGGCATATCAGAATTGCTAACATTACTACTTTTGCATTTTGGAGTCATTTTTTAAGTAAAATGAGGGCTACTAGAACACAAAGGGATGATTTGCATCGCAGACAGAATGAAGAGGGATGGCGAGAGATTTCGTCACATTCCTCAGAACGGTACACAATTTAAAATGTATGAATTGTTTGTTTCTGGAATTTCCCATTTAGTATGTTCAGATGGCCTTTGATTATAGGTACCTGCAACCACAGAAAGGGGAACCATGGATAAGAGGAACTGCTATATTTCCAGAATTTTCTACAGAACAGAATAAACCCTGTGTGCTGGTGCCACTGTCATTTACATAAAGTTCTTACCTCATGTTAATATCTTAAAATATCCTCAGAGGCATGTTTATTTGCCTGACAAGGCATTTGCCAGATTGGGTAGTCACCAGATAGGAAACTCTGCTTACCAGACCCAGTAATGAGTCTGAGTAGTCTAAAATAGATACTATTGTAGCGTCACTGTTCTTATTGTGATTGTTGATATGTTCACCACTTGTTTAGGTAAGGACATCTGTTAATTTTCAAGATTTCACTAAGTTCTATATAAATATTAATTAAGCACAATAGCTATGAAAAACAAACTAAATGCTTGTTATTGTGGATTTAGGAGCAAAGCACTCAGGGTAATTGCATGCTCATTTTGGGAACTTCTAGTAGTTTGTAAAAACAGACAACTTGTACATGGTGTAGGCAAGATAAACACAAGGGAAATACAAGGACTGCAAGAGCATGAAAAAAATCTCTGATGCTACTAGGAAGCTAAATGTTCAGGAATTACTAAATGAATCATGAGATCTCTTCTAGCCTGTAGAATTAGAATGGAGCTCCCAGCAAAAAGACAATACTTGTCCATGCTTCTAATGATAGCAACTAAGTATGGCATTCTATTAAGCTCTTCACAGTTATTAAATGCAGATAAAATACATGTTCTTTACATATATGATACAAGCACCATGGCAGCCCTAAGAAGTGGATACTACTATGATCTTCATTTTTTCAGATGAGGAAACCAAGGTGCAGAGATGCTGCATAATTTACTCAAGATCCCACCTTCAGTCAACACGGGAAGCTGAACTGAAATCCAAGTAGGGAAATTTAGACTCCACATACCTAGTGATCAATCTATGTGACTACTGCATGACAGCATGTGAAGAAACAATAACTTGGGGAGTAATCACTGAGACATTCTAGTGAAATGGCTGAATAGAAATACCACCAATTTAAGGAAACCAGAAAACAAGGCACAAGCCACAGAGACTGGATTTGGATAAGATACGTCTCGGTATTAGGATGTCAGCAACACCTTCTATTGCTTCCTATCCTGCCCTTTGTTAAAAGCTGAATGTACAGAAACACTTAAAAACAAAGTTCACCTTAGAACAAACAATTCTTGACTTGTTTTACAAAAGACCAAGTGGATCGATATTTTAAGGAGTGTCTCATGTAATTTTTTATAATAAATATTAGAGTAGCAAAGTCCATAAATAATGTCTTCATTCTTACAATCAGAAGGTATTCCAGGTTGTGCCTAGGAAGTGTTCCCACTCATTTGCATTTGATCTTTTTTGAATAAGCGCACAAGGAATGGCATGTTGGCTCATGTGACGAAACTTGGCATTGCTGGCACTCATGAGGATATGATGTATGAGCATCACCTGTGGGCATACATTTGTGGGGAACTTGTGTCAGGTGAAAGGACACCGGATTGGAGTCAAGAGGCCAGGCATCTTAGCTCTGCTATTTAGTAGCTAAGGTGATTAAGTAGATTCTTTCAGATTACGGAAAATCCCTTTCCTAGTAGGCAAAACAATAAGAGCATTATTAGTTGGAACAGCCATCCCCAACGTCTTCTTCCTGTCATAAAATCATGATGTTCTGCTACATAATCCCCCTACTCAGGTTGCCGTGAGCAGGCCAGGTCTCATGTCAACTGACAGAGTGAGATTGAAGCATTAATAAATTAAAATTTTAATGTATTTCCTACTGATTGCTACACTGATTGAGCATCTAATATGTGGCAAGTTTTCTGTAATATATTTTACAGGCTTAATAATACTTACTTCAATCTACATGGAAGATAACAATATAGTTTCAAATATAATCTCCAATGAGAAAAAGAGGAGCTCAGAGAGAATGTAAGTACTTGCTCGGGCTCACACACCTAGAAAATCATAAAAAAGAAATTTAAGCCCCACACAGGTTGTTAGTCGGAATGAAGGGAATTTAAACTCAGACCTGGCTCACTCCATGCTGTGGACTGTATTCCCTATAGCTGTCAGAGCTACAGTGGCTGTTGAGCAACTTCGGGAAAATTCATTAGATTGATTAGTCCAATTAACTCAGAAACTGACATACAAAAACAGGCAGGAAACCCCTGCTGGGTCCAAGAAATAAAAAGACATGCCCCCTGGCCTTGATTGAATGAATATGAGGAGGCCCATGGAAATTTCCCCACAGAGTGAAAAACACTAAGACAGTCTGGGAAAGGACAGAGCTCAGGACTAATTCAAGAAAGAAACAAAGGAAAGAATTAAGAACTGCTTAGGAAGGCAAAAAGCCGAATGAGGGAGCTCAAAGAATAGGCACTCTTTGGCAAGCCCAGAGGCCAAAGGACTGAGAGGGAAATGTGCAGAGCATTCCAGAAAGCAAAGAGGAAAAAGGTCTGTGAGTTGAGGAACATGGCTTTCTTTGTTCAAAGCTGGTAATGAGATTAATCTTTGTGTGTGTGTGTGTGTGTGTGTGTGTGTGTGTGTGTGTGTGTGAACAAATAAAGCAAGTGAAAAAAATAAGAAGGGGAATTTCCCCTCTTATTTAGTTGCAGGTATTCTTATATAGTTGCATGTATTTTTATATAGCATTAAAACGATTTAAACAATTATTGTTCAAACAGTGATTCTTTTTTATATATCATCTTGGGGTACCATATTCTCATCATAAACTACTTCCAGTAAACTATTAACTGTTAAAGCAAAGGTAAGTAAGTCTTTATCCCCTCCCCTTTCCTCTTGCATTTCTTTTTCTCCTTCCTTCCTTCCTTCCTTCCTTCCTTCCTTCCTTCCTTCCTTCCTTCCTTCCTTCCTTTTTTTTGCTTAATTATGTAACTGCAAAACCTATAGATTTCTACTATGACTTTAGAGCTGTACTGAGACTTTCATATTTGCTAATACTTACTCAGTGAAGATGAACTTGACCATTTCTTTTGTGGAGGATGGGTGACAGAAGCTGACTATTCTTTTAGCCATCATTAGCTCCCACGCCCTCAGAACTAAAATGCCTGCTTGTTTGTTTTCTGAAGTTAGCCAGCCCAAAATACTGATTTTCTTTATGCTCTCCCTGGTTATCCCTTCTGTTTTGTGAGTCAAGCCTCAGACTGGGAGGTACCAGGTGGCACAATCCAGGGTTTTTCTTTTTGTCCAAATGGACACTTTTTTTTTCCCCAGAAGACAGACAAGGCTTTCATGATACCAAATGGATCATTTGATTAGAACAGCCTAGTTATCTTCTAAAACAAGACTAAGAAGTGGAATTTGGGAGTCAAGGGAGCAAGGACAGCCCAGAAAGAACATAGAACTGGAATAGAAAGACCCAGGGGATTCCCAGAAACTAGAAGAGCATAAAATCTTTCTGTGAATTTCCCCAGTTATAAAACAAAAAGTGACTGTGAAAACAAATGGCATCATCAACGCACCTCTCAATGTTCTGCACCAAAAGAAACAGAGTTTGTAACAAGTCATCAGAGTAATGGGAAAACTTCAAGTTCTTAGGTGCAGGGGGTGGGGAGTACAGGGCTGGAAGGGATGTCAAAGTCAGTCTTTCTGAAAATGACTAATTACAGGCAGGCAGCAGCAATCACAGAGCATCTGAAGAAATCCAGGCTCCGTTTCAGTTCTGGGGAAGGAAGTCATTAGGAGGTTAATCAATTTTTCTCTAAGCTCATTAATAATAGTATCTGGTTGCACATAATCTGTAAATTATGGAAGATCAAAATTTAAAAGTGGTGTGGTTGGAAAGACTGAAGGAACATAATAAGGGTTAGAATATCTATTGTATGACAACACATGGACTTAACACGCCAGATAATTTCTTCCACTTCCTACTTACATACGCAGAAACTTGAAGTAAAATGATAAATAATAAATAGCTAACATTTATTGAGAGATTATTCTGTTTTAAGCACTTTGTTGCTTGTTTATATGGATTATCTCATATGATAATCACAATCACTTGATAAGATATTTTATATTAATATCTCCATTTTATAGACAAGAACTCTAAGGCTGATCAAGAGTAAGTAACCTTAGTAAGAAACAGTAAATACAGCATGTAAATAGCAAAGCCAGGGCATAAAAATATTATTTTTCAGGTATGAGTAAATTGTAACTGAGAGGGATATTATGATGGTAGAAATAAAGATTTTAGAGTCAAAAAAAAAAGAGCAAAAATACCCCCAAAACTATGGGTTGAGTCCTGGTGTTATCATATATTAGAAGTGTGTGTGTGTTTAGGTAGATTTCTGTATCTTTCCAATCTTCTTATCCTTAAAATGAAAGCCATACTAACTACCTTGCAAGTCTGCTATACAAATTAAACGAAATAATACATGTACAGGGCATAGTACAAGATGATCATGATAACAGCCATTCTTCATGTTTTCTTCTTTTAATAAGTGTTTTAAATGTCCCTGATAAATAACAGATAGCATCATTATTTTTACCAAACAATGGCATCTAGTGGGCACTCCAATAATGTTAATACCTTCTCTCCTCTTCTCCCATCTCTCTTTATATACAAACTATTTAATAAGATAATTAGCTGATTAAATTAATAAAATAAGAATGTACATTAAGAAGACAACAATACCAAAATATTAAAATTTAATTAAAGAAAGATATGGCTGTATATACACATTTTTATTGAAAACTAAACTTTAAAAAGTGGGCGTTATAACTCTCTCTACAAAGTAATCAAGTTTCTTTAAAAATGAAATCATAGGTAAAGCCAAAATCTAGGCTAAAAGTCTATTATATGGCAGCTAAGTGTCAATATGTGTCAAGATGAATTAACATATGACAGGTCTATTTTAGTGAGATGAAATTCAAGAGAAATCTGAATACCTGCAATTTCCTTAATATCCTGTAGAGTTTCATATGACTAATGCTCTTTCTTCTAAAAATGCTGTGCATTCATATCTCCTTCTGTACCATTAGTATTACAGAATTATCTGGCTATAAAAATTGGCATATTTTTCTTACTATATTTCAACTACATTTGATTTTGATAGATAAACTCAACCCCAGGAAATGAAAACAGTAAGGTTGCTGGGGCAAGGAGGGAACTAAAGGGGGCCGTGATCATAAATGCTACTTAGTAGTAGTGGGGAAATGCAAGTCAGAATCACAGAGCAGTGAAAATTCTAGATTCACTTACAAAATTTAACTATGGCCAGAAAAACACTGTAGCTGACCTCCACGTCAACACAGGGCTTCAGGTGAACAAATAGGCTCTTGTGGCCTTTGAGTCTTAAACCTTAACACTATTTTTAAATGTAAATATGCCTGTTTGCATATATATTGATAAATAGATGCTTGTGTGTACATCTATACACACTTAGTTAATGTTAATATTGTATATAATTAAGTGAACTAAGTGATACAGATATTTGTGAATTAATTAAACCCAGGGTAGAGTCCCTGGTTCCTCACCATGGCCACAGCCTTTCCGCTCTCATCCACCTTTGCCCATGCCCTCACTCTGCTGCATCCTCCCTGGCTTCCATCCCATCCCTCTTGCAAGCCAGGCATCTCTCCCCTCAACGTTTCTGCACTTCCTAGTGCCTCTGCCTGGAAAATTTCCCTCTAAATATCTATATAGATTGCTCCTTCACTTTAGTTTTTTTAAGTTATTTACCCAAATGCCTCCTCAAGATGTGTTTTCTGACCACTCTATTTACAATGGCAGTCACGCCTCTGTGCCCTGCCCCCCCCCACATGTATTAGCCTTATGAACTGGTACAGCTGGGTAGTAGACCTTACCTCTCCAAAATGGTAGCCATTATCCCCCTGTGGCTATTTAAGTTTAAACTTAAATTAGTTACAATGAAATAAAATTTAGAACGTCAATCTTTTTTCTTTTGTTGATTATGTTCCACTTAAAGGTGAGATCATATGGTATTTGTCCCTCACCGCCTGGCTTATTTTGCTTAGCATAATGCTCTCCAGTTCCATCCATGCTGTCGCAAAGGGTAGAAGCTCCTTCTTTCTCTCTGCTGTGCAATATTCCATTGTGTAGACGTACCATCGTTTTTTGATCCATTCATTTACTGATGGGCACTTAGGTTGCTTCCAGCACTTGGCTATTATAAATTGTGTTGCTATGAACAATCTAACAATAAGCAGAGGGGAGGGGGGAGGGGACAATGGGGGGAAGGGTTTTCAAGAACTACTGTAAAGGACACAGACAAAACCAAGGGGGAGGGTGGAAGCAATGTAGGGAGGTGGGTTTGGCTCTGGTGGTGGGGAGTGGAGGGGGGGAAAATGCAGGCAACTGTAATCGAATATCAATAAAACAATTAAAACTAACTAACTAACTAAATATGTCAACCTCTATTCATACTAGGTATATTTCATATGTTCAAAAGCCACATGTGGCCAGTGGCTACCATGCTGGAAAGTACAGCCATAGAACATGTCTGCCATTGAGGAAATTTCTGTGGGACAGTGTTTCCTCAGACATGCATACACTTGATATACTTGTTTACTTTCATACACCCCTTTGCCAACCCACACATATAGAGCCTAACTCATGAGCTCCAAAAAGGTCAGAATTTTTGTCTGTTCCCAGAACCTATGGTAGTCCTTGATCTAAAGCAGATACTCAATATATATCAGTTGAATGAATGAATTCAAACAACTATTCATTAAAAAGGAAATAAGGGAAAATTTGCATCACTTAGTCCAGCATTTCACGGGAATAGGCTTTTCATACCAGTATCATGGTAGATACTTACAGATTACTGATGGATAGAGGCCATCAGTCACTCTACTTGATTTTATACCCAAGATATGCATTTGCCCTATAAAAATCACTTTTATTTTTAATTATACCCATTAGAATGAAGGCAAAAATGTGAGTGATCACTACTTCTGTGGCTGACCTTACAAGGAATACAAATTACTTCTGAAATTTGAACTCATCATTGTCAATACTGCACAGAACTGTTTGATATGTATTAAGAATTCATTATTGGCCAAAGCAACAGCTTTCAAATGAAATCAAACTAAAAATGCTTTAGAACTGTAGCCATTTCATTCAATTTTTTTTAACTTTTGAAGACCTTTATTTTTATCATATTTTTCTAACTATAACAGAATGAAGCCTGATGGAATATTAAAATTACACAAATATTTAAAAGGAACAACACAAAATCTTATAATCCAACTACAATCCTAGTTTACAGTTTGAAAAATATGTTCATTTTTTCCATCTATTTCCATTCCTGTTTTTAATTCTGTAAGGTGCTATGTAAGGTACTTGACTTTCAGCTCCACCCCCCTTAGCATTATAGTAGACCTTGGAATTCATATATTCATTTATTCTTAATTTATTTTTAATGCCCCTGACCTGTAATGATTTGTATGTTTCTTTTTTATTGAGGCATAATTGACATACAACATTATATTAGTTTCAAGTGTATAACATAATATTTGATATTTGTATATATCGTGAAGTGTACACCACAACAAATCTTGCTAACATCTGTCACAATACTAACTGTATATTTTTTTCTGGTATTGAAAACATTTAAGATTTACTGTCTTAACAACTTTCAAAGATGTGATACAGTATATATATTAACAATAGTCACGCTGCTGTATATTACAGTGCCATGACATATTTATTCTATAACTGAAAATTTGTACCTTTTGACTCTCTTTAACCATTTCTCCACCCGACAACCCCTAGCTCTGGCACCATCAGTCTGCTGTGTCTATGAGCTAGGGCCTTTGTTTTTTGTTTCAGATTCTACACATAAAGAAGATCATACAGTACTTCTCTGTCTGACTTATTTTACTTCGCAGAATGCTCTCAAAGTTCACCCTTGTTACCACAAATGGTAAGATGGTAGGATTTCATTCTTTTTTATGGAATATAGCTATGCACGCGCGCACACACACACAGCAGAGTTTCAATAGGTAGATAATGTAAACAGAGCAGCTGGAGCACAACGAGAACAAGAGATGGTGGTAAAAGCTGAGGAAGCACTTTGAGCAAAAGCTGGAAAGTGGCCAAGTATGAACAAATTTTCAGCAACAGCGAGCAGTCAGTCACCAGCCTTATTGGAACAAAAGCATATACGAGCCCTGTACAGAGGTATCCAGCAATGTAATATGAAAAACAGAGATATTTATAGAAGAATATACAAGAAACATTGCACGTAGAGAAATGACACCTCAGTCCCCTTCAAAGTAGGCACCTTGGGACCTCACACAGTTCTCCCATTTGCCATCATCTGCCCTGTCATATTTTCCTGAATCTGACAGTCTGAAATATCTTCCCTTTTAAAGGTGATTTTAGTTTGGGCAAAAGCCAGAAGTCACAGGGCACCAAATCTGGGCTGTAGAGGGGCTGCGTCACCTGGGTGATTTGATGTTTCACCAAAAAACTCTGCACAAGCTGTGATGCATGAGTGGTTGTATTGTGATGAAGCTGCCAATCATCAGTTGTCTACAGCTGTGTCCTTTTGAATCATCCCAATAGTTTCCACGGAGGAATGTTCAGGCTTAATGCAAAATTTGATGCAGATTCATTGCTCTATACACTCAGTCATTTTGAATGCGATGGCCACACCGTACACATGCTCACTCAACAGCATCTACTGCCCCACTGACTAGAACAGTAAAGTCATAATTATTCATGCATGGGCATTCCAGGGCACTCTCCTTGGCTGCCAGGTTACATGGATGTCACACAAACCATTCTCATTATATTAATAATGGCTGGGCTTTTTTCTGGACAGACCTTGTATACACAGGAAAAGGTTAAGAAATATAGCAAAGAAAATATAAGAAAAAGCTAGACATATAGACGGTTTCCATATTACAAAATACTTTGAGTGGCAGGATAATGAATCTATCCTTTATTATGTTTGTAATGGGGAGATCATGATAGATTTCATTGAGTCCAGTAGGTACTAGTTAAAATGGCAAAGACAGTATTGTAAGTTATCCTGTCATCAGAGAAGCAATTGAGGCCTGGACTGCCTGGGATGCAAGAGATGATATACATAAAGGAATCACGTGTGTGTGTGTGTATGCTGTATATCATAATCATTTACTGTATATCATATATGTGTGCATATATATGATAAAGGACACACACGTGTGTTTGTATATGTGTGTGTACTTTATATATTAGCACATATACATGCTACACACACATACATATGATAGGACATTAGCACTTAAGCACAGAGCAGGAGAACACAAGTGCTAGTGTGACTCAGAGATTTAGAACAAACAGAAAAATATCAGGCAATTAGATGGCTCATTTCAATATCATAATCTTCTCTTCCATGTTGAATAAGAAGAATACAGGGGACTTGGGCAGGATAAAGTGCCCAAAACTCCCACTCAGTAGAGGTCTAGGAAATTACTTCTGCTACTTCTTTTTTTAGCTTCCTAAGAAGGAACCAAACCAAGGCTGAGCTCAGTGTCTGTCCAGAGTGCAATGTCTGAAAGGTGCCTTTCTCATTTGCATGATTGGACAATCATTAGTGCACCACTATTTCCAAATGTCACCTAAGAGAACAGACAAGGTGCCAATAAGAGGTTATCTGCAGAATGAGATTTGCCAACCACAATTTTATCTGCAGTGCCTTTCGGGAAATTAATTCTTCGCCTCCTTTCCAAGACCTTCCATTCACGTATGTCTTTGCAAAACTAATTATTTGTAAATGACTGCATGTTTTCCTTACCACTGCAAGGAGACTTCAGTTTCTACAACTTATCCTACACTGCTTTAGTTTCTCCTGTAAATTAATTTTAAAAAGTTTTCTTTCTCTTCTAAGATTAAAACCATTAGTTAAATAAACTGAGACATGCAGCTTGTAGAAATTAAAAGTACTTTTGAATAGTGTGTGTGTTTTCGCATATATTTTACAACAAGAGATCATATCGGAGATTAGAGGCATGTTTTACCCAATTTAGCTTCACATCCCTCAAGGGTTTCAGCTTCCAATATTTCCCATGAGATGACTTTCAAAATTCAATAGATTTTTATTCTACAGAGGTTGTCCATTACTCAATAGCTTCCACATTCATTAAAATCATTATATAATGTTGATCTGGGTTATATATAATTTAGCATTATATGTGTGAATAAATTGCCTCCCTATTACTCAGGCTCTATTTAATAATCTCTAATATATTTGCATATGCCCCAAATACATTCTTTTCATTATTTGCCTGGCTTTTACAGCTTTCTCCTATTTACACTTTTCAGCACTTGTGGTGCCCATTATAAATGCACTATGACAAATGCAATTCATAAAGCAAGGCAACATAGTCCAAAGATCATGATTTTTGGACTCAAGTAAGTCAGACTCTTAGTCTGCCTCTTTTTCTTTCTTTCTTTCTTTCTATCTATCTATCTATCTATCTATCTATCATCAATTTATCTAAAATAACCTACTCTTTCCTATAAGCCTTCATTCATTGATTAATCTCCATAATTTGAAATAATAATCATAATTTTACGTATAGATTTATTGCAGTTAAATAGGATAACATGTGTAAAATGCTTAGCCTGCATGAAGTCTTCAATAAATTACTACCATTTTGATCCCAAGACAGGTTCCCCATTGAAAAGTACCCCATACCAGTGTACTTTGCTACGTTTCTCTTAATTCTAGCGATAGAGTCAGCTTTGTGCTTTGTTATGTTCTCTCAGTTGTTACTTGGAGGGCCCCTTGGAGGCATGTTTTATGGTCCACCAGGACTGGAGTGACAGACAAAAATGCCGTGGGACAGAAGCTAAGAACTCACACTCTCTTCGATTTTCCTCTCCTGGCTAATTTCTACTTCTTAAGCCTTAGTTCGAGCATAACCCTTTTCGGAAATATTCCCAGAAATGATTCCACCCCAAATTCAGTTAGGAGAATTTAAAAGAACCATTAGTCTGTCATGGTATTTGCATTGTGACTACAACTATAATATAATTACCTCTCCAGGTCCTGGGCCCCCAAAACTTGAAACTGCTTCATATAGAGAGAATATTTTAACCCATTTTGTCTTTCCAACATCTAGAAACAATGTGACAATAAATAACCATTGAATGAATTGGTAAGTTAGCTGAATGGATGTCGTCAACAATGCAGGAAGACTCATGAAATGCCTTCATTTACTTCTATCCATTTTACTTCCATGGCTTCATACAGTTGAAATATAATCCAAAGGTTATTTTGTTTACCTCCCATCATCTTCTGTCAGACAGAAACCCACCCAGACAATGCCAGACAGATGGAGGTTGATCATCTCTTTAAAATAAAATGGAATTACCACAATAACTTACAACAATCTGTGTACAGACCACTAGTGTTGACTAGAACTTGAAGTCATTATAAAATGTAAAGAGACCAATAAAAGCCATTGTGGAAATGAATTCCTATAACTGTTTATATAAAACCATGAGTTGTGTAGTTGAAGCTACCTGGAACAATGGCGTTAATCCATTATTCTTAGAGAATCAGACACAAACTATTGAGTATCTAAAACTTTTTCCATGAACTAGACAGAATTCCACTGAGGGAAAAGAAGTGGGAAATAGAGAAGAGCATGGCTTCTTGAAGACTGATTAAGCCAACTCTGATGCCAAAATAAAATTTAAACAGAAACAAACACATGCAAGTTAAGCTACAAGAAAGGTGAAATTATTCTACAAAAATGAAGTTTCCAAAACAGTAGCTTCTACTGTTCTTTGTTTCATCTTTTTCTGGAGCTGCTAGCCACCCATTTTTTTTGTGTGGTAATAAATGGCGATGTCTAGAAGTGCGAAATCAAAGTGAAGCTATGCAATTAGTGGCAGATAGAGGTGTTCTGATTTGTTGTATAAACACTTTCTTCTCTGTTGCTGGTCTCTAGAGGATTGACTTGTACATAACAAACCCTAAAGATGCATCTTAATCACTGCTAACATCTTTATTTAGATTTATATTCAAAACATTACACCTCTAGCTGATACTCTGTTATATTATAGGTAGGTTATTAGCACCACTCAAAGCAGATAAACTCTGCCTAAATTATCTCAGATAAATCTCCCCCAAACTATATGACTAGAAATTATAAGTTCAGTTTTGGAAAAATGTACCTTGAGGCTCAGAGAGGCTCAGTGACTTGTCACAAATCATATTGTTATTAAGGGGAATGTTGGCTTGGGTCTTTAATCTCAAGTTACCTGATTCAAAGTCCAGAATTCATTTTATTATGACTCAGACTACTATCCTATTCTACAGAAACAATTTTAGGCTAGGTCAAATTATGCCAATGCATCATTTTTGGGTCTTGATTCTGGCCTGCTACACAGAAAGCCTCTATGTACTTCCTATGAGTGATTTTTCAACAATGCCTCCACACAACCCCGATAATACATTAAACTCCATTCACTGGTGGGAGGTGGTTGCTGCCTTGCCAAATAACATGGATTGTTGCCAGTAATATTTCCCAAGCACAGAGGTGGCTTTAAAACTATATCTTGCCCTATGTCCAATGGGATGAAAAGTCATTTATGATATTTCATAGAACAGCAATAATCCTGCTTATACTTGAAAAAGGCTTAAGTTCATCACAGACTATTTCTCTTTAGTTCTTAGTTGTATTCCATAGTTTCTATACAGAACATCTATAGTGAGGCAGGCTTGTATATTGCAAAGAGCAATGGGCCTAAGAAAGCTGGGCTCCAGTTTGGCATCTGGCTCTAATAAGCTCAATGATTTGGGGAAAAATCATGTTTGGGCCTCAGTTTTTAAAGATGTAACATGAGGGGCCAGCCTAAAGTCCCTTCCAGGACTACATGTAGTTTCATTATTTCCACACACACACACACACACCTGTGTATGATGCATATTTTAAATTTGAATAGCTATTTCAATCCCTATTAATATGGCAGGTACCTATTTAGGACTAGGAAAATAGCAGTTCTCTGATTTTATATATTTTTTTATCTCAGGATTGTGGAGGATCTTACATCATTCATTAATTAAGTCTCACATCCCCCTCCCCACCCTGAACGGTGAGACCTCAAAGGCTGTTATTTTCTGTCATCGCCCATATGGTGCCAGGGCATGACATTGGCTTTGGAATACAGTGCACTGAGAACCCAGCAACTCACACGAAGAGTAGCCTCTCCGGAATAGAAGGTAGGCAGAAGATACACTGTGCACATGAACTGATGGGGAGGGAAGCTGGAATGAAGAAGTATGAAGTTTTATGGTGGGAATCTCTAGATGAACTTGGTTTTAAAACCGAGAATAAATTAAATAAATGGTAAATTGATGATCTCTCCTCATCCACCTCTACCCAATGGATTATCAAACTCTAAAAACTCTTCCTGTATTTCTCTCTCTCAATATATATAAGCAGGCGATGCTCCCTTGAAGAAGTCAGTTATGCTGATGATAGCTTTTGGCCTGCTTACATCTCTAGTCTCTCTTCCCCCAAATACATCTTCTCTGCAAAGTTAGAATTAGGTAGATGAGTTTACCACTGACAGCATTCCTCACCACCTCCCCCTCAAATATGTTTGTACATATCTGGATCTAAAACTCAAAGAGCTGAAGCACAGCATAGGTTTGTTTATTATCTGGAAGGAAAAGAGGGAGAAGGAGGAGAGAGGGGTAAAGTCTTAGGGTAACAGAAGGTTTGCAACTTCTCATTGGGATGCAGGATCACTCCCCAGGATTCTTCAGTCAGTCATTCCCTATTGAGAGCAGAGGGTTATATAAACTTTAGAAACAACGGATGCTAAAAAGAGAAGACTATAAAAGAATACCGGAAAAGGAAAAAAAGAAAGTACTGCAGAATAACATAGTTTCTAAGCATGGTTATTTGGGAAATAAGAAACCTGAAGTAGCACACATATTTTAATTTTAAAAATTGTTTAAAGCTATGCTACAATAAGGAAAAAATAATTACCCCTCAGCGTAGACCTGCTGTCTACAAGGTAAAGAGAATGATGAGTCATATGTTACCCCAATTAATCCAGAGAGCAATCTGTGTCATAGGTTTATGATTACTGTTTTGCAAAGGAGTAAACTGAGGCAGAGAGCAGTGGTCGGTAGTTAAGAAGAGAGGGCAGGATTCAAATGCAGGTCTTTCTGGCTTCAGAGTCCCTACGCCCTAGCCAAAGCTCTTTCTCATTCCATTAACCTATATCTATCTCACACTGTTCATCCTTTTTTCATCTTTTTCAATTCCCTCTCTAAGTAGGGTCCTATTAGCTACTCTCAACTAAGCAATATCAGAAAAACTATACTTACCAAACAATCTCCAAGTGCAAAGCACTGCCTTCTTCCTTTGAGGCATACTCCAAATGAATGTTCATCCATATATTTGCCCATGTGTGCGTGGCTTCCAGGCAAAGAAGAATGGATTACAGTTTGGAATTCCTCCCAAGAAAATTACCACATACATTGTGACTTGCAGCCTTTTTACAAGGCTCTACCTTCAAAGTAAAATAGAATCTCTCAGAAAAAGAGAGAAAACGGTAATAAACGTTCCCTCCACTTTCATGCTAAAAACTCTACTATATACATAATTCCACATTCATCTAGCTTACAGGAAGCAGAATAAATGGAATAAAATGATCATTCTACTCTTTTACTAACGCACTTCACCATGATTGACAAGCAACTGCTAACAATGACCTTTACTTGTGTGATGATATTCATAAACCATCATTTCACATGCATAACTTTTGTCTATACTTAAGGGGTTTATGTTGGTGAATCAGTAGCTTTACCTTTGGTCCAGTGTTTCCTTTCTCCATTTTGTAGGTATGAAAACATAGTGGTACTCTTGTCAGTCAATGCTTGCTTTCTTTCTTTCTTTCTTTCTTTCTTTCTTTCTTTCTTTCTTTCTTTCTCTTTTTCTTTCCTCTTAATCCCTTAACCTTTCTCTATGTCTCTCTCCCTTCTTTCTTTCCTTCCTTCTCTCCTTCCCCCCACCTTCCCCCCTCCTTCCTTCCTTTCTTTCTCTTTTTCTTTCTTTCACTTAATCCCTTTCTCCCTATTTACTCCCCTCTGACAGCTGTCAGTCTGTTCTCTGTATCTATGAATGTGTTTCTATTTTGTTTGTTGTTTAATTTGTTCATTAGATTCCACATATAAGTTATACCATGTGGTACTCATCTTTATCTTATTTCACTTAGGGTAATACTCTCCAGGCCCATTCATGCCATCAGAAAGGGTGAGTTTTTCTTCTTTTTTTGTGGTTGAGTAGTATTCTATTGTGTAAATGTACCACAGTATGGTGATTATTAGAGGGAACGGAGGGTGGGGGGAGGTAAGACAGGGTAAAGGGGGGATAAATGGTTATGGAAGGAGACTTGACTTGAGGTAGTGAATACACAATGCAATATACAAATGGTGTATTATAGAATTATATACCTGAAACCTACATAAATTTACTAACCAAAATCATCCAATAAATTCAATTTAAAAAACATTGATAAAGGATGAAGTAAGTCCCCATGCCAGTGTTTCCTATGGCACTCTGGGAAATGAACTGTTTAGGGTGGCTGCACAAATCTATTTGCTCAGCAAAGCTAATTTTAGCTGAGGACCAGCAAACAGGGAGACAGCAAGGACACCATTGTGTGCTAACAGTGCTAGGCTCTCATGCCTGATCAGGATGTACAGGCCCAAAAAAGATGTAAAATACTAAGGTCCATCATTCTAAGTTTCCATTCTTTCAGAAGGAAAGAAGAATCTTCATTTGGGAGCTCAGAAAGAAATAATCTATTGACTTGAGAAATATTTAAAGCAAATTTAATCTTCTTTTTCTACCTCTTCAAGAAATATCTGTCTACTTTATCTTTTCTTTCCTTTCAAGCAGCCTTTTCTTCTGTAGTTACTACACTATTGCATTTAAAACTTCATATTTTAAAGATATATCTAAACTTTTCACTTAACATAGGGTTAATATTAACCCCAAACCACATATTTACCAGTATATAAATCTACTTTTAAAAACATTAAAGATGAAAAAGAAAACTATTGTGTTTCTTCCTCCTAGGTTTAGGGCAGTTTAGGAATCTAGAGGCTCAGCGATACTTTAAAAAATATATATCTTACAAGGGAAAATGGGATGCACCACTTCTTCTGAGCCTACTATTTTCCACGTACTTTTGCACTTATATTTGTGAATTAATAAATGACTCTTTAAGAGTGTGGAGCAGAAGAAAATTTCAGGAATACTCAGGAAATAATCAGGACCCACTGTGGTAGCCTTCACTTTTGTTATGTCAGTCATTTCTTTTCAATGACTAATAGCAATGAAAATGTACTTCTGTATTACCATGTACTGAAGTATGCATCTCCCATCCATTTTCTGAGCAATAGGACATTTGAAAAGGATTCTGATTTCAGAGCTGATAATGCCTTTGGAAGCATAAAATTATCAGTAGTAGGAGGGAAAAGTAAATTCAGCAAGTACATCAATTTGGAGACAGATATGAGGGTATTTTTGAAGTTATAGGCCAACAGAATTTAGAATTACTATTCCACGTTAAAGAGGAACATTTTCCATTCACTGTACCGATAGCACTTAATAACCAAGTCACTGACTTAATTTTATGAGCTTTCTTTGAATTGCTGCTGCTTAGCAACATGAAAATACCTTTTTATCCCACTAATTTGGGGCATAAGGGCTATGTATATTTACTTAGAAAGAAGTGGAAAAAATATGGCAGGGAATGAGAAGGATTTGATGACCAATAGGTGTGGGTTGTGGGTAGGCACTGAGCATGGATTGGGACTCAAGACTTCTGCTGGGATGATATTGTGGGCGGTGATCCATTTAACGAGGACTACACATAGAGGAGGAGAAACAATTTCTGTGGGAGGCAGAAACATAATGAATTTGCTTTAAAATATGAATTTGAGATAGTTACAGAACATCTACCTACAGACTGCAAAAAGTCAGATGGAAATAGGATTCTGGGGTATGAGAAAGGGATAGCAATGACTGATAATCCTTTGGATGTCTTCAGCACGTAGGTGGTCAATGAAGACAAGAGGATGAATAAAAAAATAGATGTTTTGACAGAAATTCTCCTTTAAATTATATCTATTTAATTTCTATTCTCTATTTGGTTTAATGGTAGAAAGACCTGTTCATAATAATTGACCATATGTCATCTAGGAGGGGGGAATACCTCCTTCTTTGAAAGAGTGTGTTGCACATTGTCCACATCATTGTATTGCTTTCATGTTTGTTCCCTTAGAAGACTGCAAGATTCTTAAGGGTAGGTTGTAGTGGCTGGCACAGAGGAGAGATTAAGTAAATACTGTCTAAATAATGAAAAAAGGAATAAATGAGTAAATGAGAGAAAGCAGGATATAGAAAGTGCACCAGAATCACAACTAATGTGAAATCATATCTTTAGGGCTAACATTCAACTTCCGATTTATGGTAACTTCCCAGGACAGAAATAACAAAAAAAGAAGTAAAAGTAAACTAATTTTGCCAAAGGTGACTGTAAAGCTATATATCATTTTGAATACTACTGTGCAACCATTTTTGTTATAATTGATAGCTTATATACTAAGTGCAAATGTATATGTTTGTATGTGTATATAATTTTATATCAAATCATCAACATATATGCATTTATAATGAGCCATAGAATCAGTTTGTGATAATAAAATTATATTTAAATTGCATATGAATATTTAAGTTTCATTAAATATTTATTATGTGTTAGGTAAATCAATTACATGTCTTAATGATCTAATTTAATTCTCCCAGTCACTCTATGAAAAAGCAATTATTATACCAATTTTAGAAAAGTATTTTAGAAGTAGACATGTATAGATCATTGTATAGGTTTTATAGATTTAAAAAATAGAGTGTTCACCAATATTCCCAATGAAAATAAATACTAAAATACTGAAGAAAATAATCGCAAACTGGATCCAGTAATACAATAAAAAGATCATGTACCATTACCAAGTGGGAATCATTCCAGGGATTCAAGGTTGGTACTATATGTACATATCAATAAACATGATACACTGTATGAACAAAGCAAAAGTTAAAAACTACATAATCATATCAATAGATGCAGAAAAAGCATTTATAAAATCGAGCACACATGTGTGATGAAAACTATCAGCAAAATGGATATAGAGGGAACCTAACTTAATATAATAAAGACCATATATGACAAACTCACAGCCAACATCATACTCAATGAGCAAAAACTACAAGTGTTTTCCTTAAAATCAGGAATAAGACAGGGATATCTGCTTTTACCACTAATTCAAAGTAGTACTGAAAGTACTACTCAGTGGGGAAAAACTAAATGTTTCCCTTAAGATCAGGAACAAGACATGGAAGTCCACTTTCACCACCCTAATTCAACATAGTACTGGTAGTCCTAGCCACAACAATCAGACAAGAAGAAGAATAAAAGGTATCCAAACAGGAAAAGAAGAAGTAAAACTCGTTATTTGCAGGTGACATGATATTGTATATAGAGAACCTTAAGGATTCCACCAAAACACTATTAGAACTGATAAATGAATCAGTAAAGTATAGGATACAAAATAAATCTTCAGAAATCAGTTGCATTTTTATACATCAAAAATGAACTATCAGAAAGGGAGATCAAGAAAACGGTCTCGTTTACAATTGCATAAAAAAAAAACAAAAACCTACAAATAAATTTAACCAAGAATGTAAAAGACTTGAGCTTAGAAAATTATTAGACACTGAAGAAAGAAACTGAAGAAGATACAAATAAGTGCAAGCATATACCATGTTCGTTAATTTCCTAAGTTAATATAATTAAGATGTCCATAGTACCCAAAGCATTGAATCCATAGGCTCAATGCAATCTCTATCAGGAGACCAATGGTGTGTTTCATAGAACTAGAAAAAAATTCCAAAAATTTATATGATACTACAAAAGACCTCAAATGGCCACAGCAGTCTTAAGAAAGAAGAACAAAGTTGGAGGACTCATGCCACCTGGTATCAAATTATACTCCAGGACCATAGTAATCAAAACAGTATGGTAGTGGCATAAAAACAGACATGTAGATCAATGGAAGAGAATAGAGAGCCTTGAAATATACCCACATCTTTATGGTCAATTAATATTTGACAAAAGAGGCAAGAACATGCAATGGAGTAAATATGGTCTATTCAATAAATGGTGTTGGGAAAATTAGACAGATACATGCAAAAAAAAAAAGAGACTACCTTTTTACATTGTACACAAGAATAAACTGATGCGAATTAAAAATTTAAATGTTAGACTTGAAACCATAAAAATTCTAGAAGAAAACATGGGCAGTAAGATCTTGGACATCTCTCATAGCAATATTTTTTCCTGCTATATCTCTTTGGCAAAGGAAACAAAAGAAAAAAATAAACAAATGGGACTATATCAAACTACAATGTTTTGCACACAAAAGAAAACCATCGACAAAATAAAAAGACATTCCACTGAATTGGAGAACATATTCACTAATGATACATCTAATAAGGGGTTAATATCCAAAATTTATAAGGAAGTTATCAAACTCAACACTAAAAAAACAAAAACAAAAACAAAAAATTAAAGAATAAGCAAAGGACCCGAATGGACACTTCTCCAAAGAGACATACAGATGGCCAATAGACATATAGAAAGATGCCCAACATCACTAACCATCTGAGAGATGAAAACTGAAACCACAATAAGATATCACTTCACACCTGTCAGAATACTTATAACCAATAAATCAACAAACAGCAAGTGTTGGTGAGGGTGTGGAGAAAAGGGAACCTTTGTGTACTGTTAGTGCAAATGCATCCTGGTGCAGCCACTGTGAAAAGACATACGGAGTTACCCCCCAAAATTAAATATAGAACTGCTTATGACCTAGCGTTTCCACTTCTGGAAATTCACCTGAGGAAATCCAGAACAGTAATAGGAAAGAATATATGCACTTATAAGTTCATTGTAGTATTATGTACAATAGCCAAGATACGGAAGCAGCCCAAGGGTCCATCAGTAGGTGAGTGAATGAAATTTGTGGTACATTTACACAATGAAATATACTACTACTTGGCTAAAAAAAAGAAGAAAATCTTATGTTTTGCAACAGCATGAATGGACCTGGATGGTATTTTGATAAGTGAAATAAGCCAGATAAATATCATATGGTTTCACTCACGTGTGGAATCTAATGAACAAAATAAACTAACAAAATAGAAACAGACTCATAGATACCAAGAACAGACTGATAGTTGTCAGAAGGAAGCGGGGTTGAGGGGCTGGGTGAAAAAGGTAAAGGGTTTAAGCAGAAAAAAATGGAATGTTCAATTTTATAAATATGACATTCAAGGCCATATTGATGGCTATGTGTATACACATGTACATATTCTTCACACAGTTCATGTGACATATGGCACATACTTTACACATACAATGCAGGTAACTTTCTCCTTATTTAAGTACCTAATGTTTTATATTTTCTATTGAGATACTAGTGACTAAAAATGAGAACTGATGAGTCTACATTTTTATCTTTCATCTATAATGCAAAGAACAAAATGGAAGATCACTTCTACTCAATTTCAGCTTTCTCCATAAGATGAGACAAATGAAATTCCCTATTATGCATCACGGCTAACTGAGGTAGGAATTTCCTACTGCCAATAAATTGAGGTACATCAACTTAGATCAGTCTTGTAGAGGTAATGAGGGTAAAAATCTCTTACTTGAAAATATTCTGGTTAAATGCAATAATAGAGAGTTTTCAAGTATTACACAAATACAATTTCATTTTTATTATTGCTGTATAGTTATATTTTCACTCTTTTGGAAACTGATTATTCATCAGTGTAAACCTCAGGAATGTGTCCAAGAACAAGGTAGAAGGCAAACAAGCTAAAATAGCCAAAATAAATCTTTCCAAGTCCATAAGCTAAATATTGGAAATGTTTTCAGTCTTATTCCTCAGAGAGTGTTTACTTCTATTAGAGATACAATTTCAACAGTTTTCATCACATCTAGCCTCTTCTACTGTAGTAGCTTTCTAACTGGTGTCTCTACCTCCATTCTTTCCTATGTCCAAGCCATTCTTCACATGAAAATCAGCCATATGAACAATACGCTTAACCCTTCCAATGGCTTACCATGGTCTATTGGACAAACTCAGTATTTTACATGCTTTAAAAGACCATATGTGATTGAGACCCTGGATATCTTTCTAGACTCATCAACACCACACTAAACTTAGATTTCCTTTATTATCTTTAGCCATCCTGGGCTTTTAAAAATTCCTTTATTCAAAGGGGCACAAATGGAGAATGGGCTTGTTCCATACCCACATGTGGTGGATACAAAATCAGATCTGATATCTTGGGAGAAAGAAGTCCTAGTCCCACACAAAGGCCCCCAGCCCAGGGTTCCAGTGCCAGAAAGATAAGTTCCCACAACTTCTGGCCACAAAAACCAGTGGGGATTGAGTAAGTAGAGAAAACTTCTAGAGTCCCAACCCACAGATGGACTCATCTACTCAGACTCACTCCCTCTGAACTCCACCCTAGGGTAGCAGCTTGAAAGGTACCAGTAGCATATAGGGAGAAACTGAAGTATCTGGTATCAAGTGGAGCAGAGGCCATTGTCCCTTTCCTAAACTCTCCTCCTACAGAGGCACGGAGCTAGCAAGGTGGTGCCATATCTGAAACTCTATCAACCTGGCTACCATTATTTGACCTGTCTTGGAGATACCCAGATACTTTACCCGACCCAACTTATGGGCTCACCCAGCTGCTTTTCCATATGAATGGCTGGTCTTGGCTCATGCTGCACAACTTCCTAAGTCCTATCAAACAAGCAGAAGCTGGCTTCAGTGAGCCCCAGGCCTGGCACTAACAGTAGCCAGCCTGGATTCACAGCTTTGCTTCACTTAGGAATCTCTAAGCCCAGCACAATTAGCAGCCATCTCAGATTGCTTCATAGATCAGGAAAGGTGGCCCTAGGCAAAACACAGGTGGGGGGCTGACCTAGGCTTGCATCACTCAGGAAACCCCAGGGCCAGCACACCCAGTAGACAGCTATAGATAGCACTGGAGCACAACCACCCTGCCCCTGCACAGCTAATCCTCCACGGGGTGGAGGTGATGGAAAGTTATCATAGCTAATCTTTGCAGATGACTGGTCTGGGTAAATACCACCCACTGATCTGCCAACAGCAACCAAGGCTCACCTACAAGAGGAGGGTGTACTCAGCCCATACTTAGGCACACCTCAAGTATCCAGCTTGGGTGATAGGGGTGGCTATACCACTGGACCCTACAGGACAGCTACTATATTAGGCCATGCTACCAAGACACAGAGGCAGTGCAGCTCCACCTAATACATAGAAACAAGCACAGGGAGGTTGCCAAATTGAGGAGACAAAGAAACATGACCCAAATGAAGAACAGATCAAAACTCTAAAAAAGAACTGAACAAAGGGGAGATGAGCAATCTATCAGATACAGAGTTCAAAATACTGGTAATAAGGATGCTCAAGGAACTTAGTGATGACCTCGGCAGCATAAAAAAGATCCAGTCAGAAATGAAGGATACACTAATTGAAATAAAGAACAATTTACAGGGAAACAACAGTAGAATAGAAGAAGCCAAGATTTAAATCAACGATAAGCAAAGAACAACCAACCAGGACAAGAAGAAAAAAGGATCCAGAAAAATAAGGCTAGTGTAAGCAGCCTTCGTGACAACTTCAAAAGGTCCAACATTCCCATCATCGGGGTGCCAGAAGGAAAGAAAAGAGTAAGAAATTGGAAATCTATTTGAAAAAATAATGAAAGAAATGTTCCCTAATTTGGTGAAGGAAATAGACATGCATGTCCAGGAAGTACAGAGAGTCCCAAACAAGATGGATGCAAAGAGGCCCACCCCAAGACACATAATAATTAAAATGCCGAATATTAAAGATAAAGAGAGAATCTTAAAAGCAGCAAGAGAAAAGAAGTTAGTTACCAACAAAGGAGTCCCATAAGACTTTCAGCTATTTTCTCAAAAGAAACCTTTCAGGCTAGAAGGGATTGTCAAGAAATATTCAAAGTCATGAAAAGCAGAGACCTACAGCAAAGATTGCTCTACCCAGGGAAGCTATCATTTAGAATCAAAGGGCAGATAAAGAGCCTCCCAGACAAGAAAAAAACTGAAGGAGTTCATCATCAGCAAACCCTTATTATATGAAATGTTAAAGGGACTTATTTAAGAAAAAGAAGATCAAAGCTATGAACAATAAAATAGCTAAAATTACATATCTGTCAATAATTGAATCTAAAAAACAAACTAAGTAAACAAGAACAGAGGCAGAATCATGGATGTGGAGATCATTTTGATGGTTGCCAGATGGGAGAGAGGTGTGGGGGAATAGGTGAAGAGGTGAGGGAATTAAGATGTACAAAGAACTAGTTACAGAATAGCTGTGGGGATGTGAAGTGTGATATAGGAAATGGAATGGCCAAAAGAACTTGTAAGCATGATGCATGGACATGAAAAATGGTGGGGGGGATTGCCTGAGGGAATGTAGGGTGTTAGGTGGAGGGGAGGCAAAGGGGGAAAAACCAGGACACCTGTAATAGCATAATCAATAACATATAATTATAAATAAATAAATAAATAAATTCCTTTATTTAATGCCATGTGCTGTTCAGAATCAGGACCGTTGTGCATGCTCTTGCATCCGCTTGTAACACTTATTTTCCTTGACTTACTAATGTCAACTCACTTTTCAGATTGCCAATTAACGATCAACACCCCACGTTAGAGAGGTTTGTCCTTAATTTAAGTACAGTGACCTATACTCCTTAGTCGTATTATTGTATTTAAACTATGTATTTATTTAACTGGCATTATGCCTTCAATATTTACCTCTGATGAATGGTAAGTTTCAAAAAAGGGTTGTTTCTTTTGGTCATTAATATACTTTAGAGAGCATGACACATAGTATGTTTAATAAATATTGATCAACTAATCAAATGCAGATATTTGTAAGAGGGCAAAATAGAAACCACGAGAGTCAGACAACTGATATTTTGATAGGAAGAAAGCAAAAACAATATTTTTAAAAAGAAGACAAAAGAATAAAACAGTTTAGCAGCCTAGAGTAAGAAAAATTATCTTTAGTAGTTTTTAAAACTTCATGTATCACAATTGAGTTCAAGAAACAACAGCATGATGACAAAAATCCTGAGTTAAAAATGAATTGTTGAAAATTTACCACACATTTTTAATTAAGCAAAGTATTTTTAAATACAACTTTAGAGCTATTTCAATTTCTCTAATTTTTAAAAAGAAAACAAAAGGCTGGCACTTCAAGAGGTAAGGTTCATCTACTTAGAAAATTAGTTTATATATTATGGCTTATCTATCAATATTAAGTAAATGGTTAATAAGAGTTAACAACCATCTGCTTCTAAGTGGTAGACACTCTTCCAAGCATTTTGCATTCGTACGCTCATTTAAGCCTTAAGAAACTCTAGAAGAGACATGTTACTTTTACTGACCTTACTTGTCTTATAAATGAGGGCATGAAGGCACTTGCTCAAAGCCATATAGTTACAAAGTAGAGGAAACAAGATTTAAAACAAAGCAGTCTTATCAGGAAACGGATTTCGTTTGTTAACATCCACCAATGACAGTCTTTAAGAGTCTCAAAAGAAAATACTAACTTTGCTTATCCAATGTTTATCATTTTCTCAGCTAAAATTATTGATCATCTATGAATGTGAGGGACTATGCTAACTTATTTGTATACATTTATTTACTCTTCAAATCAACCTTGTAAGGTAAGTATTATCACAGTTTCCAATTTATAAGTAACTAAATTAAGATGTAGCTTAAATGCTCAAAGTTAAGCGGGAGAACTAGAACTGAACCCAGATACTGGGTTCAAAGACTGAACTCTTGATTACACACTTACCCTGACCTAATAACAGAAAACTCTTTTACACAAGGTCAGCCTTGGGACCACTTACATTTTGGTCTGGATAATGCTTGGGGCCACCATATGCATTATGGGAAGGTCAGCACATATCTAGCCTCTACCCATGAGATATGCCAGTAACACCCTTCCTCCCAGTCATGACAACTGAAATGTCTATAGACTTTTCTAAATGTCCCCTGGGTGGGGAGGCACAATTGCTCCTTAACTGAGAACCACTGCACTAGATAGCGGACCCTTCCCTGGAGGACTTCTGGATAAAAACCCAACATAGTTCTACCACTTAATCTCTATGTCCAAACTTTGTCTGCTACTGTGCTTTTGTTAAAATATACCTTCTTCATGCAAGTGAAAATACACAGTTTAGACTAAAGTTTTCTTTGCTTATATTGTGGTTTCATAGATTATTCACACGATTAGAGACCATCCAAATATTTTGTACAAGAACAAGAGCTGGCCAATTTTAAATATGTTGGACAGATAGATACCTTCTGGTCATGTGACATTGGAAAATTTATTTAACATCTCTCTAAGCCAGTTGTCAAAGCAGGGCTAATAACAGTGCTTGCCTCTAATAAATATACAGAAAAGATCCTTGTGAGCTATTTATTCCAATACTTGAATCATAATGAATGCCCAGTTAATGTTCATGATTCTATTATTACTATTACTATTATATGCATAATTTTCATAGGTTTCCTTTATAGTTTATCTTCAAAATCTCAGAAGCCATCATACTGTCTCTCTGTGTTCACTGAAAACATTTACTTGGAGGCCATAAAATACGCCCAAGTGTGGAAGCAAATCCATTTCATGGATATGACATAAAGTGAACAAAATGTGAAAATCGAGGCATGGGGAGCAGTTGTTGAGGGAAAATATTTTATAGTGAAAGTCCAAATACTTAAGTCTCCGGATAAGTCACATTACAGTTATAAATAACACAGAAATAGTAAAAACTGTTTTCACTCTAAGAAAAGCTTTTCAAAAAGTAGTACAAATTTTTATTCTTCCATTCCTTACAAATCCACATGACACTATACTTTTAGTTCTTCACTGATTATTTTTAAAGTAAAACAATTTTAACAAAAACTATGTACCACATATACACGCACACACATATAGTATCTGGGCTCTAGCAACATACATGATTTTCAATCCAGCTTCATTGACTTGTTCATGCTTTGAAGCCTAAACTTACTTGCATGACCTTAGGTAGGTAGGTAGGTAGGTAGGTAGGTAGTTAATTAGTTTCCACTCTTATTTTTCCACAAGGTATAAATCTTTCCAATTGCATATGCTTTACAAGAAAACTGTCTCTGTATTTGACCATGCCTGTCGTTAACACTGAGACATTTATCAAAAGCAAGTGTCTGACAAAGAAAATGGCTTCATTCTGCCCTTCATCATTTAGAGTGGTCACGCACAATTGTCTTCATTCTGTGAAACAAGTAACACAAGGCCACTGGTTCAAAAACGCAAGTTCTAAAACCCAGGCTTAGTTTTTTAAAACATCTTGGCCTCTATTTAAGAAAATTAAGTAGGCAGCGTGAACATAAGAGGATACGAGAAATTTTTAAATCTCAAGCACCTTTTGTAGATGAAAAAGGAATTTCTAAACAGAACAGTGGTTGCTGGCTTAAGGAGCTATAGGCCCTGCCAAATTGTAACATAGCCTTAAATACTTGCCTGTAATTACTGTTTTTCCCATATGACTGCATAGCTCTGATAGAAGGAGATAACTTGAGCAATTTAGTCTTTGCTCTCCCCAGAACTTGTAATACAACAACAGCACTCACCAGTATCTGTTAATATTTTCTTTCCTTGGCATAGAAAAGACTATACTGCCCAGCACCCTCCCAACACTGCCCTCAGTGTTAGGTGGGGCCACAGGATTTCAGAAACATGGACTGTAAAGAGACTGCAGGTGTGTCACTTTTGAAAGGGGCACAGAAAATCACTTGAGGTTCTTCCAGCCGTCTCTTCCCCATTATAAGAAATCTGGAAGTCACCACATGTGGAGAAGGCAAAGCCATGCGATAGAGGCAGACTGTCATGTCTCTTGATGGTCTGCCCCCCAAAAGAGCATTTCAGGGCCCACAGGAGACTTTGCATGCACCAACAATGAATTTTTAAGATGTCAATCCACCGAGATTTCAGGAGTGGCCTGTTATCATAACAGAGTTTAGACAATCCTGACTAATATAGCTCTTAACTCAGTTTCTAGCATGTAGTACATGCTTAAAATGTAACTCTTTAAAGAATAAATGGGCTGAGCTGAGAACATCATTTACTAGTAACATCTAAGTCTGGATGTGGTCTGTAAAGCAAAAAGCATAGTCATCTTTATTTATCTAAAAACCCAATTTCTGCACAGTAAGCATGTACAGACTGTATATATATCAACCCTCCAAACAGCTGAGGGCCTCGCCAGTGTGACTCCATATTGCTGACTGAGGAACAGACAGATCACGTTCACGTAAAAGAATTCTTACCACCACAAGCAGCACACCTATGTTAGGTTCAGAGTCAATGAAGAGAGCAATCCGTTTGGAAGGGAGCAGATCTACAACTTTTATTCAGCCCTTACCCCTTTTCTGCCTTTTATCCAAATTGTCTATCTTGGCATAGTTCAAGCTACTTTGGGACAAAGGAAGGATGACACTTTAGTGCAGCTCCCGTCATCTCTGCTTTTAGTTTAGTGATCGAGACCAGTTAGAGATGCAGATTCTCTTGCCTGAGCTCTGCTGTGAGTGTCTGCAAGACTGTGATATCCTTAGAATCCCTCTCATGCTCTCTTTGCCTCCTGGTGAAAGGAGTCCAGTGATGTCCCTAACATGAGGTCATGGCCGAGATTCAGTAACACAAAGTATATAAATAACCCAGCAAACTGTTGGCTATATGCTGGCACCCAATAAATGTTACTTCCATTTCCTCTTCCCCTTTCTCTTAATCTCAGATCTCTCTACTGGACCCACCCCCCATATTTTCTTTCAGTGCCTGGTTTATTTGTTTATCTGTTCAAACTGAAAAACAAAGGGGATGAATGCTAGATGAGCATCAAAACACCTCTCAGTATGAACCATCTATGCCCTTGAAGTTTGGTTATTGCCTGGAATTTGGATTTGACAGCATGCCACCAGGGTCAAAATAACAGTATCTAATATTGCCAACATTGGAGCATAAGAAGGAGAGATGGGAAGTTAAAGAAGAATAAGCACTGACAGAACAAATGACAGAAGGACATAAAGTGACCAGTGAACAGCCATAGCTGAATGGAGTTTAAAAAAAATTGAGCAGAATGCAAAAGCATTCTAAGTTTGTATAGCAGCGCATGCTTCACCTTGTCCATCTGTGCTCTGAAGAGTTACCTTTCAAGGTTGGGCAATGAATGAGATGGATTGGTATTTTCAAGTACTTCCTTGTGCCTGTAAGTCAGTCTCAGCCAACAGAGTCAATATCCGGTGAGAATGAACACCCCATAATGAATTCAAGTGGGTACTGTTCTACCCACTGTTTCCTGATACGTTCCTGATCAACTTTGGATTTTGAAATTATTATGCCTCCTGACTGTGACTCCAAACTTGTCCTTGGATAACACCCTTTGATAATGGCTAATGCTCTTTGGTTGTCCTCATTTCTGTATACATTGTTTTAATATATTGTACTTATTTATTTTTAGAGAGAGGGGAAGGAGAAAGAAGGAGAGAATCATCAATGTGTGATTGTGTCTTGCAAACCCCCTACTGGGGACCTTGCCTGCAACCCAGGCATGTGCCCTGACTGGGAATCGAACCAGCAACTGTTTGGTTTGCAGGCCTTCCCTCAACCCAATGAGCTACAGCAGCCAGGGCCACTTCTGTATACATTTTGAAATGGGGTGCAAAGCTAAAGGATCCCAATATAGAGCATGTTCCCCCACAACCCATGGTTAGGGGAGGGGAAGTAGAGGATATGGCTTAAGATAATTTTCATGACAATGGCAAGTTGATAGCTGTGTCCTTCCTGAAGGGAAGCTTTGCTGCCACCTGGGTAATGGCCTATATGACCTTCAGTCTGTATAGTGCAGAGTATGAGGAAGCCCCCAGTTAGCATTTAAAACTAGGGCAGCTAGCCATGATGGGGAAGCCATGTGGTTTGGAAGGGGTAGAATGGTCCCTACTGGCCCTCCATGGGTCTGGTGTGTAACGAGGTGCCATGTGGTTTGGAGTAAGAGCTGGAGGAAGAAAGAGGAGACCCATTGGGAAACCTGCCTAGGAGAACATGGCAGCGTGGCTGATGGGATTGTGGGGATCTGCTCAGCCAACCATGGATTAATGGGAGGTGACTGGAATGCTGAACTATGACCGGGAATGCTAGGCTGCAGACTTCTGGTTTTCTGAAAGACTGTACCTCTGACTGGCATATTCTGAAACTGGACTGGTTTGGCAAAGGGAGGCAGGACTGTGTATCTGAGGGTATTTTAAAGGGAGTGGGACTTAATGGCAGAATTCCACCATTATTCTAAATCTGCATAACTTTTAAATAAACAATCCCTTTCCTTTTCACCAGACTCCAGCATTGGGAGTCACACTTCTTGGAGGTGGGCAATCAGACCCCATGGCTGTCCCAGATGGCATAGGCTAGGATTCTCTAACAAGATGAACATTGGACTGCATTGACTTCAGTGTCTCTAAGTAATCGGCTCTATCCTGTCCAGGCAATGGCACCAGCCAGAGAGGTTAGCAATCAAATGAAAGTTGCAGAATCATTTTTTTTAAGATGTCTAATACCAGCACATCAAAAAAAGAAGAAATATAGTCCTGGCTGGTGTGGCTCAGTGGATTAAGTCCAGGCCTGTGAGTCAAAAGGTTGCCGGTTTGATTCCCAGTCAGGGCATATGCCTGGGTTGCAGGCCAGGTCCCCAGTAGGGGGCAAAGAGGCAACCACACATTGATGTTTCCCTCTCTTTTTCCCTCTCTTCCCCTCTCTAAAAATACATAAATAAAATCTTTAAAAAATAAATTAATTTTTTTTAAAAAGAAGAAGGAGTATAAAAGGCTTCTCCCCTATGACCAACCAGCATTCCTAATAACCATCATGGCAAAAATGTATTTGAAAAGCAATTTAACCTCACATAAGTTAGAGAAATAAACAAATACTTTATCACATTTGAGTGCCAGAGTTTAATGAAGGAGCACCTAATGAATAAATGAGTTAATATGGAAATATATTTTTAAGTTGATTGGGAATCATTTTTCTCCTTCCCTCTCTGATTCATGTACCTTCTGAAATGTTGTGTTCCATACGCTAAAGGGAGGTGACTTCATATAAAAGGTTATCTTTTACTCTTGAAGATTCCAGGGAACTAGGTCAAATGTGAAAAACTAGTTTGTCAGAAGCTGCAGCTGAAACACCACCCTTATGAGGCCTCCTTACTTCCAACAACCCCACACGAACTCTAACCTTTAGCCTGAATCCAAAGGATGATATCATAATCTCAACACTGTGTTAGCTGCATTACGCTAATCTGTGTCTCTTTGCTTTTGCTTTCCTTTGTAAATTTACAATAGCCCACTTTGCCTTAAGAAGTCTTCTGGCCTCCAAGTATAAATGACCACGTTCTAAATTCTCCTGCATGGATGACATCTTTCTAACTCCCCTCCCAGCAGAATTAATTTCTATTTCTATCAGATCTCTAACATGTTATTCCAGATCTAGTAGGTTTTTAAAGCAGAAACTGCCTTGTATTTGGTTATTATGCCTGTGTCCTCTAAAAGTGAACTGAGAATACTTGGAAACCACTTTAATGATCTTATGAATCTCCCAGTGCTTAGTCCACTATTTTATAACCTAGTACTTAGTGTGTTTGTGTGTGTTGAATTGAATTGAAATTATAAAAAAGAGGAAACATCTCACATGGTTTCTTCCTGTTCATATTTACATTAAGAAAGTGAGTTATCCAAGTCAATGTAAATATGCAATGTGCCAAGGGGAAGGGGAGAGTTAAGACAACCAATCACATGTCTAAGATTCTTAAGGCAAGATGCAAAACTTCTATTTGCTAAAACCCGTAAAAGGAACAAGAAATAACTCAACTGTCATCGCAATGTGTTTGTTCCCTTGGTCTTGTTCATTTCTAATTCTGTTGTATATAAACCCCTCTCTTGCTGCCATCCTTTAGCCAGAAGCTCCCAACAACAGAAACAGAATGCTTTTACAACACTTAATAATAAAACCAGAAAGTGCAGAAAGTTTATTACGTGATAAGGAAGAGGGGCAGGCATAACCAGGCTGGGTGGTATTCCATGATATAGGCATCCCAACAAATATGTCAACAAATTGATTCCTTCCCTGGTAAGATACTTAGTTGACTTGTGGTTATATTGGTTCATCTGAAGACATAAGAATTTATACCCAAAATGTTGGAGACCAGCAGCATCAACATCACCTGGGAGCTTTTTAGAAATGCAGATTCACAGACCTCACCCCTAATCTACTGAATCAGAATTTGCATTTTAACAATATCCAGAGCATGGATATTGAATATTCTAGCAGCAATATTTCATTTGCATCCCAGTAGTCTCTTTGCTCTAAGCTGTGATTTTATTGGAAAATTACTGTATTTGCTTCTCACACCCTCTCCTTCTCTACCCCTCACTGTTTCCTATACACCTATCCATTTGCTTTAATAGGCAGTATAAAAAGATTCCTGTTATGTTTTAGACTGTACGCATTTCTTTCATATGCATTATCTCATTTGATCCTTTTGATATCCTTGTAAACATCATCACACAGAACTTGTCAAGTGTCATTTAGGTAATAAATGTCTGAGAATCTTCATTCCCAGTGGTGTAAAGACGCTCCTTCTTGCAAACAATGAAAAGGTTTCCTCCTGTAATCAATGAACTCTCCAACCTCAGAATTCTGTGCATTATAAACTGGACTTCAAAAAAATTAAATTCACATGTTTATTAAGGAAAATGGATATTAATACTTGTAAGTCAGAGTTGTACAAGACTAGGAAGATTTACATCTGATGAGTTTAAATAAATAAGATATTAAGTTCCTTGCTCCTCCTAAATGCCCCGCAAACTCCATGGACATAATAACTGGAAACTCCAAGTCCGAGTTACCCTTGATTCCTTTGCCCTTACAACCCAACGTACCCCACACAGAGACCCTAAACATGCACATGCTTGATGAAAGCTCTAACAGCTGCCATTACATAATGGATTTGCTGTCAGTTTGTCTAAAATGTGCCTGCTGAAGAAATGAGAGGGAAACAAATCCAATCCTTTCTTAAAAGCAATGGAGTTTTCAACTAACTAAAATCAACATGGGCAGGTCTGTCCTGTACAGCAGTCCTTCTCCAGAATCTTTACTCATTCGTGAGACCTGAACTCTCCACCAATGAGCAGAACAACATAAGGTAATAAACAATAATGAAGCATTTACTATAGTTTTTATCAAAAAATTGTATTGTTAGGATACAATACAGTAAATTATTAACCATATTCAAAACCAGGTGTGTTTTCAAAATCTTTAAATCTATGTCATATACAGAGGTAGCTGTACACAATGCAAAATTATTAATTAGAACTTTAGTCTTCATCAAAATGCTCAAACACTATTATTTAGGGAGATAAATGCATTATTTTCAGAAAAGCTTCTTGATGATTACAAAATGTAAATCACACTTGAAATTAAGAATACAAAATTAAATATTAGAATAGAAAGGAATTTTAGAGAGATTGTGTAGACCTATCCCTCTTTTCTATTATGTAGACTGGAAAAAGAAGCTGAAAAGAGGCCACACAACTTACCGCAGTTTCCACTGTTGTCTGCCACTGACTAGCTGAGTGACTCTGGGCAAGTCCCTTCTCTCTCAGCCTCAATTTCTCGATCTGCAAAATGAGGGGATTGGACTAGATGAAACAAGATTCCAAACAGCCTGAAAATGTCATTATTCTGCATAACTAGGAGCCATATCCTAGAACATTCTTCTTCCAAAGCAACATACAAAAAGATGGAAAGACATATAACTGGCACTTGGCACAACTGGTGTTCTAGCTTGTTGATACTGTACCTGAACTTGAGAATTCACAGTTGCATACGTCAGTGATACCCACCACAGACAAGCAAAGCAGGGAGAACAGCCATTGGCATACTCTTTGCTACAACTGAGTATCAGTCCAGAGTGATGGTCAATCTTCTCCTCCCTCTTTCCAGAGGATCTGGTGACTTCCTCCATCCGGGCTGCGCCTCAGGCATTTCTCCTGGAGGTTCACTGGAGCCCTGGGAGTCAGTCCAGCCCTTGACCTAACCCTAGACAAAGATGCATTTCCTCCTAGAAGGCTCCCTGTCTGGACAAGTCATTCAAAATCAACCTTAAAAGCAACTCTAGGCTCCAGGGAGCTGCCTATTTTAGCATCTTTTAATTAGCTGTCTGGCCTTGTCTGTAGTGAAAACTTTACAGTTTATTACAATTTTTTAGGTTAATAAACAAAGAGTTTGTGTACCTAGGAAAAAAGGAGGATTCCACCTGGAAATGGAGGAGCTGTTAGGCTCATTAGTCAGGCTTCATCCACATTCACTTATCACTCTTACGAAGGTAGTATCTCTCAAATGGCTTCTGTTTATTTATTGTAAATGTTTCCATCCCTCTTTCTCATCTTTCATTATTACTATTTTCTAATGAGCAATCAGAAAGTCCAGCAGTTGTTTAGGTCTTTAATAGGATACTTAAGTATATGATTCAGCAAGGCAGAACCCAGATTTTATATACATACAAGTGGACACTGCCAATGTCCCTATCAATTAAGTTAGTAATTAAACCAGAATTCAATTAGTCGGGATCATTTTAATAATATGTACAGGTGAACCTGAAGAATTGCATCCTTTTAGCTATACATATGAAGGAAAAGTAGTATCTATATCTAAACAATTTTATATAAAATCTGATCAACCAAGAGGAGAAAAATTCTATAAACAATGTCTGATCCAGTAAGTAACAAATATGTTATTATTAGTACCATGATTATTATTATTATCTATATAGAGTACTTTTTATATGTTAGGCATTCTCCTAAACAGCTTACATAATTGCATAGTTTTAACCTCACAGAAACACTATGATGTTAACCCGAAAAGAAGGCATGGGAGATGGAAGAGAGCCAAATAGTGGCCTCAAGAAGAATTAGGTTGTTGAAACAGGACAAACATAAAATTTTAATAGGCTATATTAGGCAAAACCAAGAATGGAAGGTACAGGGAAACCCAGCTTGTTTCAACTGCTCTCTATGGAAACCGAGCAGCAGGTATTCCTGGCCTGCGGGGCGTGTGTTTAGAGCCAAAGGTGCGCAGTAACAGGACTCTGTGACCAGCTCTCAGGGAGGCTATGGAAAGAGGTCCTGGCAATGGGGAAAAGTACTAGAGAGGCTCTAAGGATCTGCCAACCCTGGAATTTTAGACAAAAGCAGTATTGTGAACATGGAGTGTGTAATGAACCAGACAAGACACAGATGGACAATCTTAGACAAAATGACACTTGCGTATGTCTCTCTCACAGCACTCATTTTATTCTCTCCGTGTGATATCTATGCGTCCTTTTATTTTCATGACTATTAGATTACAAGTTCAATGAATCTTGACTCATCACATACTATTAACCTTGGAAAAGGTGTTCATTTTCCTGTCTTATAATAATGAAACCTACCCTAGAGGTGGTCATGAGGAACACACTAGTTTGTATATTTAAATCGGGACTGGCACTAGTAACCAACAAATAAAATTAAATAGGCCTCTTCATTATTATTATTTTACTACTATTATTTATTATTATATTGTTGTGGTTGCTAAGCCATAGATGAATGTCTCAGACTTAGTCACTTTGATTTTATAGCGTTTTAATAAATGCCAATCAGTAGTGATCTCAACATTCTAATAGACCAAACAAAGCATGAAATTTTATCTGCCAAACTGCCGTACAAATTGTCTGGGGAGAGGGAAACAAATCCAAACCACCTTCAATGAAGGAAGCAGTTCAATAACATCTTTTCAGAGTTCTGCTCTCTTAACTAGAAAGAATATGAAGTGAGGAAAAGAAAACAAAATGAATATATTTGATTCCAGTATGTTAAAGTATATTATTCTTTAAAGCTCATTGCACACATGACAGATTAACATACATCCCCCTCTGTAGTAAAGAAACTATTATATGCCTTTCAAGTTAATGAATGTTGCCTCCAATATTCCCATAAAATTAATGTCAAGTTCATTTGAACGTGGCTTCTGGAAGTGCAGGACCTCTTGTCCAGTTCTTGTATGGTAATGTGACAACAAGACGGGTTTCAAATGGTATGTGTACAATCTGCTTTGAGATAAGCAAAATTCCACACTGTGATTTACACCGATTTTTTTCAAACAATTTTAGCAGTAGAGCTCTTTATTTATAAATATCTTAGGTCCCATATAAGTGAAAGCATTTAAATACCTATCACTGGATAAGAAACGACCTCATTCTTCATGGAGGTCCTGAAACACCTTCCTAGAGTCTCAAAAGTAGTTAGGAAGACATTCTTAAAATCAAAATCAAAATGCCTTCTGCTACTGATGAGAAAATGAAGTGCCCCAAATGGGAAGAGATTTGACCACAACTCACACCTACTTAATAGCAAAAGTTAGAGCTCATGAGTCATTTATTCATTTGGCTTGTAGGTTATTGCGACACCTCCATGAGCTCATCCTTGCTAGGCTACCTACATATATCATGCTTACTTAAAAATTATTAAATTTCCATTTGACAACTATTCATTTGATATCCATGAGGTGCAGGCACCGTGTTCAGGACAGCACGCTGAGGTGAGTGTATGTAAGAGTTGCTATGTGCCACAGCATTTTAAAAGCTAGTTGGGAATGTACCAAGTACATAAATAGTTATAGTAATTGGTAGAATGTAGCTAATACCTACGAAAGGTATTTAGCAAATTTCTTAGCAAATTTCTTGCCAAGAAAGCAAGAGAATTTGTCAGGTTAATTTAATAATTTCCTAGCCATACTAAAAAATCACTGTATCTTAGTTAGCCAATCACCCACTCTGTATTTATCATGTAGCATGTGCAGGGAACTGGGAATATGATTAGAAATATCCAAGAACAGCTAAAAGTTTACAATCTATTTAAGTAGCTGGTTGAGATGTACAAACAAGAAATTTGTTTTAAAGAGTCAGGACAGCCATGGATGATGTGGCTCAGTGGATTGAGTGCCAGCCTGTGAACCAAAAGGTTGCCAGCTTGATTCCCAGTCAGGGAGCATGCCTGGGTTGCGGGCCAGGTCCCTTGTTGGGGGGCGTGCCAGAGGCAACCAATCGATGTATCTCTCATACATCCATGTTTCTCTCCTTCTCTTTATCCTTCCCTTCCCCTCTCTCTAAAAATAAATAACATATATTTTTTAAATTCAGGACAATATTTAAGTGCTAAGTATAATGCAGCAATTTATATGTTGGAGAGATTTTAAAAAATAAATTTCAGTGTTGGCTGACTTTTAAGTGGGCTTTGAGGAAGAGGTAGAATTTAACCTTAAAATATGAATTACTACCATTTATATTATACTAGAGATACTGGTGTAGTCCACTGCACCTGGATTTCCTAACACGTGCTTCTAGAATAACTACACTTCTCCCAATGAACAGCTTATGAACAATTAGCCCGATGTTACATTATAATGTTAATAGGCCCCTGAAGACTCATCTAGCAGTTGAGCAGTTTGTTCTTCAGCTTTTTTATTTGTAACTTTTGTTGTGACATTCCTGGTCTTTTTCTCTATTGACTCATTAAGCTTTTTAGAAGTGACCAGATATTCATCAATCTTGGCATATCCTGAGGCCGCCTAAGAAGGACACCAGTGCTATCTCTTTCACGGTCCCCTTACTTGCTTTTCACCTAAGTCAAAGTTGCCTCTCCCTCCACTGAACAATGTAGTAAACTGTACATTTCACTTGAAACATCTTTTGGCTTTTTAACCTTTTACATATATTGCTGTATTATAAATAAATAAATAAATAAATAAATAAATACATTTTTCTCATCTGTAACAGAAGCCCAAGACAACAAGGAGCATAGCTAGGAGCTAACTGTAGTCCTGTACTGAAAAGGTGTGTAATGCATGGTCACTGCTGTAGTTTGATTGCACCGCAAAGGCCCACATATGTTACAGATACACTAGCCCATAAGTAGGTATGGACAGTTTACAGTGTGCTATTTCTGAGGCTTTATATCCTCAACTCCTAGGATAAAAAAGAAAAAGAAAGAAGCAAAAATAATGAAAAGCACAACACCTAACAGTAGTAGGATACCCATATTCCAGTCCCAAATGCTCCACTAATTAGCTGTGCCATCTTGGAGTGGGTGTCAATCTCTTCAGTCTCCCGTTTCTCCATATGTAGCCCAACTGAATTGTCTGAGAAGCCGCGCATATTCATTCCTTCAGACCTTTAAATAATACAAGCATCAACCAGGAGCACACAAAGTACAATTATATTGATTTGGTTTGGATTATGTAGTAGCAATATGAGAGTGAAGTAAGGCAGAGTATTCTTTCATGCAGTTGCTTCAAATTTTTTTTTCTGTATGAAATCTCTCCATGAGACTTTTATTATGCAATGCAACACCTCTTTTTCCCTCTCTCACTCCCTCCCCCCACCCTCTCTCTCTTTCTCATCTCTTTTTCTATCGCCCACTCTTAAAACTGGAAGCAATGTTTACCAATCAAACCTTACAACCTGTGATTATTCTATTCTATTCTATTCTATTCTATTCTATTCTATTCTATTCTATTCTATTCTATTCCATTCCATTCCATTCCATTCCATTCCATTCCATTCTCCAGTCCATTCCCTTCCATTCCACTTCATTACATTCTGCTATATCTTTTCCTATATTATTTTTCCAATTCTATCTTATTTTATTCAATTTAATTTGAATCTATAGTACTTCATTTTAAAAAATTACAAATTTTCTGAACAATCAAATCAATTTCATCACCCTTGCTGGCTACATGATTTCAATTACATTTTAATCTATATTAAGGGTTATTTTTCTCATTGCTGAATGTGGATAATAAAACTATCTTTTCATAGGGTTTGTTTTCATTATTAAGTAAAATAGTACTTCTACCATTCACTGTGTTAGGAGCTAAACACTCTCTATAGATATTATTTTATAGATACTATTTTAACTATTTTAATTATATTATTATTATAAATTCTATTTTAGAGGTCTGAAAACTGTTCTTTTATCTTAAAATTCTCATATACAAGACACAGATTTATTTATTTTTAGAGAGACGGGATGGGAGTGAGAAAGAGAGGGAGAGAAATATCAATGTGTGGTTGCCCCTAACGTACACCCTCCTGGGGACCTGGCCCACAACCCAGGCATTTGCCCTGACTGGGAATCAGACTGGTGACACTTAGGTTCATAGGCCGGCACTCAATCCATTGAGCCCCACCAGCCAGGGTATAACATGGATTATTAAGTAAGGAAAATTTCTAACTTTTTAATCAATTGCTAGGGAAAAGAAGGAAAGACAATGAAAGCATTGGCAAACCTTTTTTGAGACCCCAAATACTCAATATTATTTTGTATTTGGTTAACTCTGCAGACTTTTGCTTTAGTACTTAATCTCCATGGTAATTAAGGGATGTGAAGAATGATACATTGACATTTCACTGGGATGCTTCTTTGAGGTGATATATATGACAGATTCATTCTTCTAACTTCACTGTGATGAAAGTCATCTCATCTCCTATTAGTAGGAAAAATATGAACAGAAGCATGTGGTTTCCTTCACCCTTAATGTTTGTACCAGAGAGAAAGATGCTAACTGAAAAAACCCTGAAATATATATTCTGATAGCTTAATTGTTCTAGTTTGACCCTGAAATCACTTTCTATACAGGAGGCTATAAGTTGAAGTATCATACTTTCATTTCCATCTTTTTTAGACTATAGGTCTCAATTCTTTAAGAGTAAAATTCACTATCCAATGAAATTTTAAATAAAATATAAACATTAGAAATAAAAGGTATATGTGTGATACATGTGTGTATATGTGTGTGTGTATAAATCTCCTAAAATTTATATTCATAGAAAGCAGAAAATAATTTGTTTACTATTCCTGCCATGACCTATCAGGAACCTGGGCAGGTTCAAACACACAGCTAGAGGAATAATACCAACTGCTCAGTAGGGGATAAAGTGATTTCCACAGGTGGAGTTTCTGGTTGTCTTTTAATCACTCAAGAGATGAATTTTTCTTTAATGTAAACTGATCTTGTTTGCTTTCAAACCACTCCCCACTCCAGTCCTGTAACTCCTTCCTCTCTTCTCCTCTCCTCTCCCCTCTCCTCTCCTCTCTCCTCTCTTCTCTCTTCTCTCTCTCTTTTCCCTCTCTCTCTACTAAGTTAATATGAACCTTTTTAATTCACCATGTTTTGCCATCAACATCAACATTTCAAAACACATCTTCCATGTACTCATTGAGTGTACTACGCTTGTTTAATTTCCTTAACGGAATGGTTCTTAACCTCATTATCTGCCCATAGCACTTCACATTTTCCCACCATAAAGCTATCCTTGGAAATGTCTTCCCTGTCAACTGGGAAGGCCAGAATCTTGCTTATAGGGTCTTCCGAAACACAGGAGTGGTCTTTAAACAAATTCCCATGCTGTGGGACCACAATGGAGGACATGAAGAGAACTAATATTGATACCTAATTACATGTCAGTCTAAACATACCATGGTATTTAATCTTCAAACAATCCTATAGCATACATATGATTAAACCCATTTAAAGAAGAAGAAAATAGAAGAAAAAGAGATTCTATCACTTACCAAAAGTCATACAATGCGTATACTCTTAAGATGGGACTGACACCATCTGTCTGTACTTTGGGCACAGCACAGAACCGTGAGCAGTATTAAGAAAGAAATACTGACTTACTCCCTGTTTTATTTGTTTATTTGCTTATTTCTTTTTTCTGTCAGAGAGCCTGCTGAAAGTCTTAATATTCTTGGTTGTCCAGATATGGGGGTTATATTATCTCCCAAATGGCTCTAAGCTGTGTAAAGTTCTTTCCCAGAATTACAGTTCTAAAAGGGTCTGGAAGAGAGGAAGCATTAGCAATCTGTAGATATATTGACCGTGCTGTGGGAAAACTGAACCAAGGAGCTAGGAAAGCTTCCTCCTGCTAGCAGAACATGATTTTCTGTCTCTTAGAAAGCTTTTATATACACAGTTTAAAATATATATTAGAAAAAAGCTGCCATATAGAGTTGGGTTGTTAACCAAATTTGTATATAAACTCAGTAGTAACTGCCTATTTTAAAAGCCTTGTGGCAGGAATAGTTTTCTATGTTTCACTCATCTTTTTTTAATTTTATTTTATTTTAATTGTTGTTCTTGTACAGTTTTCTGTCTTCTACTCCCATTTCACTCATCTTTGAACTTCTGCCCGAGGGTTCTCTCCTAGTTCCCGCCTTCCCATCCTCACCGAGTTAAACCAGGTTCACGTTTCTTGGCCAACCCCAATGCCACTGCTTGCACATAGCTTTTCAACACTTCACCACTTCTAGTTTTCCTTATTTGAGGTGTTCCTAAAATTGCACTTAACGCAATACATTATACAGGGTCTGGCAGAACTAACGACTGCTTGAGTGTGCTTGGTAGGGTAATAATATGGGAATAATAATTTGTAGTTTGAATTTGAACATTTCACCTAAAACGTCATATGCTGTGCTTCAGTGTGATATCATTATGGTACAGAATTACATGTTTATGATTTTGTAATGGAAGACTTTGTAATAAAAAAGGGATGTTATTTGTGCAGGACCCTGTATGTTTCTTAGCCTGTGGACAAGGTTTGTCAACATCAGCACTAATGATTTGGGGGGGCCATATAATTATTTTTTTTACCAGAACTGTCCTGTTCATTAGCAGCATCTCCACTCACTGGATGCCAGTAGCAACACCCCTTGCATTACGATAACCAACTATGACATCAGATACTGTCAAGTGTCCCCAGACAGGAGGGCCCAGTTAACAACCACTGCTTTAGATCACGGGAACCACAGAGCAGTGACAGCTTCCTTTCATCCTATATACCCAAGAGTATTGGCCCCACAGCAGTTACTAAACCCTTTCGTTAGAACTAAAATAGTCTCATTCCCTAATAACTACATACTGTATTATAAAATCTACTAAATTCACACGTTATAAGTGAAACACAAGTGACTGCTAAATTATACTCTGAATTCAAAGAGAGATCAAAAGTCATTGGATGTCGGAGTAAAAAAAATATACTATTGTCTCTGCATTTAAGATAGCAAAAAAATCAAATTATATATAATTATATATTGTGTTGGCCAAAAAGTTTTAGTTTTTCTGTAAAATAAAATGCACACTTTTTTCATTTTCACCAACAACTTTATTGATTTGGATATTTTGAGTATGTCGGCTATCTCCCACATGGTATAGTATTGATTGTTCACAGTTAATGTCTCGATTTATTTGCTATCAATTTCAATTGGTCTACCTGACCATGCAGCATCTTCCAGCAAGAAATCTCCAGCACGAAACTTCGCAAATCACTTTTGACACATTAAATCAGTCACAGTACCTTCTCCATACACTGCACAAATCTTTTTTTGCATTTTAATTGTTTTTACCTTTCTTAAAATAATAAAGCATAATATGCCAAAAATGCTGTGCATTTCTTCCATCTTCAATATTAAAATGGCTACACAAATATACACCAATTTTGATATGCTGTTTTTTAAAATTCATGCTAATATGACAGCTGTCACAATACAGTCTAACAAAATTGTTTCGGATGAAGTTAAAGACAACTAAGCACTATGGAAAAAAACCCAATGAACTTTTTGGCCAACATAATATATATGAAGTATATTGTATATATGTGTGTATGCATATGCATACACACATAATGACCTTTCTGGAAAATACATTCAGAAAACTAATTGAAAGTAATGTGATGTTTCTCGATAGACCATCTTAAAATGCTCTGTTCACCAAAATATGCAGTGAATCTCTGGCTTTTATTTTCTTCAAAGACTCATTCATGAAAAAAGTAATGCTTATTTTGAAATTTCAGAAGCAGAGGGACTTGACTCAATACAGAAGCAGGGACAGTGTGCTACCGCCTGTCAGGCTGCTGAGACACTCATCTCTTCCCCATCTCATGCAGAACAGTTTAACGACATCTGACTTGGCTGATTTCTGCAGACTGGTTAACCATGTATCTGAACTGATAACCGGAACCATTGTAATTTTAATACCAACTTGTGATGAAAGACTTTTCCTCACCTCGGAAGTGAACTGGCCCTGCATATCTTCACTTATTTCCTGCAGTTGAGGTTTTAATTAAAATGTTAAAAGGGAGACAGATTTGTCTTTTCAGGCTTAGCTAGTTTCAAATCCATGAAAATCTGTCATTCTCACTGGGATACTATACGCAGTAGCAGTGCATTTGAAAAGTCTAAAAGATTTTTTCAAGAAAGAAGTCCAAAGATAAAACCAGCTCTTCCTCAACAGTCAAAAGGAAGGAGGTCACTCAGAACCAATATGCATGATCTATAAATTATATAAGACTGTAATTTCAGTGACCCCATTTTATTGGTTGCCTCTTTTTGGTTTTAGCTACGTTAATTATACTTTACCATTACACTACCATGAGATAGTGATTTTTCTTGCTCCTATAAAGAGGAAGTAATTAAATACCAGGATAACTAAGAAATTATGTGATGTCATTTAACAGGGGTGAAGAAAATTTGCTCCAAGGTTCTCCCCTGATAACAAACAGCAAGCACCTCAGAGTACACAGCAGATTCTTTTGCACCCACTCCTCCTCTATACGTGAGCCACATTCAGATACATACCGCAACCAGAGATACGTCCAATCCTCCACACTCCACCCCTCCCTGCATTGCCCTCAGCCCCATGCCCAAAGGCATGCAGAATGAAAACAAAAGTAACTGAGATGCAAAGAAATATGCATTTATAGAACAGTTCCATTCAGAGGTTGAGGGGCCTGTATACCTGAGATAAGAAAGAAACAAAAAAATCACTTTCACCTCTTCCTTTTACACTAATAGGTCTCCTTTTCTCTGACTTCAGTTGAAAGAAATTGCTGGGCACCAGTTACATTAATTTAAAAGAGCTGAAGTCATGACTAATACAGATTTTGGCCCTTAGGATGCTTTGATACACGAGTCATTTATTGTTGTTCTCCTATAGCATGTTGTGACACAACAGAGAGGACATGCTTATCTTGGCCCTCTGTATTAACACATGTGTCATGGAAGTTCCCTGCTGGAGGTTAAGGTTAGGAGGCATGTTAGGCATCTGGACATTGCTTCCGATCAGCTACATGGACTCAGTTTCCCTGAGCTTTAATGAATCATTTATAATTATATTATCTTCCTATACCTATCTATCATGCATCTGACTATCATCTCTAGGTAATCTATCTTTTTCATGGAATCTGAAGACAAATGAAAAGAGACAGGTGAAAGAAAGCCCTGGTTAACTAGAAAACATAATCATTTCCTTGTGATGGTGGTGTTATTGCCAATCAGTTCAAGCCATCATGCACACACACACATACACTCACACACACAGCACCCTGAACGATCTTGCCACACACTTCATAGCTCCAGGTCAGCACAGAAAGACTCCATTTTATCCTGGCAGGGTGTGCACAGGTCAAGAATTGACTTAGGGTTCCAAGAGAAGGCAAAACATAAAAAGCCCTTTCTAAAAATATTTACCACGTTTAGCTTTTAAACATGATTTGTGTGGTGCAGAGAGCGTTTGAAACCCACAGGATGGCAAAGGTGAAATGGTTCAGCTTATAAATGTGGGCCTAGGATCAATTTTACTTGTCCCTATGACCCTTAATATGCAGAATAAAAACTCCTCTACTGTCAAAGTAGAGAACATATCAGAAATAAAAGTAAAGCAATCAAAAGCTTTATGCAATTCATATATTAAAATATATGCATGTTTTATGTTTATTTACATAAATAATGTTTACCAAAGCACTTTTATATAGATCTGTCACTAGACAAAACATCAGGACTTCCTTTTTCATAAATAGGAAATTTTAGACTCATCTCTCCATACTTTAAGTACTTCTTTGCTACTAAATGAAGTATTTGCATAAACACATTAACAATGTCTGGATGAAATATTAGAGATGTCTGAGACACTAGAAAGAAAAAAATTTGTCACAGAAAAATTTCACCTAATCCTCAAATGTACAAAATGCCACTTGGCATGTCTACAGATAGTAGCCATTCCTAAATATCGTTATTGTGGTTGTAGAAGCATTCTGTGCTTAATTCCAAAGTTATCATTTACCTAGATTCTCAATCTATACTTTTTTGTTCAATTATATAAAGCTACTTCTGGACCAAATAATTCAATAGGAGTAATAAAATATTTTATGTCTTTAGAATATGTTTGACTTTGTAAAGGCAAAATTAGAAACCAGAGATATACCAGAATACCCCAAAGCAATTTCCTATTGTTTGTTTATATGCTTGTTTACTCTAGGTGTTTTGGGCTAAATACCAAGGAAAGATGTAGATTGGTGTGTATGTTTGTAGAGAATCAGACAAATCTTATTTTGCATCCCAGCTATGATACGTTCTAGGTGACAGACCTATGACTTGTTCCTTAATCTCTAAAAGTCTCAGTTTTCTTATTTATAAAATGAGAATAACCATAACAGTCTCACCAATTTCATATATTTTACTTCTAAAACAGTTCAGAGGCTTTTACTCAGAGTCCATTTATTCATTTCTTTTTTAAGATTTTATTTATTTATCTTTAGAGGGGAAGGGAAGGAGAGAGGGAGAGAAATATCAATGTGTGGTTGCCTCTCATGCATCCCCTGCTGGGAACTGGCCTGCGACCCAGGGATGTGCCCTGACTGGGAATCAAAATTTATTCATTTCTTAAGGGTAAGTCTAATATTTGTGAATGCACAGGTTCCTAGTACTACCACTGGTCGACTTCAACTTTGAGATGTATGCCTCTTTTAGTTAGGCTAGATTGGTTTGGACCTACACACACATTCTGAAGAGAGAGAGAGATCTAAGAAATAAGGATACAAAATTGCTATTAAAGGTATCCGGGTATCTAGAAAAAAGGGTAAATTTGTGATTAGGGTAGAACATAATCCAATTCATGGTAGAATAATCTCTGGGTTAGAATAATAGTCATGAGTTCAATGCCAAGATCACCACCAACAATTAGAATCATGTTGAACAGGTGATTTAATGTCTAAGCCTCCATTTTCTGTCCCTGGAACTGATGGCTCTGATAAATGTCCTACACGGTTGTGAGGAGTGTTAGGGAGGAATTATGTACAGGAGATCTTGGTGGGCTTCATAGCATGGATTCTTTCATTTCCTTCACTGCCCTACACATGACCCAAACCCAGGACCTTGGTCCCTGCCAACTATGATGTGCCCAGCACAAAACTGTGTCTAGAAAAAAACAGATACTTTTTTAAAGTCATTACATAAACTCATGAATAAATGAATCAATGAATGAATGAACCAATAAAATATTTAAAATAACCCATCAATTAACTATATAATCATCACTCCCGAACCCTTACAAATCATGAAGGAAGATACAATACTTCTTTATTATAATTTTTTTTTACTGAATACTAAATAATGAAGTATTCATGACTGCAGATGGAGATTCTATCTTATCTTTAGAGCCAGGATCTGAATTTAGTAGGCACAAAGATCAGGTCCAGAAATGGGTTCTAGGTACATTGGCAGAAGGCAGGAAGTCATTTTCTTTAGACCAGTGCTTTAGCTTCAGCCACAGTTATTTATTTTCTTTTATAGGAGGAATTCATTTATGTCTTCAGGAGACAGATGTATCAAGCCATTGGGTGTTTCTGCCAATCACCTCCTGCCAAAGCCCTTATGTTTTATTTCATTAGTGTAGGCACTTTCCATTAATTTGGACACTGTATAAGAGTGTTATTTCCAAGGGACATTGTTTTTTGGCTCTTCTATTGTGAAGGGCTATTTAATACATTACTGCAATGATTTGACCCCTTGCCAAGAAAGAAACAGTGGTCACCCAATTCTAATCAGTTTCTGACAATATAATTCTAATGCTAGGTCTAATGATATGTTTATTGTGCTATACCTCAAATCAAGAGAAACATACAGACAAATTCTATTAGATGAATGGTGAAGACCAAACAAAATATATCATGCAGGTGTCCGTCCTTCCTTCCTTCCTTCCTTCCTTCCTTCCTTCCTTCCTTCCTTCCTTCCTTCCTTCCCTCCCTCCCCTTGTTTGCATCACAAAATAAGAACGTAAGAGTATTTTGCTATATGCCCAGTGTGATAGATACTGTTCATGCCTAAATGCATACATCCTTAGCCCCATCCTCTCTAGTTCCCAAGTAAACCCCATGTTTATTCAGGTGTCAATCCTCACTCATGCAGCTCTTCAAGAAGCCTCAAAGAATGCATCTTGACTTATCAGAGGTACTTATGGTTGCCTCATTTCCTTTGCTACTGCTTGTTTTGAACATACAAGTCTAGCCAATAAAACATAGAGAGGCTTAGTGAAGATTGCTGGGGAAGTTTTACTTACTCTTAAAAGATGCAAGGAAGAGATAAACTCTTTTGCCCTGGCCTATGTCATTTCCGGATATGATGCCTACAACTGTCATAATCTCTTGTGACCAAAGGGGAGTTTGACTAAAGATACAGGTAACAAGTGAAGAACAGTGGAGCAAAATGATGGAAAGACATGTGTCCTTGATACTGCTGTTGAACCAGTGAGGAAAACAGAAGCAGTCTCCCTCTGAACTTCTTGTTCTATGGAAAATAAATGCCCTTACATTTTAAAAGCCAGAAGAGATACGTGTTGTTAAAGCTACAGCAGGCTCTGGGTAGAACACCAACAGGTATATTATGTATTAAAATTAACCCTTTAAGAATTCTGGAAACACCAAGTGAACTGCTCTATGTAAGACATTCCAGCAATGTCCTCATCTCCTAAAGTAGGAGAGTTGAGCACTGTGATTGCTCTGCATCATGCTTCATAGTATCTAGATGAATGATTCATCCCAAGTACAAATACAATGGGGGGAATCTTTTGTAGTGATGAATCCAACTTTTCGATCCTCAGTTTTGGAAATGAAGCATTCTAAATGCTCAGATACTTGTATACACTCTTCCTTACCCATGCCTAGGAGTTTGTGAAATAAAATATCCACCTCAAAACAATCTCTGCCTAATCACCACAATTATTTTAACTCATATCAGTTTCTCAATTTTCTCAATGTGCAACTGGAGAGGGGAAATTATTTAAATTACCCAATTATAATATGCACATTATATAATCTACATCAAATATATAATGTACATTATATATAATCTACATTAAATATTTAATATGTATATATACATTATATACTATATAATACATGCACTATGTAGTATATATAATATATAATGCATATAGCATATAATATATATTTATGATATATTATATATAATATAGATAAAATTTATAATACATATATAATATATAAATGGTAATTATGTATACTATATATTTTATATATACATATATATACATGTGTGTGTATAAAATGTGTGTCTTAGCCATTTCACCAATTAGAAATTAAGGTCACTAGGAGTAATTCCTGTATTTTTATAAGAAGCAGAAAGCTTCTTATAGAGAAAATATCCAAACACATATTGGGGCCAATTAAGTTACCAAGCAAACATGGAAAATAACAACAATCTCAACATGTTTTTCCTTCTATCATAAGTGTTTAAACTTATCTTTAAGCCTACAATTACATCTGACTGCAGCCTAAATATTCTCTGAATAGAAAGAATAAAAATGTCTGGGTTCTTCAAACTATTCTTTACTTAAAACCCTGCTGTCCATCTTACACTGAAGTAGATAAAGCAGAAAACAGGAGGGAATAGTTCACCTGCGGCAGATGAGCTTCTCTATGCCAACAAACCAATACATGTGGCCACCAGAGCATCATCCCAGGAATAACAGGACGGTTATTAAACAAGTCCACATGAACAGGACAATGAAGAAAATGATGATGAATAGCTAAACAGTATCAGTTGCTAACCATGTGCCAGGCAGTGCTACACCCATTTACTTCTTTAATCTTCACAATAACTCTCTGAGTTCCATTCTGTTATCTTATTTCGCAAATTAGGTCTGAACAAAGAGACAGAAAGTTCAGTGACTTCCCCAAGGCCTCACAGTTTACAAGTCATGGGTCAGAGCCAGATGCAGGCTCCATTTCAGCCTGCACTTATAAAGTACCCATCCCCCACAAGTGTCCTATTTTCCAAGGAGGTGAAAGAATATAGAAATAAAAGGAATACTTGTCCAAGGAGCTTTCCTGAGAGATGACAGGAACAAGCATCAAAGAGCAGCACTGATGTAACCAAACTTGCCAAACCATTGACAGTTATCTCCTTGCTTCTCTCCATATATCCTTATTTTAAACATGAATTCTGCCTCTTTATAAAAGATAACCAAAGATGCAAAATACATGCATATACAAACTAATGACTCTTTTAAAAATAGTATGCAATTAATTTAAAAAGAACAAAGAACACTAAGTATTACTGGTAAAAGAGAAGAAAAATAAAAATGTACTGAAATTTCTCTCTCCCATAATAAAGTGCCCCCAACATAAGTAGGTAAGGGTTAGGCTGGATCAGAAGAGGAGACCATTTGCGTTGGCTGACACATTGCCCAGCGCTGGGGAGAAGGTAGCCGGTGCGGGGGGGGGTTCTTCAGTGGGGTAGCAAACTCTCTGTGACTTCACTGGACGTTTATGGAAACCACTTTCAGCTTGCTTAACCAACGCTTAGCAAGATTATAAATCTGGGAGATAAAAATGAGTTTAAAAAGTACTGAGATATGGGAAAGATATGAAACAAATAGGTTCAATATGGGAAATATCTCTTGCAAACAGAAACCATTCCCACATATTAGAAACAAAAGTTGCACACAGTGATGAAGCTGAAGAAAGGGCCTTTTATGGCCAGAGGCCGAAATCTCCAACATATGCTCAATTAACCCAGCCACCCAACCCCCTCCTGGAAAAAAAGCAAAAAGACACACACAAACACTCACACACACACACACAAATAAAACACGACAAGATACGACACAGCTCCCTGAATATAGTAGGTTCTTAATAATGTTGATGTACTTCCTGCACCTGATTACTGAAGTAGTAGAACAATATTACTTTCTGAGGCAGAGAAGAAATACAGCGGTTATTAAGAGCATGGGTTCTGCGTAAGACTGAATTTTGTGACTGTAAAGCCGAAGATCAAATTGGCAGGTTATTTTGAAGGCTAAAGAAATGAATACATCATGATAGAAACTGCTTATTTTCTTCCCATAACCCTTCCCCCCTTCTTCCTTGTAGTGCCTTGCAAGCAGCCCTGCTCTGCTGCCCAACCTCAGGAGTGACCTTTCCAGTTGTAACCTAGAGAAATGGCCATCTCAGGAATCATGCAATACGGTGGCCCCATGCCCTACACCGCAGCAAAACTCATGGCCACCTGTGCAGAATCCAGGCTGCTCCTCCTCCGTGACCGACAAGGCTATTCTTGTGACTAAGCTCTGGCCGACAAAATGTAACCCCAGATGATGTACGCTACTTCGGCGTCACATGTATGAGTGAAGCTGCTGGTCCTGTGGTCTGAATGTGGCCATGGTTTTGGAGAGCTGATGGCACACAGAGGAAGTTTAAACCACATGGGACCAAGAACGACCCCACAGAAGCAACCTAGGTCCCAGGACAACCTGGTGAAGAAACTCACCCCCACTGCCCAGTTCACCTACCTCTTTGTTGTGAACATGAGAGAAAAATGAAATCTACATCTTGCTTGACTCGTTGGACTTCAAATCTCTGCCTTACAAAAGCTTGGTCTATGTCTTTTTGAGTTTCTATGTGTAAAGAACTATGTGTAAAGAACTGTGCTTGACATACAGTAAGCTGTTATTAAATGTCAGCTGCCAACTTAGTAAAGGGAAAGCGCTGGTATTTGAAAGCAGAGAGCACTGTGTGCCTCCAAAGACCATGGTCTTTCCTTTGTTCTTTCCTCCAGTGAGCAGAGACTGAAAAGGTGGAGCTATGTGCTAGAAGCATGTCCTCTACCAACACTGAAAAACCCCTTCTAAGTTAAAGAGATTTCCCCTGTTCCCCAATGTTTAAAGCTATTCTCAGTTTAAAATTGTGATTGAAGAGATGGTTTTGACTTTAACTTGGTGAATAACTTTAAATTTGTTGAGACTCGTACTTCTGACTGAATCCTCTTCGTCGCCCCATAAAACACAGTGCAAGGAGAAAAATAAGGGTCCACAAAGAAACACCTGTATATTCTTTAAGCTGAATTTTCTGTTAGCTTGCATGCTTTGGACCACTCTTTTTAAGGTTTACAGTTGTTGGTATAAAAATAATTCAATAATTAACTCAATAACAATAATACAAGAATAAACTTTTTTCACCTATGCACAAATACAGACCTACTTTCCCACCCTAGGCTTCCTTTGAAGAGCTGGTTCTGCTACCTCCTTTGGATGGTAGTCCCTATACCATCCTTCTTCCTTTCCTTTCAGAGCTTCTCCTGGGCAAAACTGCCCAGAAGAGGAATTTTGTCTTCAGGGAGAATAGCGCTTGCTATTTCAGAGTCTGCTCTCATTCCCCAACCAGTCTGAGGAAGAGTGGCGGGGGGCACTTTCCACATCTTCCAGACACCCAGTTACTTCTGTCTGTACACCTCTTTAGAAATGCACAGATTTGAAACATACACCAGCCCCCCCACTGCTACATATATGGCATGACTAATAGGCTACTTCAGGGAAACAGAGAAACACATTGTCCCATACCACTTTGCATCACTGAGTTAAATAGCTGAGGGTCAGGGTGCCATGTATTTAAAAGGGCAGTCCAAGTGGGTTTTTGTCGTTGTTCTAGGAACAAATATGTTGCAACATAGATTTAAACAAAGTCTTCTGTTCTTTTCCTTAACCCCTTGTAACTCTAGCACAATGAACGCTTCCGCCTTCCATTTTCCCACAGTGCTTTGGTGTAACATTCTATCAACGTTTCTTCCATTGTGCTGTAAATACCTGCTCTCATGCCTTTTTCCTGGAGTAGATAGACTCTATCTTGAGTAGGTCTGTCTTTCATTATCTTTTTTGGCATAATTGATCTCATTACTTTGCCTCCTGCTTTACCGTGTCATTTTATTATTGCACCTGTTGAAGTAATTTAAGTATGCTTTGAGAATATATGTAACATTAGGGAACACTTTTCAAAGTGAACATCACAGAATTAGATATTAATACAGGGCTTCAGTTTTTCCCTGCTTTCTTTTTAAAAATTTAAATGATAGTTTATAGTCTATTCTATTACAGTTGTCCCAATTTCCCCTCTTTGCACCCCTTTACCCAGCCCCCCACTCCCTCAAGCGATCCTCATACTATTACCCATGTCCATGGGCCATGCATACATGTTCTTTGGCTACTCTATTCCCTTTGCTGTACTTTACATCTCCATGACTATTCCTTAACAACCCATTTGTATTTCTTAATCCCTTCACCTTTTTTGACCATCTGCCCAAACCCACTCCCATCTGGCAATCATCAAAATATTCTCTGTATCTATCATTCTGTTTCTGTTCTACTTGTTCTAAATTCTCCAGTCTAAATATCCTGTTATTTCCTTTTGCAACCCCAAAGTGTGTCAAATTAAAAAACCTACTTCAAATGAAGTCACAACCAATGAAGAAGGTATAATTGTATTCTTTTCTGGAGGATAGATGCAGTGAGTATTGAATATTTCAGCAAAACTCAACTCCTTACAGCACTAATGGTGCCCTTTGGCACCAATGCATTGTCAGGGATTAAAATCTAAACAGCAGAGTTTGGAGCAAGAAAAAAAAATCAATAAAATTCAGCTCAGGCATACAAGCATGTGGTCTGAATTCGATGGAAGGATTATATGAATATATAAATAAACCATTAAAATCCACCCACTAGGAGTCTGCTCAGTTCATGGTGATTTGAGTTGCTGTGGGGGCAATGGCAAATATAAACATAATTTATTTGTTTGGCGATTGAAAAAGAAGAATTGGACAGCTTTTAAGCATAGATAGTTCATTTCTACATTTTTAGAATGGTTAATACAATATTTCAGTAAAAATGTGAAGCACATTTTCCAATGTATTTTTGTAAAAAAAAAATAACCTTACCCTGCTACAACCAAGTTCTGTTCCAACAGTTCCCAAGGCACCATCTAGAGACCTTGGCAAGTCTCTCATGTACTCTAGTGAATACAGTATTGCTTGAAGTACTATGAATGGGAATGGAAGGAACAGACATTTATTGAATTCTATCATAGGTATCTTATGAATTCCTTACAACAACCCTCAAAAGTAAGTTTTAAACCCCATTTAAACATGAAAAAAAAAAAAAATAAAGGATCCGTGTCTTGCCCAATGGAATCTACTTGGTAAATAATAAAGACAGGATTTAGCCTGAGGTTGCTTTGGCTTTAATATTCATGTTCTTTCCATTGCCTTTCACTGGTTGATATAAAATTAATTTCAGAATGTTGAATTTCAGAGCATGAACCATTTCCTCTCTAGCCAACACAAACACACATCATTCTTATTCTGCTATCATGGGCCAGTTTATGTGCTACCTTCACCCCAAAACCTTCCCTTTCTGATCTTCAGTGGCATGTACTTGCTTCTACTACAAAATTCTTTTCTTCAGAACATACTATCACTGTGGGATGGGGTAACTATTTCTTGGAACTAGTTTTGTGTTATCAGAACATGATACTTAAGGAATATGTCCATCTCCATTTATGCACTCAATGGCCTATGTGATCTTGGTGCCTCATAAGTCTTAATGAAAACTTCTTAATTTACTAAGTTATTATAACTGAATTATTATATAATATCAGTGAGTGGCACTTTACACATTAGAGCTGTTTTCATGTAGTCAAGTGCAAATACTTTTTAAAGAAGCTATTGTGTTTAAATGAAGTGCCTGGTAGGGAACTTTTTCTGTAAAACTAAAAATTGTACCTTAAGATATAATGTGTTCATATCTGAATTTTCAAGTATAGGTAGTCCCTGACTTACAACAGTTCACTTATGATTTTTTTAACTTCATGATGGCGTGAAAGTGATATACATCTAGATAATTTACACTTTAAATATTGAATTTTGGTCTCCTCCCAGCCTAGTGATCTGTAGTATGACACTCTCTTGTGATGCTGGGAAGTGGCTGTAAGAAGGTTTTCCTAACCGCAGGTTAATGGAAGTGCCTTGAGTAATTTTAAGGTAGGGGAGGCTACGCAGTGATGTTTGGTAAGTTAGGCGCATTAAATTCATTTTTGACTGAGGATATTTTCAAGTCATTATATGATGGGATTACTGGGATGTAACCCTATTGTAAGTTGAGGAGCATCTGTATTAAGTTTGTCTCCAAATGGGAATAGAACTAGGAACTAAGAAGAAGGTGGGGAAGTATAGACTGAAGTTCATCAAACAATGTTACATTTGTATACTAGAAAGTGTGACAGACTCCCTGCTATCTCCAGGAACATATTTAACTTTCTGTAATTATTGGCTTTCTGCTCCATAAACTCCCTACTTCAAACCTTCATTAATTTCTGTGTTCTTCTTCCATCTGGAGATGAAATTATATATGGACTGCAAGCCAATGAAAAGAAGGACACTTTGATCTTTTATGAAGTGGCATGTAGCTCCTTAAGAAAAACCCCTGCACCCTTGTGCGTCCCCAATTTTCCATGTAGTACAGGAAAGTGCAAGAATATCTTTCTGGGAGAGAACGGGGTACTATCCTAAGCCCCATCCTACCACATGGAGAGGTCCTTTGAACACAAACAGCGCTTTCTACTTTGTTGGTGAATTGTCAAAGCACCTAGTACGTGCCTTTTCACAATGAGACAATAATGCCATTAACTACTGCAGCCAAAGGCACTTCAAAGGAGTTACAAAAGGGTCATGGGTTCATGATGTATCACAGACCTTCAATCTAAGACAACTTGAGAAAATCATTATGCTTCCTACATTGAGTAGAAAGCAAACTGTTTTTTCTTTGTGTGTGTGTGTGTGTGATTCTGAGTTTATATTAGGAAGAAATTATATAAGATTTTATATTTTTATGATTTTATGTAGAGCTTTAAAATTCATCATTAAATTATACTACAGTATTGTACATTTTTAAAATGAGAACATGGAGAGATACTGAAAATAAATCCATAAACATTGTTTAGGAAAACTCCATGATTTTCAGAGACCAGATTCAAATTTATTTCACATTAAACTGTGACATTGGCAAAGAGAAGGTTAAAAAATACTGTTAACACATGACCCTTTGGGACTCATCTGGAGAGTCTATTTAGAACCGTGAACATCAGCACAGGCTGTATGTAGTTCAGGATCACTCACAGAGCTTTCGGAAATATGCTCACTCCCACGTCCCATCCCTAGAGAGTCTGAAATAGCAAGTGAAGCTCCTGTATTGATAACTTTACATTAACGCAGTAGATCCTGATGCACCACAGGGACTGGGAACCTCTGGCTTAGAGACTCCAGGGAGAATCACTGAAATACCTCCTCTTACCAAGCCCTGTTGTTTCCAGCACTTATAAAGCTGTTTTAAATTGAGTGTTCTCCAGCTTTCACCTTCTGAAAGATAAAACCAATCTTAGTACTCACAGGGTCCATGTTTTAGATAGAACCTTAGCATACAAGCCTCATGTAGGATTATTTTGAATTTATTTAGAATCTACAGCTGGTGTTGCTATCGTAGAGAGTTTGCACAGTCTTGTCCCAGCTGTACCCCTCATGCTACAAATGTGATGTTTCTCATAATGAGAGAGAATAGGGATGGTGCCTAGCAGCCGAGCCCACATAAAATGTCTGCTTAGCCTGAAAGGTGTTTACTACAAATACGTGTTGAAAATAAATACTGTAAAGAATAATAGTAACAAACGTACTGATATCTTACCAAGTGCCACATAGTAGTCTAGGTGCATACTTTTGTTTCACTTAATGATAACACAATAAAGTGAGCTTTATTTTTATACCTATTTACAGTGACTATTATTATATCTACTTGCTGTTATCTTTATGAGATATCTTTATGAGATAGTGGTGATGAAAGCAATATTTGTTAAATGTGAGTTCTAAAAAAAACTCAGTGATAACATACAGCCATGACAAGATTCAAAGTTTATTTTACCTCTGTCCTGCTCTTAAGTATCCCACTATACCACTCCAAACTGACCTCATCACAACCCTACAACAACAAAATCAAACTAACAAAATTCTACCTTTTCTTTCTCCTTTATTTAACCCAAGATCTGTTTCAGTGAATACTACACAGTAAATAAAGTTATAACAGTATCAAATAGTCTGTTGACACAAAGCCTTAGTTTTGTGTATTCCAAGAGATGTACATTTCTTATCCCTGCCCCATTCCAAAAATAAAAAAGATCCTTGAATAGCAAGTTTTAGGAAGTTAAAAGAGGGTCTGAGGAAATCCTTGTATTTGAGGCAGTCCCTGGGACATCTGGCTAATGAATTCTCTTTTAAAACTTGGAATTTCTTCTTAGACTCTATTCTGCAGAGTGGAAGGTGGTTGTATTACCCAGGACATATGAAACTAACCTATTTGTGAGGCTTCTAGGGTTAATTGAAGGTTTCCCCTGACAGAAAAACTCTTGTGTCCTCTGTCTCCTGTTCTAGTGAATAGCCAAGTTGAAGGTCCAGGCTCCCTGGAGCTGAAGATGAGAGAATGCATTCCTTTAGGTGGACACACACACACATTAGGTCATTCCATCCATTATTATAGCCATAGCTCTCCATTCCCGTTTAAGGGAAACACTGTCACCTTGGGTTGCCATTACAATACAATGCAGTCTGGGCAGCTTAAACGACAAAAATATGTTTTCTCACAGTTCCGCAGGCTAGAAGTACAAGATCAATGTGTCTGAAAGTCTGTCTTCTTCTGAGGTCTCTCTCCTTAAATTGGAGCTAGCCACATTCTCACTATTTTCTCCCACAGAATTTCCTCTTTTTATCTGTGTTCAAATTTCATATTTTTCTATGGTCGCCAGTCATTTTGGATTAGAGCCCACCCTAAAGATCTCATGTTAACTTAATTAACTCTTTAAAGACATAATCTACAAATACAGGCACATTGTGATGTCAAACAGGGGTCAAAACCTCCAAATATAAATTTCGAAGGACACAGTTCAGTCCATAATACAGTTTCCTCTCTTTTAAAAAAAAAAATAGAAAAAGGTTCTCTTCTGTTTTATTCTACTTTTTCAGCCAACCTAAGAACCCAATTCTTCTTACGATGAGGCAGAGGCGAAGAGAGGAAAAGGGGACCATTTACTTATTTTCACACAGTTGCTCCTTGCACAGTTGATTGGAAGCTGGAAATTCAATAAACAAAGATTTGCGCTACCACTAGGTCTACAGCTGCAACTAACAAGATCATTGACTGTTTAAAGGCAGAACAAAGTTGAGAGTTATCATGCGTAACTGGTGATTTTGATCACAGTGGTGTGTATAAACAATCTGGGCAAGCCAGCTCTAATGCGTTTCCTATTTTTCCTTCCTCAGTAAGGTGGCTATTGGGAAAAGGCTGAGCATAACGACCTTGGAGCCAGGTGTGGCCACAGAGTTGTAAACCCTCAATTTGAGAGGCCTTTTAAAAATTCTTAGACTCTTCCATACACTAAAGGGTTGGATACACTTTGTGTATCTCAAAATAATTTGCATCAACATTCCCACACCCAGTTCAACCTGGACATATAGGCTACCTAAGGAAAAGAAACTAGCCTGCTTTTTCCAAAACCAGTCCCCAGGAGACCCCTGCCTTTCCAGCAAACTATAAACCTTAAGCCTCTCGTATATAAAAATTTTGTCATTTCCTCTGCTTCACCATCTGTTCCCAGTCTTTCAATAAAACAAAATGTGGGAGACACAGCAGAGAGGCTGGATTTTACAGATCAGGAGAGAGAGCTTTAGGAGAGTTAAATGACTCTCCCTAAATTACAGACACAAAGGTTGTGAACAAAGGTTAAATTTTCTTCCCTTACTAATTCTAAAGATGTATGTAATGGGCAAGATTTTATAACTAGCAGATATTGGTAATGGCTACCATGCCACATAGCAAGCATTTAATGTCAAATATGCAAAGAATCTGGCTCTGGCTTCAATGAATGTGAACTTGGGATAGTCCTTGCCTCCTCAAGCAACTAAAAAAGAATTTATCTCAACCCTAAACTTTTCACTGGGGTATGACACATTCATTCTTCACTTCCATCAACTCTAAATGTAAAACTCCAACGAGTCAATGTGGATGAGAGGACGTGGAGATCTCACAGGGAAGGGCTTTTGTGGCGGACACATACGGATACCCATTATGGACATCAATGGACTCATTCATAACTGCATCCCAGGCTCAGAGGATCATAAGACAGCACTTTATTTTACTGCATCCTATGATCTGACAAATTAGGAATGAATCACAGGCCACAAGCTTAACCTCCAAAATCATTTAGTTATTAATATAATTGCAGTCGGGCTAGCATTAAAGCATATTCCAAAAGGTTGTATCTCAAGTTCATTGCTATAAAATATCATTAAAAGCCCTGAGCACAACACGTCAATCCATGTCTTCATGTTACAATGGGCCTCCTCCAGAATGAATATAAACTAACACAGATACATTCAGGAGTTCCAGAAAGTTTAGAGATTTCATTAAACAGAAGTTGCATGGAAAAAATGGAATCTGTAATGAGAAAATACTTTGATATTTCCATGAGAAAAAAAAGTTATTTGGTGGCTGTTTTACAGTTAACATTTTTCTCTGATGGCCTTGAAAAAAAAGCAAAACAAAAAAATATATCCACAAAGTAGAACATACTATGCATCCAATCCTGACACTCAAAAAACAAGATAAAATGAGTATCTGGAAACATAATGAACTCAAGCCTTCCTTGTTACATCCATGTCTGATTTAAAAACCAAAGCCTATTATACATATTTAAGAAGACTGCTATAAGTTGTGGCTTTGTAGATGATCCATATAAACCCATTCTTAGAATCACCCATCTTTTAACCAAGATCGATGAAAGTGATTCCGTGAACTTCCTGAGATAACTGAAAAATTGTATGTGTAGAGGGGGAATGTAAACATCCCATAGTTTTTATTACATTTGTAAGGTATATAAGACCCAAGTGAAAAACCAATTGCTCCTGGGCCTGTTCAACTATTGGTGCATCCAATAGTAGTAGTAGTAGTAGTAAATGATAATAATAATAATAATGATGATGATAATAATAATAATGACAGTAAGTAGTAGTAAATGATAATAATAATAATAATAATAAAAAGATTGCTAATGAGTAATCATTTCAGTGAAACATCTTTCTTTGATTCAAAGTCTCACCCAAAAATCATCTTGGAGGAAAGCAAGTCTTATTATAAAGGTATTAATTAAATTATTCAGATTCCATGAACAGAGTATAAACCTATGATTTGTTCTCTTTTTCTGACACTGGAAAGACACCAAATATACTACAACCTCAAATGGAAAAAAGGATTCCTGAATGATAATTTATCTTTTAAGATGGGTTGTGTGTGTGCAAATTCAAATTCTTTGGCTCAAAATTGATAATCTATGTATACTAGCTTCTTTACTCTTAGACACACGTCTGACTTTGTTGAATGCATGCATTTTCCTCTAATCTACAATTATACAATTAGCGACTATATAAAAACTGGCCCAAATTACTTCATACTTTAAACATTACTTCATAAAACTCTATTTTACTTTAATCAGTTACTATAGCCCAATTATAGAAAGATGTCAGGAGCAAAAATTTAGCAGCAAGCTGTTGAATGGAAAGCAATGTGAACATTTCTGTAACACATGCTTTTTTATTTTTTACTTTTAACTTTTTAGTTGGGCTATCATCTTCACTACAAATAGTCAAAACAATAGTATTTGGCTTGCAAAGCAACGTGATTTTAAAATATTTTGTACAAATTATTGAAGGAGCAACAGTTATACTTAATTCCAAACACAATTATTACATATATCCTTTTTTATAATGAAAAATGTCTTTCTTGTGCAAATATAAAATAACCCTTCATTACCCTCTAATCTCCCACATTCTATTTATGTTATATAACACCATAATACTTTTACATTATAATATCATGTACAGGAAAAGCACTAGCAGTAGAGCCTAGACTTCTAAATTATGATCTACCAACAAATATATATCTATATGTATGCATATATACATGCATATTTAAATATGCATTTGTGTGTATATGCACATATATGCATATGTTAAATATACATATATACACATATATGCATTTAAAATACTGTTAAATGAGACCTTTTTCTGAATTTGATTGTAAAGTATTAGGAAACACTTTCATGTTTACGTTTATACTGTAGGATGTTAAAATATAATTTTAATAATTATCAATTTAGTTTGGTCCACCTAAGACAAGCCAATGTGACTTTAGGTTTCTTCTCTCTGTCTCTATCATCTGTCTCTCTCATAATACACTTACAGATATAAGATGGTTACAGTCTAAAAAGTAGAGCTTACTGACTATTTTGGAAAAAAATTCTTAAGTAATTAAAGATTAATGACTAACTTGGTTGAAACTAATTCCTTGAGTTATATTGAATTCAATCTCATTTTTAAAATCATGTGTATATATATACATACACACATGCATGTATGTGTGTGTATACATATATATGTTTTAAAACCCAAAGCAGAGTGAATTTAATAGCACTGTTAGACACAATAATTATAATACTGAATTTTGAAAAAAAACTTTAACCAAAGTCAAATTGTGTTATTACTACAGGGATTAAATCTTGCTTTGAACAATTACCAAGATTTAAGTGTTCTCCATTTCACTTGTTTTCTTTCAATATTGATGTATGAAACAGGTACATGAAGATCAATAAGGCCGGTGCCCTACATAGAAAAATCCCAGAATGATGTGGGGAAGGTAGATAATAAGTACATACCTACTAAGTGATGTGACCAGTGCCATGGTAGATGTGTGTATGAAGTGCTGGGGGAGAACAATAGAGACTACTTATAGTGCTGCAATGGAAGGTGAGGTCAATTTATGCTAACAACCAGTGCATACAGTTTAATGCGTGGAACAAAGAAAATGAGCTGTCTCAAGGCAAGGACACTTAGTTTAAGAATTATAACAGGGGCACAGAACAGAAAGGTATAGAAAATTAGAGAACATATATTTAGTACATTTTTCTTTTAATCCAATTACTTTAGACAAGTAACTGACCTGCTTGAATGGGCTCCAAGAAAAGCTTCTTTTGTGATGGATTCTATTCTTTTACAAACCATGTTCCACTCTTTTTTATTATAAAACATTTTATCAGCTAGTTGCTATTTGTAGGGATTTAAAGGAAGCCATAAATCCCTACAGAAATGAGAAAAATATATAAAAAAAAGGTAAACACAGTTTTGTGACAAATGGCTATCACACCTGTCATTCACTGTGGTTATTATGTGGTAAAGAAGAATAAAACAAGATACAATTGCTGGAAACCAAAACAAAAATAGGTTTTAAGTCAATACGTTTTCAGAAAACTAGGTGGTGGTTCCGATGTGGGGTGGGGAACCCTATTACACCTTCCTACCTGAGTTCTTTCTGATGGAAATGAGGGGAACACTTTAACCAGGTCTGCAAACCTACTTTTCTCATGGAACTGGGGGCAGGCGGGCAGGGGCTATTCAGGTTTCTGACATAGAATAGATATCACTGCAATCTCAGTAGGTGTCCAAAGGTAGAAATGAAGTCCTGGCCAGAAAGCTGGGGAAGGAGGAAAAGATCAAAGAAGTGATTCTTTCCATAGTCACAAAATATGGAATTCCAGTGTGATGTAGCTTTGGGGGGGTGTCTCTTGGCTGCTCCCCAGACACATGGATACTTCTGAGAATCAGCAAGATAACTATCCAGTGTGGGAAGTCAAAGGAGATTTGTGGGGAGGGAAAGATTCCTGTCAAGCCTCTGGCCACATCTAGGGTTTCTCTTTTAATGAGTTAATATAAACTTCAAACCAAGTGCTGAATCAATGAATTCACCTACTTAATTTTGTAGTTAATTAGTGGAAGCAAGTCTGAAATGAAGTGCTTACCCTGCGGAATAGCCACACACACACACACACACACACACACACACACACACACACACAAGGAAACTGTAAAGTGGAGAAGGACTTGGCTAGATAGAGACAGGAGAGGAAAGAAATAAATTTGACAGGCACAATGAAAAAGAAGACAGAAGAGGCCAAGAATATGAAGAAAAACGAAATAAGCCATCCAGAATATCTGAGAAGGGAAATAAGAAAAATGAATTTCCATTTCCTCTGACACATATAGCCCTGTACCTGTGAATAATTCCATAAAATGCCTTAGACTTTAGAAGGAGAGAGCTAAAAGGATCACAGCAGTCTCTAAATCAAACTTTTCATTTCACAGACCCAGAAGGCTGAGAAAAGGGAAGTAACTTGCTTGAGCTCCGTGGCCAGAGACAAGCGTTGCGACCTTACCTTTGACAGCAGCGTACAGTGGTGGCAAACGGCCTGACAACGAGGCTGCTGAGGAAGCTGCGGTGTGCAGGGCACACTTTCCCTATTTTACTCACAACCACCAGCTCAAGGTTTTTCCAGGGCTCTGATGTTTATATCTATAGCAGTGTTCTGACCTCTGAACTACTGGAGTTAAATTGCAGACATGGAGGTCAGGTGTCAAGGACTTGTGTATGTGTGTATATATACCCACACGTACACATGTGTATATACACTTACACACACACACACACGTACTACAAGGGAAGCAATCACTCATATATTTATATACATACATATGTATATATATATATACTGGAGGGGAAGGTAGGTCTACAGTTGTTTGTATGAAAAATAATACAATAATTAATAAATAATAATACAGGAATAAGCTGTTCCATGTACTCACAACTGTAAACCTACTTTGTCCACTCCTGTATGTACATATATAACTTATCCTGCCATAATTCTTTAAATTCTTTAAAATGCCATATACCAGCCTAATCATTTACCTTTACAAAAAGCACATTTTGACCCTAATAAAATAGCAAGAAAAATCCTCAGTTTTTAAAAAACATATAAATATAATTTTGTGAGGAACTCACAACATTTTGCTTTGTTTCCTCCATTTATTATTGCAAACTTCATCAGGACACCTGCCCATTTTGTGCATTAGCTTCAGGAACCAATGCAACGTAACAGAATAGTATCCAACCAGGGGCAGGAGATTTAAAAGATTGGGAGTAACAACTTCATTTTGCTCCTCATAACTTTCAGAGGCCATGGAGCTAGAAAACAAAACTTGTACACATCAGCCTGCGGGTCCCTTGGAAGAGCTCTCCCTTATGGCAGTGCTGCAGGACCCAGAAGCAGGTAGACCTTAAAGAAGACAAGCGTTTAACGGTAGAAGCAAGTTGCTTTGCCTAGGAAGCACCGCATCTCTGCTCAGCAAATAGTCACAAGAAACCGGGAGCTCTGAATAACTGCTCCTCAAAGGGCAGCTCTCTAAAGGGACCCTATGGGAAACTCAGTTGGAAGCTTGTAAAGCAAAACATCATGTTTTCAATTACAAAGCACATATAGAGCATCTCCTCTATGCTCAAGTCATGGAGGGAAGCACTCAGACTTGTAGGTTGAAGGGCTGCCCTGGGGGAGCCTTTCCTCTAGGTGAGGAGTCGAACCATAGGCATATAGAGCAATGACTCACACAAAGCAGGACAGAGAAAATGGAAAACAATGTAGCATGGCCAAGAAATACAAACTGGAATTGAGAGAAGACAAAGCTCTTATATGGAAAGGCAGGTGCTCCTCCTACTGCAGGAGCACCAGATTTTAGGGTCCAGCATTTGTCCTCCATGTGAGGGTTTGCTAGCATACAAGCAGCCTCTGAAAGATAAATAATTGGCCATAAAGGTGGACTGGAAGGAGAAGGGCAAATCAGGGTGTGATTATAGTTATCTGGATATATGTGGAAAACAGGACCAATAAAATGGCATCGGTCCAGTCAAGAAAGGATAAAGTACATAAAACAAAATGGTGTCACTCATGTCAACCAAGTTGGCTGCCAGTCAGCCATGACACTTTGGTCCAAGAAGAAACTGCCTAAGTCACACTGCACCCTGCCCAATGCATGCCAGGGCAGTGCATCCAAGATATCAGTTCACGGACATGTCTGCAGACAAGGCACACCTACTGATAGAGCCACTTGGGGGCTCTTGGCCCTGAGCCACAGAATTTCCCAGCTCAATCATTTGGCTCAATCATGCCAAGAATTTGGATCCAATTGAGGTGGACTCCAAACCCACCACCAAGACAGCAAATTCCCCACCACCAGACATTGCACCAGGCTACTCTGGGCCACGTGCCAACAGAGGCTCTGCCCCACTGAGTTCTGGAACTTCCATGCCACCAAGGCACCACTCCAATCAGACCAAGACACCCACTCACTGACACTGTCACCATAACTGGGATTGAGACTCTGGAGCTTGGGTTCATTAATTCCCCATGGACTGTTGTGTGTTAACTGTGTGTGATATTATAGAGAACGGGGGATTAATGTAATCACCATTACATTGATATTCTATCTCTCGTGAACACGCATTTAATAGAAGCTGAGTTTGTGCAACAGCTCTTGTAGCTCTCACCTCATTCCTCGCCACTGCCGGTATGGTATAGACTCAGCCTGGCAATCTTCCTCTTGTGAAGCTGAGGTGTGCCCTGACTTATAGGAAAGATGGTAACATGACCTTCCTCAAGGGGTATGGCCTATGGAAGCCATATTGAGGGTTCCTGCAACAACATGGTAAGTACTAAAAGCCTGAATTCAGGTAGGAAAGGAGCATATTCCAGAGATTATATGAAGCAAGAAGCTACTCTGTCCTGCCAGCCCCAAGGGCCATGAAGCAGTAGTTCAGATATTAGAAAATAGTGAGTAGCACCAAGCTTCTCAGTTTGTTTTTTAAAAACCTCAGATTGGGGGATAAAAAGCCACAACTGATACTAAAGTCACTTGATATTCTTTGAACAGAAGATATCAGGTCAAATGTATAGTAGGCAATAAGAAGAATTGTCAGCCGTCAAACCGTGCCCTGAATCTACAGACTATGGCCTAGTAGACAGTTCTCTTTGCATCTTGAATGGAGGAGAAAGACAAATGGCACATGTCTCTAGAAGGCCCATCAGAAGTCATGTGGGAGTCAGGACACAGATAAGCTAGCGGGGACCATATCTGTACGTATGTACCTGTTTATGTGCGCATCTAAATGAGCAAGTGTTGGTGTTCACAGAACCTGCGATTGTAATATGTTGTGCCTGCTTTCCCCACCCCTGCAATGTCTGTCTCATGAGAAAAAGCAAGGGTGATGTGCTGAAGGGATAAGGAAATTGATTTGGGTCACTGCCTCCTACCTGGCCCAATGCCCAGATAAGCTGAGAAGAGCGATTTTGTTTAGTAGCTTTTTGAGAAAGGCAGCAAACACAGTGTCTGAGAGCTGTAGCCCCCTTCTGCCTCTCTTAAATACCCCTGGTGGGGAAGAGTAAAGAGTGTTAAGAGCGATGGAGGAAAAGGCCCAATGTCCCTTTTCTGTATATGGAGAAGGATTCTGATGGTTCCAACTCAGACAACTGTGTGGTACTGCCTCAGGCAGCTATGCATTTGACTGCTGGTATCATCACAGGATAAGGAAGACGGCCTGCCCACTACTAACATCTGTAGAGGTTTTAAAGTTCAGTTGCCAGGAAACCATTGGGATATGAAACCTTTCTTCACTGTCCCTAACCAATGACAAACAACAAGCCCTCCCCGAACACTCTTGTGGTTTATTTGTGGTACTCTCAAATAATTATATTTAAAATAAATGACGTAGAAAAGCTTCACTTTCAAATATCCGGAGCTGTGGTTGGGCAGCTGCCCTGTGCCAAACTAGAGGCTGAAAACTACTGTGAGAGATAGTCAAAGTTGAGAAACCTGGGAACAAGGGGAGAAAAAAGTAAAATTGTTAAAAAGCAATTGAGGTTATAGGGAAGAATTATAGGTCTTTGGTTTTTTGATTTTGAATTTAAGGGTTTTTTTTTTCCCCCAGTAGTCTCATGTGAAAGCCAGCACAGTATAAAAACCAAGGGTGGGTCAGTTCAAAGTGGAATTCTGTCATTTACCAGCTCTGTGACATGGGTAAGTCGTCAAACATATCTAAGCTTCCCTTTCCTCATGTTTAAAAAAAAGTGATTATTTCCTTGTGAATTCAATGTCATTACAAAGCTAAATCATTTAGAACAGCATCTACATGTAACAATCATTCAATAAATATTACCTATTATTGATATTTTTATATTATTGTTACAGTTTTTAAGGGCAAAATGTGATAAAAATATGTCAAATAACCCACTATAGTTCCTACCATATAATTGGTGGTCAAAAATGGCAGAATCTTTCATGTTCTCACTTTCCAGGCAAACTACTACATCAGTAGTTTGCTCTACAAGAGCTTTTATGAAAAGCATCTGAACTTCACTTGAGCCTCAATTGAGAGCATGTCACTACCTAAATATGAAGAAAGTATCTATACCATGTATAATATGGTATACATGGATACCATATATCCATGTATATATGGACCCATGGATCCATGTATATATGGATACAAAGGGGAAAGATGACAAAAAAATAATTCCAAGTCCTGAACTTGGCAAGTAGTCATGTGCTTTGAATAGATCTACTTAATAAATATTTGTGTCCAAAGCCCAGATAATTACTTCCTCCACTGAGCCTATAAAGAAGCAAAGGGCATCGTGCCATATTCCCTGGACCACCATCCCTAGGTAGGCAGAATGGAGAGTTCAAGGATGGACTATGTCGCTGCCGAGATCTTCGCAGTGACAAATTAGACGGAATCGGAACTGGACAGAAGCACACCCATAGCTGCGTAGACGACCGGCGGCGTGGGTGTTCCAGATAGTTTAGAACACTTCTCCAGTGGACTTTTATTGACAGAAGAGGATTGTTTTGCTTTTGTGTTTGTATCCTCACTTCCAGAAACGCCTGCAAATTCTCTTTCAAAAACAAGAACCAATTCCTAGGAGATGAGAGGAGCAATGCAAAAATAGCATGGATGCAGCTCAAGTTGTTCCTTTGAAAAATTGATAGCTACAGCCAGATGATTTGCAGGAAGAACAAGACTCCTTAGATGGTTATTAAAACTTTAATACCCACATGCAATGGAGCATTACAGAGAAGTAAAAACAAAATTAACCCTTGCAGTGAGTTACAAATGTGAAACATAACTTATCCTGCCCACTTCCCATCATTAGACCTAAGGCATTTAATTGAGATCATCTCTGCAGCACCTAATTCCTCTTGTCTCTCAATAGCTGCTGAATTCTGATGCCTTTGAGCATCAGCACCATTCCTTGAAGCCAGTGGCTGATCCATGAGTCCCTCCAAGCTAAGCCAGTCCGTTCAGCCTAGATCTCAGGATGCTTTCTTGGAAAAGTGGGACAAAAGTGCTAATCTGACTTTAGTGGGTGGGTGAGGGGTTGTAAAACACTAGTCTGAGGATGGAAATGGCCCAAGGAGGAGGAGTAAGCCAAGATAATTGCAGAAAAGAGAGCAGAAGTCCCTCTGACATTGCTAACATCTGCATCAAAACACACCTGAATTACATGAACTGGGGGACTTTTCAACTGCATGTGTCAGTAGACTGTGTTTCTTTGCTTAATCTAGTTAGATTTTGTCCTCGTATTTCCAGTCTAAGCCATTGCAACTGATACAGTGCCTTGACGATCAGTCGCACAAGAAAACTTAATATGGATGGATGACAATCATGTATCCAGCAGGAATGCAACAGAAGTTTATTTCAATGACCTTGCCTGCTCTAATTTCCAAACTGGAGAGTTATACCAAAAATATCAGGAACGTTCCTATTTCAAATTCAGAAGCTCAATCTTCTAATGCTTTTTACCCTTTCCATTAAACAATCTGCCCTAAATTATTTTTAAATTCATTCTGCCTGAGGCACATGCCTCATGAATAATACTGTTGTATGAAAATGTCCCTTATATTTTTACAAATAATAGCCAGAGTATTTTCCTCATGCAAGCCTTCTGCTAAAAAGTTTGTACATGCATTAGGCCACATATAACTCACCACAGCCCTGTACTGTATTTATTTTCATGTCATAGGTAAGACAGTTGAGGTTCAAGAGTAAGCAAAATTACCCAAAGCCCCAGATTTAAGGAGAGATGGACTTATTCAGCCTGGCTTCTATGTTTTCATATCATCAGCCTGGTGGAATCACTGGGTGTTGTATGTAACAGACATGCAAAGCACCTGACACAGAGTGCTCTGCATACAGCAACTATTATTATTGCTGCTGTGGATACACTTTGGGAGATAAAATGTGATGCTAACATTTCTAGTATATGAATCTGAGGGAAAAAAACAGAGTCCCTCTGTATCTAATAACACAAAGGTCTCTGATGGCTTATTTGGCTCTGAACTACCCAACCTCCCCTCTTTCAGTTAAGTATCAGAGCACATTTGCAGCCTAGCACAGCGCTGGTGCCAGGCAGCCCTGGGAAAAAGAGATGGGATCTCTGGGTGTCAGCACCCACTGGCTGCCTCAAACCTATCAATGATGCTAAAAATCCTTCCTATTTCCTCTGTACAAACACCTAGGAGATGTGTTGTGCCTCAACGCTGGCTGGACTGAAAGGCTCAGGGGCGCCTCACAATGAACAGTGGATAGACAGCGATGGGACTGGAGGCTTTAATACAGACAGAGCCTCTGTCCCTTCTTGGCTGCAGCAAACAGCAGCAGGGTTGGACCTGAAGTGATGGCGCTGTGCCGGCAAAGCACTTTGGCACATGCCAGGATATGAAAGGCTCTAATGAGACCCATTTCACAATTCACTGGCCACGTGCATTAAGTAGGCAAAGATTTCTTCCTAACAGCCCACGAAATATCCTATGGCCCAGGTCTGTGATACGGTCCCCCACCACCCACTAAACCAGACCTCTCACTGTCCCCTCACTGCTCTTTGGTCGGTAGTAAAATAAGCTAAAGGAGAGGCAGCCACCTTAAAGAGACAGGAGGCATTTCCAACTGCAGCTCTCTCTCAGGGTCTACAGGAACCTTCCAGAGACCTGCAATGCATGCTAATCCTTCTACTGGTTAAGAGTGGGCTCCTTCATAGTAAAGTCATTGTTCTTCCTAATTGTCAGAGACTGCTGCTCTACACTTGCCTGGAGCGATCCAATTAACATATCACCACAACACCAAACATCATAATATGTTCTGTGTCCTACCAACAAGGAAAAGCCCCAACCCTGCTTCCATCCACAGCTTCCTTCTAATTAGGTCTTTAATACATAAACAGACAGGGGAATAAGAAACCAAATCGAAGGCTATATGTCTGACTCACTTTCTGCCTGAATGCAATCTAGTGGAGTTGGAATATTTTTGTTGTTACTGGGGAACAAATTGGGAAATTGGGAACAAATTGGGAAATTGGGAACAAAAGAAAGAACAGAAGGAGGACAGGAATGGGGAGACAAGAACTAAGGACTGGAGGAGCTAGGGAGGGTCGAAGGGAGAGTGAGAAGGAGAGGGAAAGGCTGCTGGCTGCTTTGGGGAACTGAAAAACATGTAACTTCTGCTGGGAACTATTGCTATGGCAACGTTCAAACAGTATAGAGAAAGCCTTCCTAGTTCCACTCTTGCCTTCCTCAATACCACTGTGTAGATGTTAACCGTTTTACAGTGGCTTCTGACTTTCTGCCTTTTCCGTTAGCAGAAATTGGAGTCCCCTGGATCACTCCCTATAATGCATTTAAATTAATTCATCCACACACGTGCTCTGAGCCCTGCAGAGGTGATTCTCACCAGACATCTTCTACTGAGCTGTCAGCATTCTCTGTGCCCAGATTAGAACAGCCACGCGCATCACAATCTCTCTCACCCTCTCTCTCCCTTGCTCTTTCTCTCTCTCTCTGTTTATCTTTCAAGGTTGAATCAGCATGTTCTGAGATCTGACTCAGATTCAACTGTAAGCCATTTAAGAGAGGTACATCTTTACATTTTCAAATTTCATGCATCTTTCTTTAAAAACCCGTATTTTAGTTACTGAACTTCCCAACAAAATTATCAAGTCATTGGTTCAAAAAAAAGTCTGTTGTCCTGAGAATGAATTTTTTAGTACAGTGTTTCTTAGGCTCAAAAAATTACAAATAGAAAGGTCATCTCTATGGAAAATAGGGTACCTATTAAAGAACCAAAAATCAGTCAAATCAACTGGTTCTTGGCAAGTCCACATTTACAACAACCATTAATTTTCAGTAATTATAGGACAGCATTAGTCCTCATAAGAAAAAAACCTTACTCTTTCTTAATCTATGAAAGCCAGCCCCCCATCATAGGTACCTATCAAAGCAACAAATAAAGAAACATAATTGAATGGCTAAATTCTCCTACATCCCCTACACTGTCTTGGTTCAAATCGATGAGATGAAACAAATGGACCCCAGCCAAGAAAACAGTATTGTCTCAGCAGTTCGCAGTTTGTCAAGAACCAGAGACCACACTCAGCACTGGCTCTTCTAAATAAAACTTCCCTGCACACCTCCCCAGCTCCTGATACTTTATCACAAGGGACGTGGTAATCAGGGAATGCTTCTTTGGATGTTCTGAGACCAAAATATTGTTGACAGGATTCAAAGGGACAGCTCTATTTAAAAAGCACTGTGAAGCATTAGTGTGAATGCTCTCTGTTTTATTAATACTATTATTAGATTAATCATAGTAATTGCTAAGCTGGAAAGAAATAATCTACAAGTAGAAGAATAACTATATTAAAAAAGACTAAAACAAATGTTCCAATACAACATAGCCAAGGCATTCACATTCAAAGACTGAAGAATGAAATTAAACCATAATTAAATAGCACCTTAGCATTGAGCACTTTCTTTCATCTAATCCAGCGTCTTCTGCTGCTTTCCATGAAAGAAAGGAAGAGGCATCCCTCTGAGGCATGAAGGCTGACCATCTCATGGAAACGTATATTTGGCTTCACAAAGCCAGGTGTTTACACATTGTGAAAAGTGACTGCAGCTCACCAAATTTTTAAGTGCAGACACTTTTCATTAAGGAGGTCGTTTTTATTCTCTCATTGCATGTTTCCATATTTGGGCTTTACTCAAATTTAAAATTCGTAGTCTTTTTTCGATATTCATTCACGACTAGGAAGACCCACTTTACATAACTGCAGCCGCACAATGCACAACTTCTAGGGGCACCTTCATTTTTTGTGAATACTCTTTGAACAATGTCACTGAGGACTGTGCATTGTAAAACTCAGAGTAAGCCATTAGCAGCTACGCATTCGAGCATCCAATTAGCACTAAAATATATTTACAGAACTATTATCAATATTTCAAAAGGCCAACTAGAAATCATGCATGTTCTCACACAATTGCATAAGGTAATTAAAACATCTTTTCTTTTGGCTCAATGTATATCACCTCAGGTTAAAAATGTTCATCCAGTGCATTTCAAAAGCAATGATTGGCACATACGTGTTTTCAATTAGTGAAACACGAAGGAACAAATTTCAATGTATTTATTAGGCAAAATGGTTTTGAAACATGGGTCCCTAGAGGAAAAATATAGTAAAAGATGATCTTAGTGGTAAAAATAATGAAAAAAATAATGACCTACACCATAAACTGAAGAAAACTCTTCACCCTAAAGATGTGTACCAGTCTACTCATTTATTGGTTTTACCAAAATACAGTGAAAATCTCTGTGAGCTTTGTTAAATGTAGGAGATGACTAGAAGGAGATCTGATCCGTAAATAAGTCCCACTCTAGCAGATTTTTGCCAAATAAGTAGATATAACAATGATAAGAACTGTCACTCATCTATGAATAAAATGTCAGTGTACAGAGAACACAGGTTGACTCAGTGGACCAAGGGGGCCTGGGAGATTTTCCCAGAAAAGGTAACTTGCTCTGAACTTTGACATATAAAGAGTATGTTGTAGACAAAGAGAGTAACTCTCACAAATTTTGCACCAAAGGAATCCCGGAATATCTCCAGAAAAATAAAACATTCATAATGGCAAGCAGACAAGAGAGAATATGAATAAGTTGGCCAGACCGTATTATCAAGAGAAGAATCTAGATTTTATTCCATAAATATAATCATAGAATATAGAGAAGGGGATTTGAGTGTTATTTCTTAGGATCTTCCTTCTGAGGGAAGAATGAATAACAGACTACACTGAAGAAAAGTTGGCATCATCAGAAAGACAAAGTCAAAAAGATATCTAGAATAGTAATGATAGAATCTGGACTGAGAGACAAAAAAAGCTGAGCTTAAGATAGCACATAGATTTGATAAGTGGTTGGATGTGAGGGAGATGAAGGAGACAGTGATGTCATTGAAGCTGAAACTGCATAGCCTCCTGGAGGGAAAATAATCAGTTGCTCCTGTGTTAGGTTTGCAAAGCCTACAGACCAGGTAAGGAAGTGGGATCTTGGAGACAATGGAGACTCAGGAGTCTTCCACATATGCATGTGGCTGAGGCCAAGGATTTGAGTACCACCTCACAAAACAAGCCCAGGTGACATCTCTCAAGAATGCAGTGAGACTGTGACTAGAACAGACTCAGAGAGGAAGCCCCTCAACATGCAAGGAGGGAGCAGGAGGAGGATGAAGAAAAATGAATACACAGGAAGTGAGAGCAAGCAGCTCTCACTTGAGGATGTGGAAGAGTTTCCAAAAAATCAGCAGCGGCAATGTTCTCTCTCTACAGAGAGATCAAACTCATTGGGTTTGCAGGATATTGGACCTAAACTTCCAACTTATAGCAATAAAGCATATTTCTCACACAGTTCTGAGTTTCCAGGTGATCTCACAGAATTTTGCAAAGCCTTTCTGCCTGTTACATGGACTGAATTATGACAATATCTCCCATCTTTCTCAGAAATTGTTTGTTCCACACTTGTATATTACTGCAGACTGGCAAAAATATGCAGGGTATATATGACCTACGCATCGGGTGACAGTGTTCATTTCAGGAACCAGGGGAAAGGGACACTGCAGGTTTCTTCATCTCAATTAAAATATTCACATTGAGTACCAGGTTAGATGACAGTGAGAGATCACGTTTATGTATTACCAAATCAGCAAGTTTGAATTTACTGATTTGATCTCATTTCTAAAGTCCAAAGAAATGTAGTGTCTACGTCCAGTTCCACCACTTAGTTGCTGCATAATCTGAGACAAGTTACTTAGCCTATTTGTGTTTCAACTCCCTAAGTGAGGATTAAACAGAAAAACTATGTTATATTTTCAACATAGTGCCTGATGCATATCAAGTGCTCCCGAAATCGTAGTTACTATCACTGTTACAAAATTATACCCATAACCTCCATAAGTGTTGAAAGCTTCCATAGGCACAGAAAGCTGCCATCAGCTTATGCCAAAGTTGAAATAAAAGTTTATGAATGTAAACTGTGTAAGTTTTTCATCTTTTTAAAGCCTCATCATAAATCTGATTGACATTGGAAAACATTATCAAAAATAGTATTACCAACATTGATAGCAAAATCAGCAAAAGATTTTCATTTACATACTCAGTAACTATAAAGCACAAAACTCACAGATGTTCAGTTACATGTTCTCATTTCTGTGGAAAGGAACCAAAGACTTCAACGAGAGGCGAGCTATCATTAACTGGGTACCGATCACCCGTCCAACACGTAGACATGTTAATGTTCCCAAACCTTCAAGAAAAATAGTGTCCAGATTTACAGCTGAGGAAACTAAGGCAGAGCTAGGTCAGTTGGCCCATTTAGGATCCCCAGCTGACAGGTGGTAAACAAAGTTCAAGTCCAGTGTTTATTTATTGCAAATCTCCTCGTATTTCCTCTACAAACCCTCTAGGGAGTTCTTTCACCTGTAACTCTATATACCAGCCATTATAACACCAATTCTGCCTTGCTCTCAGAACTCTGCTGTTCTCCTCTCCAATTTAAAAACTAGTATCCTGCGATCAAGAATTTTATATTTTTAATTCCTAGGAATCTTAAATTCCTAGAGAGTCAGTTGTGAATGCAGAGCCCTAAAATCCTAGTGCTTGGAGAAGTCTTAGTTTTTGCTTTGGTTTAACGGCGAAGAATGTAAGGCTAACCTAAGAGAGGTGAAGTGACTTGTAGAAATTGTTCTAGTCTATTATTGACTGTGTCCAGAGTAACAAATAAATACACTGCCTCACCTAACTTTCAGGCCTCAGCTTTTCCAATATAAGGGAACCATTCAATGGCGCTTAATATCTGTATGTGATGTCATACTTGTACACACACAGACACAGTGTCAATATACTTATTAGTATTTCTCATTAAACTTCTATAAGTTGCATGGGTATGCACATGCATTTGAGTCTTTTGGAGGAAATGCCTCTTAAAGTAAGCTCAATTAGTCAGTCAAGGAGAATTTATCTCTGGTACACTACTTCCCGGGCATTTGTCTGGGGGGTTGAGGACATGCCAGAGAACCAGTGCGAAGCTTGCCCTCAGACAGTGTTCCGCGCACACTGTCTTACCCGCAAGATCTGTCCAACGAACTTTCAATGGTCAAATTGACATTTGTCCAGAAAAATCATTTTGAAGGAGGATGCAAGAGATTCTTGATCCCCTTGGAGAATTTTCCAAATCATTAATTTTTGGTATGCCTGTATTGTAAAATACTTGACAATCTAATGAAACTTTATATGGATACAGAGTATATTTTCCACAATTCACAAAGTTTATTTCCATCCTTCCTGAGGGAATACTATTCAATAAAGCACTTCCAAATGTTTTCAAAGTGTAGGACCTTACCAAAAATGGCAAAAACAGTTGCATCTATTTGCATTACTCCAACCTTAATCTTATCTATGCATTTTTTCCTTTGTTACTACTCTATACCAACATGATTTTAGATCAATAGCTTCCTTCAGACAAGGCCATATTTATTTTTTGCCAACTGCGCATTACCTAAACTAAAATCAGAGATGCCCTGTTTAAATGTACATCACTGAAGGCCTGCTGTACCCAGCATATGCAATCTGATTTCATCCATGTGGTTGCTTATAACCTCTATCTCACAGAGAAGCACAGAGGTTCAGAGAAGTTAAATGGTGCACACAACACACATGACCCAGTAGAAAGCTGAGTACTCAAACTCAGGAAAGCTGAGTACTCAAAGCCAGAGTCCAAGTTCACCGAATTTCTCAGTCACATTTAGGAAGCACACAAAAAAAGTGAAATTTATCACACAGTAAGAACTTCTTCCATGGATGATGTCTCCTTAAGATCAGTGAAGATGGTTAACTCTAGGATACTTCTCCAAAATTAAAGCAAGTAGCATAAATATCCAATGGGCAACTCCTCACTCCAATTATCCAGGTATAACCTACAGATATGGCATCAAGAATAAACACAATTACAATAGTAGGACTCTTTTTCCCTCAAAGTAGGCACAGGTCTCTGGAAGCATATTGAAGAAATGGACCAAACACAGAGCTGCTGTTGTAAAGGATGAAATTATGAGCAAAGACCATGACTAGCTGCCTCGGAAACCCATCATCGAGTTGGTATTGGAAGACCTGCACATGGAAACAATAAGATTCTTACAGCTACAGGTAAAGTCTTGATTCCAAAAACTATCAGGACTTTATCGTATCACAAAGTGAATATGTTTAACTCAGGACTCATAAATTATAACTAGAAAGACTATGAATCCAAATTGTGAAATTGGAGTCTTACTATTAGTAATGGAATTTTACGCCATCTAACTTGAATTGTATTATTGCCTAGAAATCGGTACTTATTTTGTGCATTCCACAACATGTAATAGATCCACCCAATGTAATCCAGGCAGCTAACATTATCCATTGAATACATAATACCTGTCATATGCAACTCTTAGGCCAAAATAATATCAACACAGTAAGAGTATTATTTCTCATTTAAGTATTATCGTTGCTGAGATTTATTTTTCTATACTTTAAGGATAAAATCTTGACTTTCAGTCTCCAGTTTGTGGCAGCATTTCAATCTAAAATGATACACTGTCCTGCTAACATCTGAAAAGAAGAATCTGGCAACTCCTGTAAGGTCAGTTGTAGCCACTAGAACTGGTAAAGTGTTTGGCCAGCCTGTATTCATACCCAGGAAGTTAATCCAAATTAATCCTAGAACAACCATAACAAACAGACCTCTTTAGAGGGCCTATTATGCCTGGGGCTTTGCATAACATTACGTTTAGTTCACCAAACAATTCAAATGAGCTGAATTTTAATTTGTTGTTAATTTTCCCATCCCACAGATGAGAAAACAGAGGGCCAGGGAAATTAAAGGTGTGGCCCAAAGGATACAGCTGTCAAATGAATGAGAGGAAAAGATATATAAAAGGGAACTTCAAAACTTGCAACACCCAGCTGTTTCTGGGCCTGCAGTCCAGAATCCCAGTAAACAACCACAGACTTGCGAAGTTACTCAGTGGGCACCAACTTCAGCCTTTGAAATAAGCTCATGAGGCAAGTTTCCAGGTCTCCCATGGCCATCCTTCTTTCAGCAGTCCCTGAACAAGTTGCCTAAAACGCAGAGCCAACTGTGTCTGCCAAGCCAAAGGAGCTAATCCTAAACTGGGCAATGTGTCCCAAAATGAAGTGCTGGGGAAACGAGTGATTCACCAGATGAAAAATGATAATATCCTTGGATGTTCCATCATCTCCAGATTTGCGGAACATGCCTAAGTGGAGGTGGGTGGGAGGAAACATTTCAGCACAGAATATTAAAGACATTCATCCCATCCATCTCTCATCCCCCCTCCCCCAACTCCTTCCCTCCTCTCATTCAGAAAAGTTTGCATGCGTATGTAAATGTGGAAGGTACAGAGAGGGTGACAAAGTGAAGGAGAGGAATGCACTTTGAGTTTTAATTGGAGTAGCTATAGCTGTAAAGACACTTTAATGTCCAAATAAAGAAAGGAAAAAGAAAGGAAAAACAACCTCTCCTGATTGGCAGAGGCAAGCTGACTTTAAGGCTAGGCTTCCCATGAAGCCCAGAGCTGAACGGTATATGCAGTAAAAATGTCAAGGCACATTTTTTTTTTTTTCATTTTTTTCTCTTTTGTCAGTTGTGCTGAGTTGCTACTGAGCAGGAGCTTAACTTGAGTCCATCTATGACCACAGTGGTAACTTAACTGAGATCAAAACAATCAACCAACCAAACAAACAAAAACTGCAAGCAAGAATAAGATATGCAGATGCCTACAGAGATCTTGTGAGGGGAAAAAAGAAAAAAAAAAAAACAAAAACCAAACCCTGCACAATTATTTTCAAGTGTTGGTAAATGTACCGCCTGATCTATGTCCCAACAGGAAACATGTGTCCAGAAAAATAAATTAGAGAAGTGTTCGGCTGTAGGCTAGTTTAGTTAAGGAGTAATGAAAAGGATAAGGATAGATGATGTGAGTGAAAGAACAGGCTCCGATGCTTTTAGCAGGGTGTTTCTGGTTTCTATTATCACCTCCCTAATATAAATCTGACTCCACGACTCTTTAACGACTCTCCAGGGACCACCACTCACCGGATTAAACGTGCCCAGCACCAAGGAGGGACCCAGGGGAGTGCTGCCTTTCATCTCCTCAGGACATGACAGAGTTGTGGGTTTTTTTTTTTTAAATAATATTAAAACTAGGGGTTTTCTGAGCTCCGCCATTAAAAAAAAAAACTCAAAATGGATATGAATGCTGGAGTTGGGCTAGCTTCGAGGTCCAGCATGGCAGTTTATTTCAAACTCTCAGGATAGGCACTTTCTCCTTGACTCTTCTGGATGAAAACGGCACCTGTGGGGGCAGAAGGAGCCACACCACATATGGCCGATTGCTATCCAGTTTGGATCCCAAACTGACTTTAGTCTACTGTTCTGAGGCCTGTGTGAGTCACCTGCCTCATATGGTTTGGCCCTTGCCCAAAGAATTACAGCTCCTCTGAGCCTGGGTTTCCTTTTTTATTGCCGTGAGATCTCTGAGAAGTCTTCTGGCTATAGTTATGTGAGTCTATGATTCTGATCGAAGGCCTCATAAAGGAATAAAGAGGATGAAGAGACAGAGTTCTGTTGAAAGAGAGAAAGAAAGAAAGAAAGAAAGAAAGAAAGAAAGAAAGAAAGAAAGAAAGAAAGAAAGAAAGAAAGAAAGAAAGAAGAAAGGAAAGGAAAAGAAAGGAAGGAAGGAAAGAAGAGAAGAGAAGAGAAGAGAAGAGAAGAGAAGAGAAGAGAAGAGAAGAGAAGAGAAGAGAAGAGAAGAGAAGAGAAGAGAAGGGAAGAGAAGGGAAGAGAAGAAGAGGAGGAACCCAGGTCCCTGATCCCGGCAGGAAGGAGAGGGAAAAAGGGGTCGATCCCCTAGGTCCTCAGGCTCTGTAAGAATTTTTAACCCCTTCTAACGTTTCTTAATTGGCCTCTTTCCCCCAAGACAAAGCTGTCACAAGAGAAGCACCGGTGTTCAACACAGACCTTTTCTTTATCTCCTCTACCTAAGTGACCACACAGGATACTCCGTTCCTGCCTTTCTCTCAATAGCTCTGTCCCGGAAGGTTTCTGGCAAAACCCAAGTCAACTGCCCAAGCCATCTACAGTCTAGGTACAACAGCCTCTGTGTTATCCACAGAAGTGGTTATTTAGAAGGAGGTGGGTTTGAGGAGAAGTGAGTCCTCCTTCTCTCACTCTTAGCAGTGGCAAGAATCTAGGTAATCTGGAGACCACATTTGAACATGTGTATGCAAGAGAGACGGAAGAAAGTGCAGCCACCTTTCTCTACCTCTTCCTCCCCTATACCCACACCCCCTCCCTCAGTCCACCAGCAGCCAGAAGCCATCCTTCATCTACTGGCTTTATTATCATACTTTTAGGTTAATACATTCCGTTGATCTGCAGTGTCAGGTTGGATAAGGAAATTTAAATTAGGCCCTTTCGATTTCCAATGGCTAAACATTTGTGCATCCAACTCTGGGGCTGACATGCAACTTAAATGCATTCAGAGTGTCAATCACACACACGGGCACCCCACACTGCAGTGGCTTTCCTGAGATTTTTTTCCCTCCCTGATGAACATTTTGCAAAGGCATTTTCCCAGGATGCAGACAACCTGCATCATTAAAGCAAACCAGCTTATCCTGAGCGCAGGCTGTCAGAGCAAATGCGTGGGCCACCTTCTCTCTTATTTCTCTGGCCCCCTAGAGCGATGTCTTTAAAAGCCACGCTCATGAAGGTGAGGGGATAATGGGACTAGGAATGCTAAATTAATGGACCTTTTTCTTTACCAATAGATAAGAAAATATAGATCACTCACTGTATTTCTGACTGATTACAGCAACATCCAGATGGAAATCCAGGTGGTTAAGAACAAGCAAAAACACATGATCTTGACACCAAAAAGGAAAAAAATAATAATAATAAAAGGAAAAAAGGAGGTTGATGAAAAATCCAGCTGCAATTATCCATCAATTTTAGTCAACACAGGCACAAATCCAACTGTGCTCTGCTGGTTTCTCTCCCCCAATCAATGCCTCATTCTGCCGCGGTTAACTTTTCTTCTCCAAAATTTCTTTGCAGATGTGTTATTAATTTCCTCGAAAACACCACCATATCGGGTCTTTACTTTCCTAAAAAAGCCCCAAACTTTTCATTCCAAAAATATCTCCTTGGCTTACTTTCTCCTTTATAGAAAAAAAAATGAACATACTTTCTCTTTGTGGCTCCTCGGTTCTCCATTTCCAATCACCCTTTTGGGGAGGGGGGGGTCAGCTGTTTTATTATTATTTATTTATGTCAGAGCCCACCAACTCCCGCGGGCCTGACACAGGTCTATTTCATTTTTCAATATTCCCAGTGTGCACATATACACGTTTGTGTTAAGATCCAGGTCTCACAAGAAAAGGGGTCGTTCTTCCTGCTGTCTTGCACAATCCACTGCGTTCTGTTCCAAAAGAGAGCTGCGTCCCGCATCCTTCATTTTTGCAAGGCACCCAACCGCCACCGCCACCAAAAAAAAAAAAAAAAAAAAAAAAAAAAAAAAGTGTCCTTTTACATCGTCAATTCTTCTCCCTAGCCACCATCCCCTTCGGAAGAATTTGGGGATCAACTCCCCCCACTAGTCACCCTTCTGGCCGGCCCCTTCTCCAAAGATCTGATTAGATTTCTCATCACAACCCAGTGCGCAATTGGATTTTTGATTTCAGCCACCCGGCCAGGCACCTTCCCCTATCCCTCCAAACTCCCTGTTATATCCTGTCTCCTTTCCTCCACCGCCTCTGCAATTTCATAATCTCACGTTAAATGGAGTGCGGGGGGTGGGGGCGGGGGCGGAGGTAGTGGAGAAAAATTTCAAGGCTCCGTCAGCTGTCAAGAAGAAACCCATTCCTCCCCCCTCTACTTTTTTTTTTTTTTTTTTTAAGGTTCGGGGTGGCTTTCGCTTCCTCAGTCCCCGCCCCCACCCCGGCACCCGGTCCAGTTCCTCCAGGTGTTGCAGAACTCCCGGAGCAGGCCCGGGATCACGGGGGAGACGCGTGACGCGATCCCGCGCCGGTGGCCCCTGCCAGCCCTCGGGTCCCCTTTTCTTCCATCAGCGGGCAGCAGATCCGGGGGCGCCGGGGCGAAAAAACTTCAAACTGGGTTTTTATTTCAAATGAGGAGGGCGAAGTGCGGGGACCAACGGGTTGTTAGGCAAATTAAAAAATAATGTGGAAAGAAAACGGGAAATGGGATGAAAAATAAATCCCTAATAGCTGGCTCTTCTTATCCTCCTGGACTGAAACTGCAGTTTTGATCTCATTTCCAGCTGCGTCGGGTACATTTGGAAGCCACAAGTTGGTTCCTTTTGGCACAGACCTTCCTGACGCCGGCTAGTCCTCAGCGAGGAGACGGTTCTCGGGAGCGCAGCTACTCGGCGCCGACTTTAGTGCCAGAGCCCGACCCTCGGCTCCCAGCGCCGCAGAAACCCCGGTCCCCCTCCATCCACTTCGGCTTGAACTCTCTTCCCTCCCGCTCGCGCCTCTCTCCCTTCATTCCCCCCAAATAAATGCGCTCCCAGTGCCGGCAGCAGCTTCTGAGTCTAAAGCTTTCCCTCGGCCAATGCCACGTCCCGATGCTTAGGGTCCTAGCTCCCAAATCTTCTCTCGGACCGCAGTCCCCTTCCCTCCTCTGTCCCTCTTTCCTTCCCCTCTCTCTTCTTGTGATCAGTAAAATACAATTACCCAATTACCTCCCATCATCTTAGCACTGATTGGTCAATTGCATTAACACTTGAAGTCGGGGACGAAGGGATTGGAGCCTCTGCGGTGGGGCACTGCTGCCACCTGGAGGGCAGAGTCAGAACAGCTGCGTTTCAAAGCAACCCCCACGCTCCTGGGTTAGTAACAGCCAAAGAAACTCAGGGGCTGTGTGGGAGAAGTTGTCTTTTTTTTTTTTTCTCTCCCCTTAAAAGCCTGCCTGTTTTCATCCTGAAAGCCAGGAGCTGCAGCTACAATGGAGAAGACAATGAAATCAAATTACCACTAGAATTCAAAAATCTCACCAAACACACAAAGCTGTTGCTTTCCTATTGCAGGGCAAGAGTCTCTCCCCTGCCTAGTCAAGCAGGCGGGTCACATGGTAAAGGTAACACAGTACTACTATTACCTAGGATAGGCTGATCAGAAGGAATCTAGGAGTTTCAGCTGCTAGGGAGGGAGCCTGTTGTCCAGCAGGATAATCTCTCCACGGGGAAGGAAGCACAGAGAGGCAAGATAGGAGCCTTCAGCCTATGCAACTGTTGCAGTAAATTGGCCTGTTCAGATTGTACAAGACATCCAGGACAGTCTGACAACTCAATTGCAACATCTCTGGCTCCTGGCTGTGGGTTTTCCAACAAGTCATTTTAGGAGGGGGAGGGGGTGAAGCTGGTGGCACATTTCAATTCCACTGTGTCTTCTTATTAGTATTATTAATAATGTATTTATGCTGGTTTCTTTCTCCACTACATACTTGTCCTAAGGCCCTTTCTGTAAGCTAAGATTACTTACTTTATGACATTCAGCTATATAGCCTTCATATATGAAGAGAATAAAATAGGGAATGATATTTTATACAATAAAAGATTATATATGTTGGGGGAGAAGGCAAAGAAATATTTCTGTTTCAAGCTGCATAATTAATAATGTCGGTGACAATTTTCTTTATTTTTCAGAGATCAGAATATGTACTTGGTTTAAAAACAGTTTTAAAGAGTCTGTAGGTTACTCTGTTCATGCACAATACATTCATAACATTTGAATTTATATGACAAATCATCATGAAAAGTAGCATTGAACAAAAAGGAGGAAAACTTACTAAGCGAACATCAGAGGTATATCCAAGTTCACACCAAATGTTCTTTTTTCCTTTCCTGTTCTCTTTATAGGACATACATATTTCCTCATTTAAAGCTAAAAGTAAAATTTATAAAGTATTACACCTATACATTATTTGGGTCTTGTAAACATACTCTAATATGCATTTCAGATATTAGTATCTGCAAGAGGAAGGCTTTTCTCTAGACATGCATTTTGCTTTATTATAATTTCTTCATCTATTTGGAGAGTTTTCATGTAGTTATGAATTGCATTGAAATGTGAATTTGTTGAGAGGTAATATTATTTCTATTTTCAAATGAATGTTGTATTGCTGGATTTAAAACAGTAATGGGCAGTTGACTATAACTTTAATTTGTCTATTGATGCTCTTGCCCTTGTATTTCAATAACAAATTATCAACTAATAAACCATTATAAAGTGTACTTACTGGAAGCTCTAGAAAGATACAAGGGAGTCTACCCTCTAATTCTGAAGAAAGCTGGAAGCCATTTGAAATAATTTTCTTTCTAGGGACTTTGACAGCAAGAGAAAGGCCAATGATTTGTTTTTCACAGTTGATTATTAGCTACCCACCAGACATTTTTAAAGCCCTTCAGAATGAATTAATCTATCAAACAAAGTGGTAGGGAAGGATCAGTGCCATTTAGTCAAAAGGCAAACAGAAAAGGCTTCCCTTTCCTGTTTGTCTTTCCATTCAGCAGCTCCAATTTCATTTCTCACCTCAGCTGCCCATTCACAGTGTAGAACTTTGAGTTAGTCATTTTGCTTTCATCTTTTTCCTTCAGACTCAATCAGTGATTATTGGGCATCCATATGGGAAGGTCTTTTGCTGAATTATCACTTACATCACCTTATCTAAAATTCAAAACAGCCCCCTGAGAGATTTTGAAGATGGAGAAAGTGAAGCTAAAGCCACACATACTTGGTAGATGACAGACAAGATTTGAATGCAAATCTCTCCATTCCAATTCCTCCAATTTTCCTATAACTTCTAGGTTTGGGCAACAGGGGGCATACATCTAAGACAGTCATGAGCACGCAGGCTGTCATCATCAACTCTGAATTCCAGAGGTAAGCCTGTAACCCTGTGGGGGAGCGGAATTGTCACATCTGTCACCAAACGACCTTCCTCAAAGAGAATTGCAGCAAATAAGCTGTCGTACAAATACACATGCAAATTAACTTGTTAAATAACAACATAAATGTATTTATTCTGTTGAAGTTGTCAGGTACTGTCTACAATAACAGGGTATGCATTCAAGTACAATTTTTTTTATAAAAGCTCTTTTAGAAGAAATAATGGCCTAATGAGTAATGAATTGATTACATTGTCACACTTCCAATTAGCCCATCTAATTACCATAAAGCAAGGACAGGACAAATGTCATTAAAATGAGATGACTCGGGAGAAGAGGGGCACTGTGCTAACATGGCGGGTTTGTTCTATGGACATAGAGAATTCTGTTTGTTCTGCTGTCTTGATTTGAAGGCATTTGGATGCTGAAACAGAACTATCACGTTATTTCACTGTGTGCTGGTGACTCTACCTGGTATAATCTTTAGCAAACAGCAGAGGACAGCATGTTATAATCACAAATACAAAATAGCAAAAAGAATGAATTCAGTGGCTTCACTTAAAAAATAGAAAAAATAATGGATGTGTCTATTGTGTTTCCTAATTTTAATTAACAGGCTGTAGGCTTCTCTATTCAAGCACAATGCATACTTAAGATTTGAGTCTTTATGTTACAATTTTTTTTCACTTTCAATACTGTTAATCAGGGAGCAGAATATCCTGTGGGATAATCCTATCAAATTCCACTCTGTTGTCACACATAATGAATAACATGTGAATTAACGTCTTTAGAACAACTTCTCGGAAAAACTACTTTAATGATAAAATGCCATATTTAGTGGGAACTCACCACATGTGTTATGCTAAACAATACTCTAAGAATGTTGTATTTTAGGACTAGAAGATATCCTAAAAGAAATCTATCCTGAAATCTGTAAGAAATCTATAAGATTTCTATCTTTGAAATATAAAGATACTAAAGTCAAGTATATTTACAAATTTCTGGGGTTTTTTGGTTGGTTTGTTTTTAATAATATACATATCTCCTCTCCAGTGGCTATCTTTCTACCCAGACCCCACCCCATTACAGTCATGCATCGATGTCTTGGTCAATGACAGATCACACTGATTTGCTCACATGTTAATTTCCCCCCAAACCATGATTGATTTCATCAGTATTTTTTTTGAATTTCTAATACTGTGCACATAGTTGAATGAATAAATGTCTATTTACTGAGTATTTTTGAATGACCCTTATTGAATATTTTTTCATTGTGACACACAAAATATTAGAAAAATAAGAAACTTATTGTCATTACTAAATAGAAAAACTAATAAAAATGCCACCAAATAGAATAATTTGATCAGAGAATTATACATGTATTGCTTAGCTATTGCTGTATAATAAACTATCCCAAAACTTGGCAGCTGAAAACAGCGCTCATTTACTATTTCTCATGAGCCTACAGTCAGTCAGAGATCAGTTAAGTAGTTCTTTTGATCTTGACAGGTCTCACTGTTGTCTGATATAAAATGATCTTAGCTAGGAAAGCGGGGCAACTCAGGTCTGTTCATGAACTTGGCCCAAGCAAATGTCCTGGCAATAGAAGAAATCAAAGAGAGCAAGTGGAAAGGCATGATTACTTTTTCAAGCTCCTATGTAAATCATATCTGCGGACTTCCCCGTTGGCTTAAGCAAATCACTTAGTTGAGGCCATTGTCAAGGTCATTCCAACCAGAATGGGAGGACCCTGTAAAGTTATGACAAAAGAGAATGAAGAATCAGGGTGATCTTTGCCATTAGCCACAGACTCCCCTTCTTACAAAGAACGAATTTCCTTAATGATTGCTGGGGTTTACAGAAAAAAAAATTCTCAAGGGATCATTCAATTAATAACGTATTTATTTCAATAGATGAATATAAACCTTTCATTATGTGCCAGGTGTGATGGAAATTATCACTAACTGCTCTTTGATGCTAATTCAATGGCTCACACATCTGACCAATTATCTCTACTCTGTTTCTTTCCTGAGACCCCTCTCAGGTTCTTCTATGGACTCTTCGTCACTAGTCTTTCTTTTTACCCATGCCATCCCCTCTCTAGGACTAGTCAGCTTCAAAAAAGAAACACTGTGAGGAAATTAACAGAAGAAGCACAAATAGAAATATACACTTCTTATGTACAATAACAAAAAACCATACCACTAGGAGAATTAGTGCCAGAATAAAAAAAAAGCATATTCTTAATACATGGAGACTTCTTAGACACAAATTTTAGAAATAATGAGAAAAACAAAATAAACTTACAGATGACTGGGGGAAAATACGTTACCCATGAATTTGCCACAGAACTGGCCGTGTTAAAGCTTATTGGTGCCCATGTCATTTAGCATAGTGCCTAGCCCTTTGGCTTCCTTATAAGTTTTGACTCATGGATGAATGAAATGTCCACTGGAAATTGGGTAAATAGTAAGTATGACAATTACAGGCAATGGTGATACAATGTGCTCAGCATTGCTACATGTACGTGTAAAGAGCTGGGGACTCGGAGGAGATAGAAGCTACCTCTGTGTGGGACAATCCCGGAGGACTTCACAAACAAGAAACACAAATGTGTTAAGAACTTCATGAATGTTTGCGTACCATTCATGGATACAAGCTTGTACATTCTGTAGCCAGAGGACAGAAAATAAGATGAATTCTGAGAAAATATAACTTGTGGCCCAAAGATTAGCAGAGCTAAAGCTTAGTTAAATTGCATACTCAACTATGATAGAGGTGAGCAGACTGTTGGATGCTACGTAGAGATAAGAGCATCTAGATATTAAAAGTTATCTTAAAATGTTCTTTCTAGGAGGATATCAATCCCAATGACATCTGGTAAGAAATAGCATCAGTGAAGGGGAGCATTTTGAGGGAGGATTCTTCCTTTATGAGACCCAAGAGGCAACATGACAAATTTTTCAGAATGACTTAAAGTAATAAGAATGATGATGGAAACAATTCTATGACAATTTGGCACCTAATTTTGAATCAATTTAGACCCTCTTACATTTTAGAAATCCTTTTTAAATGGCGACTCACGCGCTTGTAGAGCATAATCTCCTTTATCACATGCTTTTATGGGAGATGGGATTTGTGCGGATAAACTACACGGTATGCCTTTGCACTGTCTAAATTAGGATTCCTTGCACCGAGGAGAAAATTGCCCATAAAGGTAGCTTTAAAATTCCACCAGGAATTAGTAGATGGTGTGAAACTAGTTGTGTAATTTGGGAAGACAGCTGCATTTTATCTAGCTAAATCAGCACTTGGTGCTAAACAATTCCTAAAGAATGTCACTGTACTTCAGCATTAGCCATGCAGTGCAGATCCAAGAAACGATAACCTTGTTTTCCCTACCATATCACCATTGTGTTTTCAGGAAATGAAGTGCATAGATCTCAAAATTCAGTTCTCTTCACTTTGAAGATGCATTAGCACATCTGTGATTTTAGGCCTCCAGCTGATTTAGTAGCACATGATTCAAATAATGTTAGACAATCTGCATTTTTAAATGTCCAGATTTCTAACATGCACAGCATTTTTGAGGGAAATAAATGACTGTCTAGGAGATGCTTCAGATTTCAAAAAAATCTATTGTATTTACAAAGAACATGAACATGCCTTTATTGCTTGAATGAAATCATTCTTTAAATACCTAAAAGAAGCATACACAAAGAAATACTGTTGGGAATCAACTTTCAAAACAAGAAGAGCTTGGGAATGTTTTGCTTTACTAAAAAGATCTTTTTAACCCATCGATAACTGTGTGGGGTTTATAGGGGAATGGAATATTCATAAATATTCATGTGGCAGATGAAGATTATGAAGTATATCTTGGAGGTGAGGTCCTAGTGACCAGTGTGCACAACGGAGACTGTTAAGTGACTGAGTGTTTGATGTTTTACCACAGCTTTCAGTTGATTATCATCCTGAAAAGGATTTTATTAAAATTTTAAGGATTTTTATGGAAGTTCGCATTTTCAGTAGGATAACAATTATGCCACATTGCAGAGGACCTGAATAAGGGTTTTACCAAAGACATGCAAATGACCAATAGGACCAATGAAAGGATGTTCAGCATCACTAATCAACAGGGAAATGCACAGCAAAACCACAATGAGGTATCATCTCACACCTCTCAGAATGGCTATTATCAAAAAGACAGGAGATAAGTGTAGGCAAGGATGTGGAGAGAAGGAAACTCTAGTGCACCGCTGGTGGGAATGCACAGTCACTATGGAAAACAGATTGGGCATTGGTTTTTTTAATTAGAAAGAAAATGACCATACGATCTAGCAATTCCACTTCTGGGTATATAACTGAAGAATGTGACTTTAGGATCTTGAAAAGATATCTCGACCCCCCTGCCCCCCCCATCATTGCAGCACTATTCACAATAGCCAAGATGTAGAAACAATGTAAATATCCACCAGCGAATTAATAGACAAGGAAAATGTATAGGCATTTAGTCATGTATATTTCAGCCATGAAAGAAAAGAGAAAGAAAATTTGTGACAACATGGGTGGACCTTGAAGGCATTAGCCTAAGTGAAATATATCAGATAGACAAAGATGAATATTATATAGTCTTGACTTATATGTGAAAAAATAAAAAGCCAAACTCATAGAAATAGAGAGCAGAATGGCAGTTGCCAGGGGCTGAGGCATAGGAAAAACGGGGAGATTTTGGCCAAAGCATACGAACTTCCAGTTATAAATAAGACCAATAAGTTCCAGGGATCCAATGTACAACATGGTGACTATGGTTAACAAGACTGTATCATATATCTGAAAGTTGCTAGGAGAGTAGATTTTAAATGTTCTCACTACACACAGTTCTCACTATAGACTACACACCTACATACACACACACAAAGGTAATCATGTGAGGTGATGGAGGTGACAGCTAACCAGACTGTGTCAATCATTTTATAATATATATGATACAATATATCATATCATCACACTGTAAGTTGAAGGTTAAACTTACACAATGGTATGCGTCAACTGTATCTCAATAAAGTTGTAAAAACATAATCAAAGGATACTGAAAAGAATCATGGCACACTGAAGTGTGATTTCTTCCTTCAATCATTATTAATGATCCTCATTTTTTTGTTATTGTTCTTACTGATTTTAGCAACTACATGAAAAGACCACTGCATTTTCTCACTTTTTCTATTCTCAATTGTATTTCTTTTACTCCTGGGGTTAAGAGGTGACAAAATTATATTGGAACAAAGCTTATCCTTGAAGAGGTCCATCCCCCTTTTTGGCATCTTTTCCTTTTCCATTCTTCTTTATATAAGCCCAAGGCCTCAATGTTAGGTGCCGCCTGTCTCCAGAAAGAAAGTTACTAAGGCAAAAAATTGTACATAGGTGCTAATTAACAATTTAGTTCTGTCTAATCCAACCCATTCATGTATTTAACAATTTTTCATTGGGTACCCATTTCAGTGTGTTCTGTATACCACATCTGGGCAAAGTGTTAGCAACTTTTCTCTATTTTTCACAGACGCTTAGATTTTTAGAAGGTCTTAGTGTATATTTAGAAAGGGGATATGTCAGTACAGAGCATGGAGTACTGCATGGAGACCTGAGTATGAATTCAAAAACTCTTCATTGTTTGTATGTTAGGAGAACTGCAAATACTTTAGGCCTGGAACTTAAGGAGAGTGTGCAGCAGAGAAGGAGATGAAATGCCAAGAGAGGAACCTGCTTATATAAAGCCAGATTGAGGTTTTTTTTTTTTTTTTTTTTTTAAGAATTTGTCCAAAAGGCAATGGGGCATCATTAAAGTGATATTAAGCTAAGATGTAACATGATAAGTTTGGGATTTTGAAAAGACATTACAAGGGGCAATTTGCAGATGGAGTGGAGGAGAAGAGGAACAATTAGACCTAGGAGATCAGTTAGGAAACTATGGGTGGTTATGACAGGGGACTCAAGACTTGGAAAATTTTAGCTTAAGGAAAAAGTTATAAGACTAGCAAGTAATGTGTATGTGAAAGCTTTTGTTTCAGAAACTACAGATAAGGCCCATCCTGGCTCCTGGGAAACAGCCGGCCTCCTGGGGCACTGATAGAAGATTACCACCTGGGGACACCTGAACCTTTGTTCCAGATCACCCTCCCCACTTGGGAACAGCTAGCTGCTGAGGACAGGAATGTGGCAGCTTCTGAATCTCAAAGCCCTCACGGCACCTTGTTTGTCCTCCCCCACCTCCCTTATAAAAGATCTGGCCAGGAAAGAGAAGGGAAGATGGTTTGTTAGGGTATGAACCCGCTATCTTCTCAGATAACTGGCCATGTGAATAAAGTGCCCATAAAAGATTCAATCGCTGTCATTGCTTATTGGATTTGGTAGTGACAGGCAGCCCCAACGCCGGTGCCTTTTCCGGTTACCGTTATGAGGATGTGAAGAAAGGCAGAAAGCAGCTTTGGGGCTGGAGAGAGGGAGACCAGTGTAAGAAATGCCAAGTGTTCAAATCTATACAGTTTTATCAATTCACATGGTTGTTGTTTCTTCTTATTTTCATTATGTGTGTTTGTGTGTGCACATGTGGCATTCTATTTGCAATCTATACATACCTTCCAATCAAAGTAACAAAGTACTTCCTGAAAACTAAGCTCTCCAAACAGGGAAGAGATTGCCTTGTAAAACTGTCATTGGAGTCACTCAAGCATAAGCTGCAAGCTATGGCTGGGTCTTCAGTCAGGCTTAGCTTAGAGAAGCAGTTCCCACCCACTGTCCTCGGTTACATGTCCATTGGTGCCCTGCAGCAAAATGAGATGAGCAAGGGCAGATGTAGTGGCTTTGTCCTGTTAATTGGTTGAAAAAAAAAATCTTCAATCTGTGATCAATTCTTTCCTATATTTTTACAGCTATAAATCCTTTCTGATCTTTATTTACTAATGTTTTAAAGTGTAAATAACTGGTGCAATAAAATCAGAAACACTCTATTGAGCCACTGTATATTTCTTCATTTTATTTGTTGTTTTGTTTTTTTAAGATTTTATTTATTTTTAGACAGAGGGGGCAGGAGAGAGAAAGAAAGGGAGAGAAACATCAGTGTGTGGTTGCCTCTCACACACCCCCTGCTGCGGACCTGGCCAGCAACCCAGGAGTGTGTCCTGACTGGGAATCAAACCAGCAACCCTTTGGTTTGCAGGCTGTCAGTCAATTCACTGAGCCACACCAGCTGGGGCTATTTCTTCATTTTAATGACATGAAAGGTATCAACTCTTGGACCTGCTAGACTGATGGCCTTTGAGGGCCCTTTGGACTCTTAAATTTTATGCTTTTATCAGAATATGTCTGCCTAGAGAAGTGCTCTCATGCAGATCAACAGAATGGTGTGGTTGACATTATTCAACCTTTCATAAAACAAATCAGTTGTCTCAGACTACAACTGCGGAAAACGCTTCTGAAGTTTCAAGGACAGCCTTTTTAGAGAGCTAAATTCTAAAGTGGAATTGATGACATCTTACAAACCTTTGCTCAAATGTTCCTTTCACAGCAAAATACAACATTGAAACAAAACGTTATAAACCAAATTACCAGCATCACTCACCAAAGCTGACTATTTTGGAGGACCTCACATGCAGACCTGTGTCAAGACATTTTTCATGTGTAACTTCCGGGTCCTGAGGGGCCTGGCTGTTCAGATTCTCTTCCCTTCAGGTGCTGCTGACAGGCAATGCCATAAACTAAGCTTCAAGCCACAGAAGGGGGTCTCTAAGTGCCTGTGCAGTGAAATGCTACGGGATTTCAAATGGAAATGACATGAATTAATTTCCTGAGAAGAACAAAAAGAAAAGGAAAATCAAGAAGAAAGACAGCTTCTTGTAACACAATATGCAGATTAATGGCATCCACTGATTGATTGAAGTGTCAAAAATGTGCCTTTCAGATACAAATGAAGGTACTGAAAGAGTTTTGGGCTCCCTAGCCTCTTATATTCGTCTGAAATATTACCTGATAAAATCAAGGAAAAATTACGTACTTCTTTGTTTTGTTGTTGTTGTTGTTGATGTATTTTCTTTTTTGGGATCTGCCCCCAAAGCAAACCATTTGAAAAGTAGCCCCTGGGGAAACCAGGATTAAGATCCACCCAAAGGCATCTCATTGTACCAGAAAATTCCTTATATTGACTTATAAAATCCTACTGTTCCTGGCATCTGCCTCCTGGCAGCCATCCTTCCACCTGTCTTACATCATCTGCTCTTGCACCTTAGCTTTTCCAGCCGTCAGGCCTTCTTTCTGTGTGACAATAGAGTCTTGGCAACCGCCGTTCCCTAAGCCTGGCATATTTCCCCTTTGCAGGCACTGATCTTTCTGATCTTCTAAGACAAGCCGTCTTTTCCAAGCAGCTGAAGTAGCCCAATGCTTATCACATCAACATATTTTAATCTTGCGCACAATTATCTGTCTATTTATATTAAAACAATTTGCGGAGTTGCCTATCTCTGCAGGAATGTCTTGTTACTGAGTGCAGGGGCATTGCTATTCTTGTTCATGGCCCTATTCTTTACTCCGAATTCACGGAGAAGATTCTGAGTTCAAATTTCTGACAAAAGAACTAAACATGTTAAAGTTAGATTTAGAAGCCAAATGTAGCATTGGGAAAAAGTCAAAGTTGAGGGCTGAGAAGGAGGCATGCTGTTCCTTCCAACTATTCCACAGTCACCCTCGGGTAGGGCTTAATTAAATGATGACAATGTATCCACTCTTGTTTACATCTTGTCAAGTACGAAAAGAAAAGGAAGAATTTGTGTACTAACTTTTAGCCATACATAGGGTGGCTAAAATTTGGACACTTGAGTCCCATAGCTGGGTTTTAATATTGGCTCCACTCCCTCCCAGCTGTGTGACCTTGGGGAGGTTACTTAACGACTCTATGTCTCAAAGACTTTATCTATCACTGGTCATATCTCTCCCACACAGTTATGAGAATTGAAATGAAATAATGCATGTGAAGTAGCACAGATGCCAGCTTCTAATGACCACTCATTAAGTATTAGTGTTATTTTCTATTATTAATAAATATATTAAATCCAGCTTTCAGTTACTTTGGGTCCTGTCTTCTCTTCCACATGTTGTTAGCTGGCCAGCCAGGTCTTTTTTTTTTTTTTTGGCTTTTCCTTAATAATGCAGCAAATGTGACAAAGAAAACAGAAGCTCACTCTTTGGGGAAGTTTTCTTGGCTATCTGATTCAGCCATCATGCCTGGCTGGCTAGCAGTTCAAAGTTACTTTCACCTACACAAATATCTGGCAAAATGAATGTTAAAATTGTTTTTTGGTAGCATATCAGAGAAAATGCCATTTTGTCCTCTCTTTCCTACATTAGTTGTTATATCTTTGAAAAGGTCAAACTTATCTTCTCTTTAAGTGTCTAAAGAAATCTTAAAATGTGGTGTGAGCTTGAGCTAGCTGTGTCGCCTTTCTGAGTCTATTGCCTATTTTAAGGAAGCATAATAAACCCATGGCAGAAGTTCACACTGCAGTAGTGAGGTGAAAACTGACTTCTCAGGTTCAAAACTCCTCAAGTCATCTTCAGAACTTCCCCTGAACACACCCACACATTCCTCCATTCGTCAGGTGCTGCACTTCCTCTGTGAGTCCCATTTTCGTGTGTCCCTTACTGTACATTCCACATGCTTTCCCTCCAGCTCAGACTCTGAATACTCAGCCCTAGTCCCACACCTTCTCACAGTCCCTGGTCTCTCCCTCCTTCAGTGGATCCCACTCACAGCTGACGCATCGCTGGAAACACCAGCTGCCATTCAAAGCAGCAAGGAATATCCATCGAGTGGTAACCATGTAGCAGGCATGGTACCAAGCACTTGACATGCATAATCGTTTAGCTACAGCTCCAAAGAATGACATGTCCAATTTCAGAGAATCTCATTGGTTATATCCACATTCCTCAGTCTCTAAAATGTGTCCCTAACATTGCTCGGTCATTCAGTATGTTGGGCAAGAGTTGTAATTTCAAAAGACCCCAATTTCCTCGCCTGTAACAAAAAGAGAATGAAACACAACCTTATAATATTATTGCAGGGTATCTTATCTGTGGCACAGTTGGCATCTTGGCTCAGACATTTCTTTGTTTGGGTGGGGGGATGTTCTATGCATTGTAGGACGTTGAGCAGCATCCCTGACCTCTACCCACTAGATGGCAGTCTCCCCTTCTCTCCTTTCCCTCCCCCATAGCCCCCCACCCCCATTTTAAAGGCTGAAGCATCTCCAGACATTTCTTAATTAACTCCTCACTGCAAACATGTTGAAAACTAGTATTAGGATGAATATTAGCAACATTTATATGCTGGGCGTAAACAATCCTTTTGGGTCCCTTAGTTCTTGGGACCACTGTGCCCCGTTCCCCAGCATAACCTGAGGACTTGGGGCTCCCAAGACGATCCTCAGTTGCCCTGCCTCCTTACTTCATGGCTAATTCCACTGCAACAACTCTCCTGCCCTCTTTCAGCCTCACGAATCATCATCACCTGTCCTCCAGAATGCTTCTCCTACCAGAAAGTCCCCATGAGTCTTCCCAACGGAATAAGTATTTCTCCCTCTAAATACTTTTACCATATTTTTTTGTACTTCACGCATGACCTTTACATTCTGCCATACTGTGTAGTTATTGGTGTAATTGTATCGTCTCTCGTGCTGGGACTAAAAGCTCTGTGAGAGGGACATTCCTTTGTGCTCTGTCTGTAGCTACTACAGAAGTGAGCACAGTTTGTGGCATCTATTAGTTGCTCATTAAGTGTCTGTTAAATTAAGTTTGGGACACAAAAGAAATAAATGACTTAGTAAAAGGCAATGTCTATGAATGTTAAGTAAACTAAAAAACGTTAGAGAATAAAAAAAAAGTAAAATTTCACTTGTTGAAATAATCAGATAATTGAGCCAGTAGGGGTTTATTGTTTAAATCATTCATGCTGCTGCCTTAGTTCTCTGCTTCTCTTTGCACATGTAGAGACAGCTCAGAAAGAATTATAGTTGTCATTTGAAATCTATTAAGTGATTTGCCTATTGATGGAGTCTGTATTCTTTTGCTAGAAACAGAATTTATCAAACAAAGGAGATGCAAACAAATCTACATCATGGCTTTATTCACCAAGAGGGAGGCCCAAGCAGGCAACTGCCAGCGGGAAGGATGCAAGTTCCAAGTGGAAATGAACTTTTCTCCCTAATTCTACCTGTTGTCTTAGAAAAGGCAGCCCTGCCCCCACAAACTTATTTGCTACCATAGGTGCAATTTCCTGCTCTCTAAGGAGTTAAGATCTAGACAAGTTTACACACAGCCACTGTTATGTGATATGGTTATGATAAAGTAGAAAAGATTTTGATCTATTTGGGAAACATGAATTAAAGACTCAGCATTAGCACTTAATACCTTGGGGACTATGTTAGGTTGAATGATGGCCCCCCAAAGATGACCACATCCTAATCCCCAGACCTGTGGATATGTTACTTTAGGTGGAAAATGGGACCTTGCAGGTGTGAATGATTCAAGATTTTGCAATGGAGAGATTATCCTGGATTATCTAGGCAGGCCCAGTGTAATCACAATGTCCATATAAGAGGAAGGAAAAGAATATTAACTTTTCTTTCCTAGTTTGATCATGCAAAACTTTAGAATAAAAATAGTACCAGCCTCATAGGGTTGCTTTCAGGGTTAAATAGATATGAAATAGATATTAATATAGGCAAAGTTAATATATGCAAAATATTTGTCACATGCAAACATAATTTTTGCCATTCCTATATTTATTTTTCAGCAGCTTTATTGAGATAGGATCCATATGCCATACAATTCACTCATTTAAGTGTGCAAATCAGTGGCTTCAGTGTATTCACAGTTGTGTAACCACACCACACTCTTGTTTTAGAATATTCTGTTCACCTTGAAAAGAAACGCCCTCCCCATTAGCGGTCACTTCCCATTCTCCTCACCTGGCCTTCAGCCACTGCTAATTTCCTTTCTGTTTCTATAGTTTTGCTGTTTTGTATTCAAACTGATGTGGAACTATATCCACATCATACATATTCAACATTTCCAATAAATGAAATCATATCATATGTGATGTTTTGTGTCTGGTTTCTTTTACGTAGCATAACATTTTCAATGTCCATTTATGTTAAAGGACATACCAGAATTTCATTCCTTTTGATTGCAAAATAATATCTCTCTGTGTGGATATACTATATTTTATTCAGGTTATTATTATGGCCTGAGAGACTATTTTGTCTGTAGACAAGGGAGAAGGAAAGGGAAGAGGTATGATCCCAATGGCTGTGCAGGCACCTAGAAGAAGCAGGAAAGTATAGTTGACTAGAGCAGGGAAAGTGTGGTTTGGAAGGAAGTGCAAATTGTATGCCAGAGACTCATATTCTTCCTAGGGATGGCCCTGTCTAGGGTTCAAGGCAAACAGGTGACTCACGCATTCTCTACAGAGGCAAACTACTGCAGAAGAAATTTCTACTGTCTCACTAGCCCGGTTAGCATGAGCAAGTCCAATAAACTCCTTGAAATGTGGGTTCCCCCCAAACATCTCCTCAGCCCCCCATTTCTCCCTTACAGCCTTGGGCTGACCTCACCAGGCATTGTGAGGAGTGATGTTCATGCAGGTAAAGGGATTTTGTTAATGGGAATGTATTTTTAAAGTACAAAAATGCTTCAATAGGACATTGTACTACAGGCATTTTGAAATATTTCCTGTTGAACAAAGAATACTTTAGAGATCCCTGCTTTCCTTAGGAATTGATAGATAAATAAAGAACAACTCAGGACCCTGAGCTAGGCACTGTGGTCTGTTGAAAATGGATCCTCACAGATGCCGACACCCAGGCAGGCAGGACTCTACACTACCTATTATGGTTGGACACCATCACTGTTAGAACTCTATCACTATTTAACGCATTGCATGCTGTAATTTCTAGGATATAGTAATAGCACAATAAATTCAATTTGTTGAAGCAAAAACCTGATGGCATGTTACAGTGTATCAATCAGTGTGTGCACAACTTTCATGTTATATTTTTCTTTTTTCTTTTATTGATTATGCTATTACAGTTGTCCCAATTTTTCCCCCTTATCCTCCTCTGCCCAGCACCCTCACTCCCTCCAGTGATCCCTCTCCTTTATTCATGTCCATGGGTCATGTATATAAGTTCTTTGACCCCCTGTTTATTGTATAACTACCAATTTGAACTTCTTAATCCCTTCACCATTTCCCCCATTCTCCAGGACAACTCTCCTAACTGGCCACCATCCCAACAATTTCCATATCTATGATTCTGTTCCTGTTCTGCTTGTTTGCTTAGTTTTTTTTTAAAGATTCAGTTGTTGATATTTGTGTGTTTATTGCTATTTTAATGTTCATAGTTTTGTCTTTTTCTTAAATAAGCCCCTTTAATATTTCGTATAATAATGGGTCAGTGATGATGAACTCCTTTAGCTTTACCATTTCTGGAAGCACTTTATTTGCCCTTCAATTCTATGATAGCTTTGCTGGATAGAACAATCTAGGGTATAAATCTTTGCTTTTCATCACTTTGATTACTTCTTGCCAATCTCTTCTAGCCTGCAAAGTTTCTTTTGAGAAATCAGCTGACAATTTTTAAGGGAATGCCTTTGTAGGTAATTCTTTGCTTTTCTCTTGCTTCTTTTAAGATTCTCTCTTTATCTTTAATTTTTGGCATTTTGATTATGAGGTGTCTTGGTGTGGGCCTCTTTGGGTCCAACTTGTTTCAGAGTTTCTGTGCTTCCTAAACTTGTATGTCTATTTTTTTCACGAAATTTGGAAGTTTTCTTTAAATTATTTTTTCAAATAAGTTTCCAATTCCTTATTCTTCTTTTCCTTTTGGCACCCCTGTGATGTGAATGTTGGAATGCTTGAAGTTGTCCCAGAGGATTCTTACACTGTACTCAATTTTTTCGTTTCTTTTTTCTTCTTGCTATACTGACTGGATGTTTTTTGCTTCCTTGTGCTCCAAATCATTGATATGATTCTCGGCATCACCCACTCAGCCGTTGATTATCTGTAACTTTTTCTTTATTTCCATTAGTGTCTCTTTCATTTCTGATTGGATCATTTTTATGTTGTTGAAATACCCACTGATTTCCTTGAGCATCCTTATAACCAGTGTTTTGAATTTTGTATCTGCTGGTTTGCTTATTTCCATTTGGTTTTGATTTTTTTTCTGGAGTTCTGTTCTGTTCTTTCATTTGGGCCATATTTCTTTGTATTCTCATTTTGGCAGCCTCCCTGGGTTTGTGTCTGTGTATTAGGTAGAGCTGCTTTGACTCCGTGCATTGGTAGTATGGTCTAATGTAGTAGGTGTACTCTAGGATCCACTAGCACAGCCTCCCTTATCCCCTAAGCTGGGTGCTCGAGTTGCACCCTCTGTGTGGGCTGAGTAACCCCTCCCCTTGTAGTTGAGTCTTTATTGTTGTCAGCAGGTCAATGGGAGGAATTTACCCATGCCAGAGAGCTGGTAGGACTAGTTGTGACCACTGGCCTGCAACCACTTCCCTCTGGGGCTCATGGAGGTAGTTGGATGATGGTGCTCCAACATGCTCTGTAACTGTCCATTGGGTGTGTAGTCTCTGGGGTTTCCCAGGTGGTGCAGGCCAAGGTCAGACACCACCTGTGTTCTCTCTGGGGCCCCTTGGTGAAAGCTACAAAGTGATCTGCAGGTGGCTGCTGCTAGTGCCAGGACTGGGGCCACTCAGCAAGAAGTACAGGGGCTCAGCTCAGCTATTGCTTGTTTGAGGGGATTTAGGAAGGTCGGAAGCCTGTGCCTAGACCATCCATTCATATGGAAAAGCCACTGTCAGAAGCCATAAGTTGGGTGGGGCAGAGCCCTAGGTAACTGTCAGGGCTGGGCTCACCTTGTTAGCCAGGTTGTTGGACACTCACATACTGTGCCACTGCACTTGGCTCTGTGTGGGGGAGGGCTCAGCAAAGGAACAATGGTTGCTGTATGCAGCTCTATCTGGGAAGAAGCTGTGCCCCAGCCCTCACCCTGATACCAGGCACTTCAGTTCCTCCCTGTATACCACCTGTGCCCTTCAAGGTGCTGCCCTGCTGCTGGAGCCCAGAAGGAATGAATTTGAATAAGTCCATGTGCAGGGCCCTTCAAGAGGAGATGTCTGAGAATCCCAAAGTTTCTTCCACTGATCCAGGCCCTACGGGTTTCCACAGCCAGAAGTTATGGAGACTTATCTGCATGGCACTGGACTGGGAAGTCTGGTGTGGGGCTGGGTGGTCTAGTGTGGGGCCAGGATCCCTCAATCCTGAGATATCCCGCTATTTTATATCCACTACATATGGGTTTTGGACCAGCCCATTCTGTATCTCTGCACCCTGTCCCTCTGCCTCTTCTACCCCTATGAATGAATGTGGTTTCCTCAGTTCCTTAGCTGTCTGTCATACTTAAATACAGCTCAATTTTCTGACATTTCCGAGTGATATTTGTTCTGTAGTTTAGCTGCAATTTTGCTGCAGTTCTGCAAGGAGGTGGGCCATGGTTACCTCCACCTCCACCTTCACCAGAAGTCTCTTGGTTGTTTTTTCTCATGTTACAGGCTTCTTAATGAAACAAGAAAGAGATATTATTAATAATAGCCTAGCTCACATTGCACTCTATGCCAGAGAGTGTGTTAAGTTTTTTACATGCATTGGCTCAACAATCCTCCTTTTCTGAAAGACTTAAAAACAATAGAAGTAAGTAACTTTTTAAAGTTTAAAAAGTATTAAGCAAAGCAGCAGCTTTTACCCAGTTTGATCTAAAGCCAAAGCTTTGAAAAGGACTTTGGTTGACTTTTATTTATTAGAATTAAGTGCAATAGTTACCTTCAATCTTGCATACAAACACTGTAGATTCTGAAAAAGGGGATCTGGAGGAGGTATTTTGTTTCATTTAGACTCTAATGAGAAATACTCTGAAAAACATACACATCGATTCTGATATTCAATCCTCCACTAAAGGGTTCAACTGACCTGTTTTCTTGTATTACTTAAAGAAACTGAGAACTCCTCATATCCTTTGTGTCATTATCTCTGCCAAAATAGAAAATATCTCCATATTCTGTGCCACCATAGTTTATTCTGTCATTTTTAGCCAAACTGTTCGAAACTCTACTCATCCATGAAATCTTCTGCCATCGAGGCGGAAACCACCCAGACATTCTGTTAACATCTTCAGTGTGATTGATATTTCTCTCCTACAGTGTGGCAAGATAGCATATGTGTACATGTGGGCAAGCGTATACATCTTTATGTTAATGTGCATCTGTTCCTCTCCTCTCTACCATATTCTATTAAAATATTAAGCTCCCTTCTCTCCACAGAAGAGGACATTTGTTCACCTGAGGAACCCCCGTCCCTTGCTCTGTGGCATGATGTATGTTTAGTGAACGTTTATTGAATGAGTAAGAGTGCTCAATGATGACAATGCCAATCTTGAAGGAACATCTCACACAGAGAGAAAACATGATCACATGCAAATAAAACTACAAATAGCTTGCTTTGATGGTTCTTTTATTATTAAGCATTCTCAGCTGAAACTGTTACGGAATGGCTGGAACTTAGTAGGTAATTTTCATTTCACCTGTTTCCAGATGGTTACCACATGACAAACACAACATCCTTAGAGCATGCTTTCCCCTTTTAGATATGACACTATGATATGATGATATATTCTTTCAGACACATTTCTCTTTTAAAGCTACAGAATTCACTCATATCTTATTATTTACCATGGATATGTTCATTGGGTTAGGGCGAAAGAAGAAAACTAAAGATGAACAGTTTGGTTCTAACTCACTCACTCCCCTATTTTATTATAAAAAATCTGAAAAATTGAAATTCTGAGTCCTGTGAGCTTCTTGTTTGATTATATCCAATGTCAATATTTTAAAATTATTACTGTTACTTTAAAAAAGTCAGTCTAAGTAAGCATTATAATATATTCTATTCCACACTGAATCAGAAGAGCTTCCAATGCTTAAAAAGACTTTAATTGTACTGTGCAGATTTTAATGTCATACCCACCTTCTTTCAATTTGAATGGCCTCAAACAAATTACTTAGCTTCAAACCCTTCAGTGTCTTTATCTGTAAAGTGAAGGAAGAAGGGGTACTGTGAGGAGTCCCTGACATATTCATGTGAAGAGGCCTAGGCCCAACTACATGCGTAGGAAGTTCTTCCTCCATTGCTATTGCCTGCCATTATTTTTATGATGATAGTAATGATAAATAAACTAGGGTAAGTAGACTCTACAAACACCAATTCCAAACCTCTTAAAAGAGGGATTCCTGAGCTTTCATGGCATGAGCACTGATGCATTAAAGAACACTAAGTGAAAAGCAATTTCCAGGGAACCTAGAGCTACAGGGCTCTTCCACCTCAACTTTACTTAGATCAAAGTGTCAAGGACCCATTACCTCAGGGACATGAGTTGTCCCACGAATGCAGTGTGGGGGTATTTCCAATATTCTAGGAGAAGGAGTGAATCAATAAATTGAAATCTAAAAAAAAAAAGAACCAAAATAAGCAAAAAATAAAACAGATACAAACTCATAGACACAGAAGACAAACTGATGGTTGCTAGATGGGATGGGGATTGCGGAGCTGGATGAAAATGGTAAATGGATTAAGAAGTACAAATAAGTAGTTACACAGTAGTCACAGTGGTGTAAAGTACAGCTTAGGGAATAGAGTCGATAACATTGTGAGAACTATATATGGTATTAGGTGGGTGCAGTTCTTATGGGGGATCAATTCATAAGGTATATAAATGTCTAACCACTATATTGAACACCTGAAACTAATATAATATTGAATGTCAACTTTAATTGAAGAACAAATAAATAAAATCTCTGACAGATCTTAAAAAAAAAAAAAAAAAAAAAAAACTGGATGAAAGGGGAGGAGACTTAGCCTGAAGGGCAGTGACTTCAGTATTTATTTGCTTTCAAAGACTTGAGAGCAGTTGTACAATGGCTCAAAGTCTCCCAAGCAATACCTTGGTTCCTTCCCTTAGGCCCTTTCTTTTGTGCACTATAGGATTGCAGAATCGGTGACTGCCTTGATGGAATCACTCTGGGACTCATTCATTCCTTTCACTGAACTCCAAGGATCTACCACAACACAAATAATGCTGGCTTGACTTTGCTGCTGAGCAGGATTATAGTCTTTTTCTTTCAACCACCTTCAGTACCTCTTTTCAGTCCCTAGCCCTGGCAATTATATCTCCCATTTTTCTTGTTTATAAATGGGAGACTAGTCCTCATCCAACAAATAGACTGTCTTATTTATAAATGGTCAACTAGTTTAAAAACTCTCCCCCATGTTTTTTACCATATTGTTTAGAGGTCTCAACCCTTTAAGAGATGTTATCACTATTATAAACTAGGACAATAGGCATCACAGCTCAGGCCCATTCTCAGCAAAACATGATAGGTTCACAGATGCACCTCTTTCAAGGCTTCACTCCTTCTGGAGTGAAAACAATATCAATTATAAAAAGGTAGTATGTAGAGACTTCTGGTCAAGATGCAGGGCTATGTAAGCACACTGCCTCCTCGCGTAACAACAGCAAAAATTACAACTAGACTATAAAACAAATATCACCCAGATTAATTAAAAAAACAAAACAAAAAACAAAACTAAGCTTCATGGAAGTCCTACAACCAAGGATTTAAAGAAGCCACATTCATCCAGACAGGTAGAAGGGGCAGAGACATGGAGAGATGTGGAGATGTGGAGAGTCACAGAGAGGCATGGGAGACAATCAGCTGGGTGGTCCCACATTCACATGTAGTAGATACAAATTGGGAGGGGTACTTTGGGGATGAGTGATTCCAGTCCCAGACTGGACCACCCAGCCTGGAGTTCTAGCACCAGGAAAATAACCCTTCATAATTTGTGGCTCTAAAAACAAGTGGGGTTTGGAGTGGCAGAAGAAACCACAGGATTCTCATGATGTTCCTTTTAAAGTGGCTGCAAATGTCTTACAACTTACACAGATTCATCCGCTCTGGGATTCAGCACAGGGAAGGGCACAAGTGGCATATGGGGAGAAAGTGAGGTGACTGGCATCAGGGTGAGTGCTGGGAGACAGCTTCTTCCTGGGAAAATCTCCAACAGCTGGGCAGTGGCATTATCCTCTCTCCAAGCTCTCCCTCACATAGAGCCACAAAGAGGTGAAACATGTTGCCCCACCCTGGTGATTACCTAAGGCTCTGCTGCGTATAATTTATGGGAGCTTTTTCTACAATAGGCCACACTACTAAGACAAGGAGTCAAAGTAGCCCTACTGAATACACAGAAACAAACACAGGGAGGCTGCCAAATTGAAAATACAAAGAAAGATGGCCCAAATGAAGGAACAGATCAAAACTCCAGAAAAGTAACTGAATGAAATGGAGATAAGTAACCTATCTGAAGCAGAGTTCAAAACACTGGTTATCAGGATGCTCAAAGGACTCAGTGGACACTGCAACAGCATAAAAAAGACCCAGGATAAGTGAAGGTTGCATTCAGTGAAATAAAGAAATATCTATGGGGAACCAAGAGTGGAAGGGATGAAGCCAAGGATCAAACCAATGATTTGGAACATAAGGAAGAAAAACGCATTCATTCTGAACAGCAAGAAGAAAAAAAAATTTTAAAAAAAGGATAGAATAAGGAACCTCCGGGACAGCTCCAAAAGTACCACCATCTGAATCATAAGGGTGCTACAAGGAGAAGAGGAGAAAGAAATTGAAATCTTACATGAAAAAAATAATGAAAGCAAAGCTCCCTAATTTGGCAAAGGAAATAGACATTCAAATTCAGGAAGCTCAGAGAGTCCTAAACAAGTTGGACCTGAAGAGGAGCACACCAAGACACATCATAATCAAAATGCCAAAAATTAAATATAAGGAGAGAATCTTAAAAGCAGCAAAAGGAGAGAGTTACCTACAAAGGGATTCCCATAAGACTGTTAGCTTATTTCTCAAAAGAAACTTTGCAGGCTAGAAGAGACTGGCAAGAAGTATTCAAAGTGATGAAAAACAGGGACCTACATCCTAGATTACTCTAACCACCAAAGCTATCATTTAGAATTGAAGGACAAATAATGTGCTCCCACACAGGGTAAAGCTAAAGGAATTCATCATCACCAAGCCATTATTATATGAAAATTTTTCTTATTTTTATTTTTTAATTAATTTTTTAGAGAGAGGAGAAAGAGAGGGAGAAAAACATCAATGTGCGGTTGCCTTTCGTGTACCCCACACTGGGAACCTGGTCTGCAGCTCAGGAATGAGCCCTTACTGGAAAACAAACTGGTGACCCTTTGGTTCACAGGCCAGCACTCAATACACTGAGCCACACTAGCCAGGGCCAGAAATGTTAAAGGGAACTATATAAGAAAAAGAATATCAAAACCATGAACATTAAAATGACAACAAATTCACAGCTATCAATATCTGAATCTAAAAATCAAACTAAGCAAACAAGCAGAATGAGAATAGAACCAAAACTATGGAGAATATTTGGAGGGTTATCAGCTGGGAGGGGGAAGGGGTAGAATAAGGGAAAATGTGCAGGGATTAAGTACAAAATGGTAGGTACAAAATAGACAGGGGGATGTTAAGAATGGTATAGGAAATAGAGTAGCCAAAGAACATATGTGCACAGCCAATGGACATGAACTAACTGGGGGGTATTGCTGGAGGGAATGGTGGTACTGGGCAAAGGAGGGTAAAAGACAGAAATTCAGACAACTGTAATAGCATAATCAATAAAATATATTTTTAAAAAACCCTAGGACTGGGAAAATGGTCTAATGGTATAAATATTACCATGCCAAATGTTTCTCTCAAAAAACAGTGGGTGTTCTTGTTTTGGAAAAATGCTAATTTGGTTGTAAAATTGTACCTCATTGTTTTAATTAACATAGTTTTAAAAATGTGGTTCATTGATGAATTATGTAGAGAACATTCATATATATGTAAATTGAACAAACATTTGAATGTCTATTATAGGGATCAATGGTGTAGAGTTAAGTAAACATGACTTTTGCCCTTGAAATAAAAAAGGTGGTTTGTGGGTATGTCTTTTAAGGGAGGGAGATGGGTCATCTATTGTCTTTTGAAGAACTTTTAGTTTGTAATTTATTTTATTCTCTCAATTTATATACTTAAATGTGTATTTATTTCATGTTTTAAAGAATAAAATTTATAAAAATAAAATCATGATTTCATTCCCCATTTTTACACATGTAAATGCATAACATATACAATATGTAAGTTATTGATAATCGCACTTATCTAATTTCCTATAACCAGGTTCTTAAAATTTATTTATTTATTTTAGAGAGAGGGGAAGGGAGGGAGAAAGACAGGGAGAGAAACATTTATGTGAGAGAGAAACATCAATTGGTTCCCTCTCACACGTGCCCTAACTAGGGACAGACCCCACAACCCATGCATCTGCCCTGACCAGGGATGGCACCAGTGATGTTTTGCTTTGTGGAATGACACCCAATCAACTGAGCCAAACTGGTCAGGGCTGCTCTAACTAGGTTTTAAAATTTATAATATGTTAAGAACATATGTCCACATGAGTACATTACAAGCAACAGCATCATTACTAATGACTGTAGAGTGGTATTTTTTTAGCTTCTTTAAAATTGTTTTTCAAGTACAGTTGTCTCCATTTTCCCACAACTCCCCCCCTCCCCAGCCATCCCCACTTCCCACCCTTGATCCTATGCCCCTTTGGTTTTGCCCGTGTGTCCTTTGTAGATGTTTCTGAAAACCCTTCTCTCTTTTCCTCCCATTATTCCCTCCCTTCACCCCTCTGGTTACTGTCAGTTTGTTCTTAACATTTCCTTCTCTAACGTTTATCTTAAAGAAATCAGTAGACAAACGAATGAGAATACATGCACATGGATAACCACTGTAGCACTGTAAATAGTTGCAATATATGAGAAATAAACTAAATATCTGAAAACAAAGGACTTGGTATGATATGGCCAATTGTTGTAATAAAGCACCATACAGTCATGACTGTATAAAACGCTATACAGCCATGACTATGCAAACACTATACAGTCATGACTGTACAAAACACTACACAGTAGTTACTGTACCAATAGACCATATCATACCAAGTCCTTTATTTTCAGGTATTTAGTTTATTTCTCATATATTGCAACTATTTACAATGCTACAGTGGTTATCCATGTGCACATATCTTCATTCATTTGTCTATCAATTTCTTTAAGCAAATATTAGAGAAGGGAATGTTAGGTTAGGGCAGGCACATTTTAAAGATTTTTGGTAACATGCCATAGTGGTTTCAGAAAGGGTTACCCCAAGTTACACTCTCAATAGCAGTTTATAAAATCACTCTTTCTCTATACTCTTGCCATGACTGGGTATTGTAATTCAATTTTTAATTTAAAGAGCAAGGAGGAGCTATCCCACAGGGCTTGAGATATCCCAGAGAGCCACATCAGATTTATGGCATAAAGGTTTTTTAACCAGGGCCTGAGTCACGGGAATGTGGGCATTTTTTTCTATTACCAAGAACTCTATGAATCAGATCTAATAACTATTTCAGTCACTACCAATATAGCTCCATTTCAGAGACAATCCAAACTGGAAAAAGCTATATATAATTTTTAATAAAAAATTCCCATGGATGCGATAATAGCAAATGTCTCTTTAGTTCTCTTTTGATTGGGACAATAATACTGTTTCACTTGAAATTACCTATCTCATTTTAGACACTGGGGGATCTAATTTATAGATATATTTCCAGAAATAAGTGGAAATCTGTCTGCTCTAAATAAAAATGTCAATCATAAAGGAGCAGCCACTGCAATTTAACCATGTAGATGTCTGCTTTTTATATACGAGTCAGACCTGGCAAGGCTGTTTGGAACCTTACTTGTCCCATTCTGCTTCTCTGTTCACTTAACCAGCCTTCGACATGGCAATAACTCAAAGTCCCTTTAGCAAGAAATCAGAAACAAACTTAAGTACTGATAGAGCCAATTCATATTGGGATAACAATTCCAAATGGGAAAAATCGGCATGCCATTGCTTACGCTTACCCACGACAGAAGGGGAAGAGCTGCGAAGGTTACCAAGGGAGCGTCGCAATTCTGCTCTTCCCTACGATGTTAATGTGCTTTTGCCAAAGGTGCTTGGAAAATTTCCATGAATATCTGAACACTCCCATAGAACCTATCCTCCGTGCATTTTACTGGCTGATTCTAAATACTATTAGAAAATTTATAAAACGCAAAACAAAAATAAAGTTACAGTGCTTCCTGGATGATCTCATTTTATGATGCTGTGAGTTGGTGCCTAGAAACCAGATAGCTTTGAACTTTTGAGACAAATTCTTTGGAATAGAACTGTCGGGGAGGGATATAGCTTCCTTGTTACGTGTGCTATTTATTAATTTTTATTTTGTTTTTCTAATATGTGAAGAAATGATGTTACAAAGGTTTGTGTGTATAGGAAAAGAGACAAACTGTCATTGACTCACTTTGAAATAGAAAAGCAAATGTGTGTTTTGGAAAATGGGCTCACATATTTGTAATTAACTTAATTATTAATTCAAGCATTTATTCAACTAACATTTACTAAATATCAACCATGAGCACATCTTTGGTTGATCTTTATCTGAAGGAACTCTGAAGTCTTAAATTAGGGTCCTAAATTAGGATTTGCAGTGGTTTCTTCCTGGAGGAGGAAGCCCTACTGATCTAGGGTCCCTTTATCCCTCTTCAAAAGTCATTGTTTTAGGAAATATTATTAGGCTTGGCTCCCTAGGGAAGTCTCAGTTTTTTTATTTCCTTACTATGCCTCCTTTCTCGTTCAGTATATTTTTCATTTTGGGACTAATTGATTTCTCTTTACTGAATGGGTTTTACATTCCCCAGGATCTAATCATAGCTGGTGTCCTGTCTGGTATCCCAGCAGAAGAACACCATGGCTCCAAGTTATACAGCTGAAAATGGATTACATTTTTGAGCCATTTCTCTCCAATTCACAGCTCACTGACAACAGTAGACATTCCGAGCAAATTCCCCGACTTACGCATTTGCGGTCATACTTCCTGACGCCCACCTTTCCATATCTTCTCTCTTGGCCCACAAGTGTCTTTGGTTCACTCTACATGCTCCTTCCCGAGATCACCTCCTAATGGCCACATTTTCCTTTCCATTTCTCTTACACCATTTCACTAGTTCAAGCACAGTTTTAGGCACTAATTACCAAGATTACAACACAATGCTGTTTTGGGGTTAAATGTAGCTATAAGAATATTTGAAATCTAAAGTGCTACCATTCCATACTTGAATGCAAATGGGAGAAATAATGCTCCTCTTTTAAATATCTGAAGTTCACATTTCAGGCAGGGGCAGAGGTTTAGTGACAAGAAAGAGTCTCTTTCAAAGTGAACGCAAGATGAGATCAGGACATTTATAGATTTAAACATACTTTCATGCTAACATGATATGCTGTAGAAGTATAAGCTTTGAGTGTCAAATTTAAAGAGTTGATCAATTTAGTAGTCTTTTGACATTCTTTGAAGATATACTCAAGAGATCTTTGCTAATAATCAACTTTTTAAAAGTCACTATCATCCACACATTTTTGTGGATTATCTGATATTAACAGGTAATATACCATACAAGCAACAAAGTAGTGAGTATTAAATAATATCAAATATAGACCCCTCCTTTCTGATGATGATAGCTCTATCTCATTCTTGATGACTAATTCCCCTTCCATGATATGCATTCATGGTGGAGTGATAAATTCAGATGATTACCCTTCCATTATAGAAGATAAAATTTCCCAATTGATTGTATTTTTTCCTTTGCTACTCCAGTATAACCAAGGTGAGGGCAAATCACCAATCTTGACCAAATCGAATGACAAAAATAAATAAAATTTTTCTTGTGTGATCTTGAATCTCAGATAAAGAAACACAAATATGAAAGGAACAGGGTTCATTTATGCTGGAGGCGTCATTCAGCTGAAAATATTAAGCGGGTTGTGCTACCAAGGCCATCTGTAGATGTTTCACTCAGTTCATTTGTCTGTACCAGGTCTATTATTTTATTCTTTATTCTATACTTTTAATAAGTTTTCTTTCTCTGGTTTTATTTTTGCCAACAAATAAATCCAAGTGACATAGATGATTTATTAAGTTGCAATTACAGATTTCCATTGAGACAAGCACACTGAAGAATTAGCTAATCTCACTTACTACTGAGATAAGATATTACCTCCACAAACTCTTTACAGAGTAATTGAATAGCATGCCTGAAAATTAAAAATTACTGTATCTAATGGCTCTTTAAAAACAGCTAAAAGCACAAACACTAGTGGCCTGCCATAGTCATCTGCCGTATGACAATACAGACACATTCATTGTCACTGAAAAGACATAACTTGTAACAGGCAGTTGGCAAAAATTCTGCCTAGAATCTGGCTTGAGTCTGAAACAGAAGAAATCAGAATGCTGTGGCCATCTCCAGCAGCCAGGAGGAATTCTCTTAGCGCGCTACAGTAGGTTATGAAAATCCGGCTGCAACCTCTAAAGAACCCTCTTTGTTGGCAGGGCACTCCTATTCTCCAGGGGTTTTAGGGAAGAATGCTTAGGCCCCGTTTCCATTTTCCCATGTGAAGCACGCTCCATTGCCTTGTCTTTTCTGGCCTTTCCCCCGCTTCCATTTACTCCCTCCTCTCCTTGGTCATTACAGTTGTTTATTTGATTGGTGCACTTGGGAGCAAGACTTTGTCATTTGTGGTTTAACCCATTCTCGTCACCTTCATCTTGTGGGCAGGACGTTAGCAATGCGGACAAGTCTGCTACTCCACACTGGAAATTCCATAGGGCAGCTGCTGTGTTCTGGAAGTTGACAGTTGCCCAGCACTTCCTGGGACTAGATGGGTAAATCTATCTAATTCTGGGGTTAAATAAGAAGGTTTTTTTTTTTGGCTATACACTGAGATAATATTCTCAGATATTAACAGCATCATTAATAAAAGTGGTACTTGGCTCTCCATTTGCCTGTTGTTTTGATCTATTAAACCTCATTTTTTTCCCTGAACTTGGGCAGCTACAATGGAAGCCCCCAGCAAACAGGTTAATGGTACTCGGAACTTACCTTATCAAAATTTCTCCAATAGGTCCTGATCTTCCTGAGGAAACCCAAAGAAGTTGAAGAGTTCTGGATTTCTGAAGATGATATTTCTTTTACACCTGGTGTAAAACAACACAAATATATGTTTAAATCATACTATATTTGCAATTAAAACAAATTTGGGTAAGACATTCCTACCTGACACACTCCCCCAATAGAATTTAGTGATTTGAAATGATATAATATTGTGATATTCATCTTTCTAATATAAATAGATAGAAATCTATATATCTGTATACAAACATACACACACAGTTTATCCATCTCTAGATTTGCTAGTCTTTCTTTTGTCAATGCTTATTGTACTGTATTATTGAAATGTGTCATATGTATTTCATTGGAGAATTTTTTTAATCTACATATAACTTTTTGTACATACATTTGAGAGACTTTTTGTCATTACCTCATCCCTCTATCAAAACCCAAAACAATACAAATACAGCTAATAATGTTTGTTTCAACTCTAGGTGGACGAAAAAAGCCCCTAGAGAATACACATTGTAATTTCCAGATTTTTCAGGTGGATATAGCATCAGAAAAATAAGTAAATACAGATAATGGATTGAGAATCAACCCTGGATTCAACTCATAACCTTACCATAATTAGCCAGGCAATTTTGGGTGAGTGTCAAACCTCTCTGAGTTTTAATCTCTCCACATATAAAATTAAGAATTTTGTACAAAATTGCCTTTGAGACCTCTTCCATCTTTCAAATTCCATGATAATTTTCTTCTAAGGATATGGTTTGAGGTAGGTAGAATGTTCAGGGAGAATTTGTGGTAACAAAACTCTCATGTTTAGATAAAGCCTAATTTTTTATAAATTTATTATATGAACCCTTCTGTCTCTGATGGGCAGTGAATTACTTGTCAGTAAGTTACACTCAGGTGACTGCAATCAATCCATTTCCTATTGATAAGAAAAAGTCAATTGTGTATCTCATGAAGCTGAGATGAATTTGAATTTTAACTCAGAGTTCATAACCGTCTATGGCTTGATGACCAGTGGTGCAGCCACTATCCTTGTGCTCCCCTGATGCAGAGGGGAAGAAGCTGGAATTCTGAAAGAACCAGGGAGACTGCAGGCAACTTGTAAAACAGATTGTAGAAGTTGGCATTACATCACAACTTTTTTATCACCCTCAGTCACTTTCCAAGGGGGAAAATAATTATGGGTGAAATATTCATGTCTAATTAGTGTTTTATATGTAATTGTCTTTCAAAAACAGTAACAATTCCTAAATCTGAGAATAGAGTGCTAGCTGAAATGACTACTCACAAAAAACAATTTTACAACACATGATTTTTTTTTGTCATTAGAATAATGGAGGTGATTTTAAGCATGTACTATATTTATAACACTGGAAATAAACTCTTTATATAAACTCTTTATATTAATTTTAAGCCCCATAATTACCCTATGAGAATTTCGAACCATGATTCCCCTTTTATAGGTGAGGAAACTGAGGCATGAATTGATTTCCCAGGAAGAGGTACTACCTGGCAGAGTTAGCAGTGTGTGACCACAGGGCCAACAGCACTTCTTGCTATACTGTGTATCTGGCATGACAAAGGTTGTTGGCTACCCCTCGGCTAGCAAATACTCCATTTCAGTAAGTTCTCTCCAGCTTACATTTACCAGAGCTTCTGAATGCATTGTTTAATATTCATCCTTTGATATGTCAAGGCTTTGTCTGATTTCTCTCCAGGGCTGTTTCTTGTACTTCATTTCCACGTTTGCGGAAACAAAATGCTGCTTCTCTTCCCCTTCTAGTCTGAGTTTTTTGCCTGGTATTTAATGTGTTTCAAAGACGTGTGTTGTCAGCAGAATGCTTACTTTGTCAGAACTGAACGAGGCGGGCTGCCGCAGGGGCAGGGACAGCGGGGGTGGAGAAGCACTGTGGTGGGTCCTGGCACGGAGAAAAACCAGGGGGAGGGTTTGTCGGTCAGAACAAAGTGAAGCATATCATTATACAGCTTCGTAGAATGTGGGGCTGGGAGAGGCCTCATCCATCAATTAGTTCAATTTTTACAGTGTGTACGGGGAAGGATTCAAGGTGTTCATGAACTAGAAACAGGTTTCCAGATTTCATCCATCCACCCAGCTTCTCAATAGTAGCTTCAGATCCTCACTTGTATGTTTATGTGCATGTCCTGAAAAAGAAATTCACTACTCTAGGCTTGCATATGTTAGTTGCATTGTGTTGTTTAAGACTCAGAGAGCATAGTGGTTATGAAAGGGCTTGGACTCCGACCATCCTGGGTCTCAGGTCAGCAACATCACTTTCTGATTGGAGAACTTTAGGAAGGTGGCTTAATCTTTCCATGGGGCACTTTCCTAGTCTCTAAACTAGGATAATGACAACAACTACCCCCAACATGTGCTGCTTTGGGAATAAATTGAGAACATTTTATAAAAATATACAGAATCTAGCATTAGAATCTAGCAAGAGTTAGTAAAACTCTATGTACAAAATTGGCAAGAGTTAGTAAGTATGGGAAAACATTTCCAAATAGATCATCTTTGTCATCATTATCATCATCACCCTAATTTCTTTTATGCAAACCTAAAATAATGAGATATTCTTTGAAAACCGTGTTTACTTTTTAAATAAGGAAATATAAATCCCCTTGAAAGGAGATTCTGACTGAAACTAACAAAATAGAGTGAGGTCACCAGCAGGTAATGGAGATTTTAGGTTTCCCATCAGTGAAATAGGAAAGACACAAATCTCTACACATAATTAAAATTATATGTGCAATACTCAGAAAGAGCACATTCAGAAATTGATCTTTCTGCTCAGTACTATCCAATTCAATTGTACTCCGAAGCTGAGGTTCATGTAGTTTCTTCATAGTTTGACCTTGTAACTCAAACCAATGACTTTACATGACAAAAAGGGAGAAAAGAGAGAAAGCCTCATTTTTTCTTAATCATAAGTTGATGTGAAGAAACGTCCATTGGATTCTGTTGTTAGAGAGCTCAGTTATGCAATATGCATACAAAATAGTTCCAGATCAATACAACATGTTTTAAATTTACATTAACATTTAAGTTAATGAGAAGCTCAATGTGAATTATAGAGCTTTAGATATTTAGGACTATGTCCCTTCTTGCCAACTTGGAACAGAGTCTATTGACTCACCTACTCAGTCTCATCAACAGCTTCCAGAATTTACATGTTTTTAGTGCCAGAGGATTTTCAGGCTGGTGAACGGTGCCATATTGACATTACCAGGGAATGAAGTTGGCTCTACCCAGCAGAGATGTAAAATGCTTCCAGCAACAGCACACACTTTCCCTAGACCTCGGAATGCTCTAGGATGAGCACTTTCTCCATTTTTTCCCCTGTTAACCTTAGCCAACAAATAAGTTGGGGGCACCTGCTATGGAGACAGAACTGTGCTAAAACTACACAGATTCTATTTCAAGGAGCTCATAGTCCATTGAAGGATACAGTCACCTGTATAAACAATTATAGAATAACATGACATGTTTCATGATAAGAGAAGGTACATACTAGGTGCAATCAGAGGCACCTGAATAAGATTGGAAGAGAATCAAGAACAGCTTTCTAAGAAATGAGGCTTGAAAGACAAGCTGGCATTAGTCAATCAAAAAGAGCAGACACCTCACCATCAGGCAGGAAAGCCTATGAAAGCACCTGACACATTTGCTTCAATAAACAAAAAGTTCTGAATGATTAGAGTGTGAGAGGTGGGGCAAGGGTGTGTATGCGCATATGCACACAAACAAGTCTGGGTGTAACAAATTAACATGCATAGTTAGACAAGGACAAGTTTATGAGAGGTCTCATATGCCATGCCAAGGTGTTTGGACACTATCCTTAAACTGATGCAGATGCAGAGGTTCTGATGTATTTTTGTTTGCTTATTTTAATAAGCCCTTTTTAATCCAGATGTTTCAGGTTCACAGCAAAGTTGACTGAAAGGTACAGAGAATTCCCATATATCTCCTGTCTTCACACATGCAAAACCTCCCCAGCTATGAACATCCCACACCAGGGAGGGACATCTGTGACAACTAATGAATCTACATTGGTACTCTATTATCACCCAAAGTTCATAGTTTACATTAGGGTTTGCTCTTGGTGCTGTACAGTCTATTAGTTTGGGCAAACGTAAAAGGACATATATCTACCATTGTAGCATCAAACAAACTACAGGGTCTAGCAGAAGTAAGGCCTGCTGGAGTGTGGTTGGTAGAGTAATAATTTGGGTGTAATAATTTATAGTTTTCATTTGAACATTTCACCTAAAGTGTCATATAGTGTGCTTGAGTGTGATATTGTTATGTTACAGAATTACATGCTTATGATTTTGAAATAAAAGATCTTATAATAAAAAAGGGGTGTTATCTGTGCTGGACCTTGTAGTTTCACTGCCCTAAAATTCTCTGCACTCTACCTACGCGGCCCTCCCTCATCCTTCACCCCGGTAACCACTCATCTTTTTACTGTCTTTATAGTTTTGCCTTCGCCAGGATGCAACATAGTTGGAATAGATTCCAAATTCTATAGAATCCAAACTCCTTCTAGGCTTCTTTCACTTAGTCATATGCATTAAAGATTCTTCTGTGTCTCTATGTGCTTCAATAGCTCTTTTTCTTTTTAAATGCTGACTGATATTCTATTGCCCAATGTACCGCAGTTTATCTGTCCACTTGCCCACTGAAGGACATTGTAGTTATTTCCACATTTGGCAATTATGAATAAAGTTGCAATAAATGTCTATGTGAAAGTTTTGTGTGGACATAAGTTTTAAGCATCTTTGGGTAAATACCAAGGAGAGCAATTGCTGGATCATATGATAAGTATGTTTAGTTTTGTAAGATACCACCTAAATGTCTTCCAAAGTAGGTGTATTGCTTTGCATTTCCACTAGCAATGAGAGAGCCTGTTGTTCCACATCCTCGTCAGCATTTGGTGCTGTCAGTGATTTTAATTTTGGCCATTCTCATAGGTGTGCAGTGGTTGCCTTCTGTGGTTTTAAATGGCAATTCCCTGATGGGGTGGGATGTAGAACTTCTTTTTCATATGTGTATTTGCCATCTGTATATCTTCTTGGGTGAGATGGCTGTTCAGGGCTGTGGCCTATTTTTAACGGGATTATTTGTTTTCCTTTTGTTGAGTTTTAAGAGTTCTTTGGATAGAAGTCCACTACCAGATGCTTGACATCAGAGAAAGAGGCAGACATGTAAAGAGCTTTAGGAAAGGTGTTTATACTATTTGTTAGGAAGAGCCAGCAACAACAAGTGCACAATTCCTGAAATAATGTTATGCTTTCTTCAACTCACTGATATTACTTCAGTGTAGATAGTATGATATTATGTAAGTTCCAGCTGCTAATTTTGACTCCAGGAAAGAAGGGTCACTTGTATCAGTCAGGAATCCATAATACAGAAGTAATCTCTGAGGATTATATAAGAAAAGTCACACTCCAAAGATACCTACCATCACTTATTTTCAATGTCTTGATCAGTACCAGATAATTAGCTCACAATCACAGTTACTAGAAACTAGTAAACTGTATTTATTGACAAGTATATGCCTTGAGACTTGGCATTATAAATGATAGAAGCGGACCTTTACAGAAAAATTACAGGTATTTAAAATATGTTTGTTGACCTACATATTTTTGAGATACTTCTCACATTTATATTAACACAGTTAAAGAATCTAGTGAAGTATAAAGCTTATATCTTCAGGTTAGAGAAGACCTCTGAGGCCTGACCCATAAATAGTTCTCCGTTTGGCCTTGAGTTAGAAGAACACTTCATTGGCTGATCCAACTAGAAGGCTACACTAATTCTGCCTCTGGAACGTTGTCTGCTGAAAATGGCATTTAGAGCACCTCAAATAGCAAAAAGTTATAACTCTGTTGCATTTTCAGAACAGGTTTTTGTTTAAAGTGTTTTGCGCTTACTAACATTAGCATTTATGTCTCATCAACATGTGTGTGTTCGGAAAATTAGGTCAGTGACTCTGCTTTACTGTTGCCTGGTCCTCAGGTTATTTATAACTAATGCTTACCCAGCTCGGGCTTCTTTGCCTATTATATGCTACCAAACCAGCCTAGTAATTGTGTGTTGTGAAGTATCAAAGTGGCTTAGGTCAGTTTGCAACATTTACCATGTCCAAGAAAGAGGAAACTGTTGAATCTTGAATGTGCTAAGAAAAATAAGAAAGGTAGTTAGAAGCTGAAATTGAAGAGGCAAGCACCAAGGAATTCAGGGACTTGGGGCTCCTGGTAATAATTTTAGATTTATTTCTCAGGGTAATAGGACTCTTCTAAGATATAAGAAGAGAGTGCCACCAATCTGTTTGTGTTTTTTAAAGAATATATTAACTGATGTGTAGAAAATGAATTATAAGGGTAAGATTGAGTGCAGGGAGGAAAGTTGAGAAATACTGCAGAAGTGCAGGCATGAGTGATGAAGGTCCAGAACAATGATGGAGATGGATGGAAGAGATATGAATGGACTTTGAGATGTATTTTGGAAGAAATCCCAATAGGATTTGCTTGTGTGGAAAACAGAACAAGGAAAGACTACCAGGTTCGGAACAGCTGTTGGGACACCTTCAATGCTGACTGTGGCTGCTACAGAAGGTCTGTGTTGGAGGGTGGAGGTTCAGTCTCACTGATAGGGTGCCTCTGGCAATGTGTGGACTTCCCAGGGATCCCTGCAGAGAGCTGCTGAGTCCCACAGAGGGCTTTCGACAGAGACTACTGAGTGGAGGGCACATGCCCTTGGGCATGTCATGTGCTTCATTCACTTAGACCACTTTTCCATGTGAAAATAGGAATATCAAAATGGGGAATCTCAGTGTCTCAGCTTTATTTCACATATGTTGGGCCTTTCTTTTCTCTTGTAGAAAATTTATGATCCAAAAAAGGGCTTCTATTTTTATCTGTCATCACTAAAAGAGAATATTCATCAAAAGCTATGGAGTTTCACTATAATTCTTAGCTTTTAGTTCCAAGTATGGATATGTTTTCATAGTCATTGATTTAGTCAGTGAGTCAGTCCATCTGTCAGTCACAGATTCTTTTAATAAACCTTTACTATAAATTAGCCATACACTGGGCCAGGTATTAAAGACCAATGTTATATAATTCTTCTTTGCTAGTTTCTTAAAATTTAATTATTTAAAATTTTATTATTAAAATTTAGTTTATTAAACACCAATAAAAAAATCTCAAGTGCAATTCAGAAAACTGACATTATTACACTCTATATTCTGGGACAATGCAAAAATTCTTGGTTAAAGAAATAATTGTCAGTTATTTTTAAGTTTTATTTATTAAAATTTTACATCACTTAGAAAATCAAATTTTAATTTCATTTTGTACTTCCAATATCTAATTGTGAATGTACTTAAGATGTTTTTTCAAGAATGGGATCATCGGTAAATGAGTGGATCAAAAAACTCTGATACATTTACACAATGGAATACCATGCAGCAGAAAGAAAGAAGGAGCTCCTCCCCTTCACGACAGCATGGATGGAACCAGAGAGCATTATGCTAAGTGAAATAAGCCAGGTGGTGTAAGACAAATACCATATGATCTCACCTATAAGTGGAACCTAATCAACAAAACAAACAAGAGAGCAAAATAGAACTAGAGACATGGAAATAAAGAACAAACTTACAGTGACCAGAGGGGAGAGGGAAGGGGGATAAAAGGAGAAAAAAGGGAAAAGGTAAAGAAGGGAAAGGATCAAGTCAAGGAACATGTATAAAGGACCTATGGACAAGGACAATGGGTGGGGGAAGGATGGAATGTGGGAGGTGGGGGTGGGCAGGACAGGGGAGAGTAATGAGGGAAAAATGGGGACAACCATAATTGAACGACAATAAAATTCAAAAAGAATGGGATCAATCATTATGTATAAATAACTTCATGATCTTTACATATGTTAACAGGCATGCAATGTACATATGGCTAAGCTTATAGACTGTGCAATCTGAAATACTTTCACATATATTTTAGAAAAATTTCATTTGCATAGGAATAACTGAAAGGAGGACATTTACCCCCAAATTCCCTCTTTTACTTTTCCTTGGCCCATGTAGCTTTGAAATGAGACCTTTCAACATTCTGTGCCACAGCGTTTTTTCTCAAAGTGGAGTAGCCACTTTAAACAGTTCTTATGTAACATGGAAGCCCGAAGCTTGGTGTCCATATGTCTTTTAGGCTATTTGGGTTTTATCACAAAATAAACTGAGCTTATTATTATTACTATTTGTAGTGAATATAGTTAAAAAATCAAGAGGAGAATTGCCAGAAAGAAAAAATGTACTTCATTATTAGTTCAATGATACAGTAAAAGAATTTGACATGTCATAAGGTTTTTTTTTTTAATATTTGTCTTCAGCTGTTGGAGACAATTAAAGCAGTTGACAAGTTGATGTATATATCAAACCACATAGTCATATTTTCTTTTGTACTTCTCAAAGGCAGCCAGTAATTGTTCACTATTAACTCTTTTTGGACAATTAGCAATTGAGGTACAGGACATTTCCTCAGAATTTATGTCCAGTTTGGAAAAGCTAGTAATTCAGGGATTTCTGGGTGGTATCACTTTTTAGCTTTTCCCCATAGATTAATAACTATGATGACTATTTCTGTCATAAATTAAAACAGGAGAAGAAGGCAAAGGAGGAAATATTGGGACAATCGTAATGGAATAAACATCAATAAAAACAAAAATAAAAAACAAGAGAGAAATATATTGGTGCAAATAAGGAACATTGTATGTGTTATTGAGCATTTGGAGTGCTCAGAAGACTAGCCATTTTTAATTTAGACAATTCATAAATGTGAAGGAGGTAACTGGGTCATAGCAGCAGCTGGAGAAAGATTCCCAAAACTATCTGCATGAAATATTTCATTTTTTTCTTTTAGATATACCGACCTATTTTAAGATTTTTATGATGCTACTTTCATAATTTGAAAAGAACAAATACTGCCACAAGTATTTCTATTTATCTGTAAGAAAAACTGAGACCTCTATGGTGAGCCAAAAAGTAAGCTTTGTGACAGGTGAAAGGGTGAGTGACAGAACACTCCTCTTTGTAAGCAGGGATGATTCATTACCCCAGACGCTCTCATTACATATTCTGCTAATAGCACCAGGATGTGAAAATAGCAGTCCTGTGGAATCCTGGTACAATATTAAGATTTAATTAAACTTTGTTTTCCTTGGCCAAGGTAGCCATGTGGCAAAGTCATGGGAGAACAGAGCCCGGCATTGTATCGACTGACTAGCAGCAAAAAGCGTAGAGCTGAAGTGTCAGTGCACATGGCTAAAGTACAGAAGATGAGGGGAGTGACTGGACCAGAGCTGTGAGCTGAAACCATGTCACATGAGCCACAGTCTAAGAATACAATGGTGTAGAGTCTGTAGAAAGCAGAGTATGGAGGACAGTGGCCAGTGTTCCTGTCTTGTTCTGGAAAAGTGCAATTAAAATTGCTTAGTGTTCCTCAAGGCACAGAGCAAGAACCCAAAGTGATGGTGACAAGAGCCCAAAATGAAATTGCAGCTCAAGGTGGGAAAAAAAAAAATCTAAGCAGTGAAAACTATCTAAGGGTGGAAAAGGCTGCCTTTAAAGGTAGTGAATTTACTGTCATTTGATTATTAAAGTATAATGCATAGCCACTTGGCAATTGCTCACTTCTTATAGTATCATTCTCCAAATCCAATGAATTAAGCCACTTTGGTATTAATTCAAGAAGAGGCAGTTGAATTATGAATATATGTGAATTTTATTTGCTTATGTGGTGGAGTTTGAGATGGAATTACTAGCATTGACCCAAGAGCCATAACATGCAAAGGAATAGAGGCGAAGCAGCTTTCTTCTGTTAAATTTTCTCTAAGCACGTGGGTTTTCTAAATTAAATACACTTCATCAGTGTATTAGTTTCCTAGGAGTGCTGTAATGAAGTACCAAAATGGGGTGGCTTTAAACAATGTACATATGTTCTCTAGCTCTTCGGAGGCCAGAAGGTTGAAATCAAGATGTGAAGAGCAATGTCTGCAAAATGGCCAATTAAGATGCCTCTTGCACACATCCCCCTCTCAAAAATAATAGTTTGGCATCCACCCGCAGATAAAGATGCCTTTGTGAGAACTGTGAGATCCATGTAGGAGATGGTGAAACCCTAGTGAAGTTCAAGACTGGGAATAGCCCATCAGACTTGCAAACAGGCAAATGACTGACTGATCATAGTCCTGGCCACAGAGGCATCAATAGCTCCAGACTCCTGAGAATTTGACTATAGCTCTGTCTTTGGGTCTACCACCAGCACCCTATGCCAAGAGACCCAGAAGGAGACATACCCACCCAGGCATCAGATCATATTCGTACAGATGTCAGTCTTGGCTATGGACCCTGAAGTGGCCCAGAAACAAGTTTCAACTCCTCTTGGTTACAGTGTGGGATTACCTGGAGGTGAGCCCACCAAATTTAGCCATTTGAAAAGGGACATGTCATCGAGCTGCATCAGTCTGTCCCAGCTATAGTTCATGATCATTATTATTGGCATTGCAGCCCGACAGGGGACATCTCCATCTGAACCCCCAGGATCCTGAAAGAGCCATATAATAGGCATTGCCCATCTGTTCCCATGAACTGGAAAACTGGATCAGGGACTAGGCAAGAGGACCTCCTATTTGTATCCCAGAGATCCCAAAAAGACCCTGTAGAAGAATCGAGCTTCCTCACAGCCACAGTCTGTCAGTCTGCCAGCAGGAGACATTCCTGTTTGTGCCCCTGGAGATCCAGGGCCCTACACTGGGGGCCAGTCCCTCCAGCCATTGTCAAAGGCCAGGCTGGTCTTCCAGGAAACATGGTGGAGACATTACAAAAGGACAAAGGATCATGACAGGCTACTATGAATAATTATATGCTGACAAATGGATAATCTAGAAAAATATGGATAGACTTCTAGGAAAATAAAGCTTCTCCAGTCTGAAGCATGAAGAAATAGAACATGCGAACAGATCAAATAATGATTAAAGAAATTGCAACAGTAATCAAAAACCTCCCCAAACAACAATAAAGCTCAGGACCAAATGGCTTTATTGGTGAGTTCCACCAAACATTTAAAAAAGAATTGATGTGAATTTTTCTCAAACTTGTCCAAAAGCTGAAATAGGAGGAAACACTCCCTAAATCATTTTGTGCCCCAACATTACACTGATACCAAAGGCACATAAAGTCATTATAAGAAAAGAAAATTACAGGCCAATATCCCTGAGAAATATAGATGCAAAAATCCTCAACAAATTTCTAGCGAACTAAATTCAACAGTACATTAAAAAAAGGGAAGGGTTGTCAAGGAACATGTATAAGGGACCCACGGACAAAGACAAAGGAGGGAAGGATTGAGGGTGGGAGGTAGGGGTGGGAGGAAGTGGTGGCGGGAAAATGGAGACCACTGTACTTGAACAACAATTTAAAAAAAGGAAACAAGAAGGACCATCTACTAGGAGCAAGCAGGATTTATCCATGGGTTGCAAGGATGATTCAATATACATAAACCAATACACAGGATATACCGTATCAACAGAATGAAGGATAAGAATTACATGATCCTTTCAAGTGATGCAAAAAATGTTTAAAAATCTAATACCATTTCATGATAAAAGTTCTCAACAAATTGGGTATAGAAGGAAATACTTCAACATAATAAAGGCCACATAAGAGAAATCCACAGCCAGCATCATACTCAATGGTGAGAAGCTGGCAGTTTTCCCTCTAAGATCAAGCACAAAACAAGGATGCCCACTCTTGCCGGTTCTATTCAACTTAGTACCCGATGTCTTTAGCCATAACCTTTAAAAGAGATTATAGCTATGAAATTAAAAGTAATAAAAATCTTTCAGTTTGGGAAGAAAAAAATAAAATTGTCTTTATTAGCAAATGGCATGATTTATATGTAGAATATCCTAAAAATTCCACCAAAAAGCTTTTGGAATAAATGAATTCAGTAAAGTTGCAGGATACATAATCACCCTACTAAAATAAGTTGAATAACAATGAAATACCTGAAGAAACAAAAATATCTAATTTAAATAGCATTAAAAACAATAAAATGCTTAGGAATACATTGAAGCAAGGAGTTGAAAGGTCTTTACACTGAAAACCGTAAGACACTGATGAAAGAAATTAAAGAAAAAACAAATGAAAAAGTCACATATACATAAGTAAGAAGAATTAATATTGTTAAAATATCTGTACTAGACATATATTAGTATCCTAGACATATAGTAGGTGTAAAGCCATATATAGAGTCAACATAATTCGTATAATACATAAATAAAATTCTAATAGCATTGTTTTCACAGAAGTAAAAGAAAATCTTAAAATTAGTAGGGAACCACAAGAGACCCCAAGTAGACAAAGCAATCTTAGGAAAGAAGAACAAAGCTGGAAGCATCACATTTCCTGGTTTTAAACTATATTTAAAAGCTATGGTAACCAAAACAGTATGATACTGGCAGAAAAACAGGGAGCCATGAGTGCATAGTGAGGAAAAGGAAGTCTTGTAATAAGTGGTGTTGGCAAAACTAGATATTTATATGCAAACAGCTTACATCCTTTCTTACATCAACCACAAAAGTTAACTTGAAATAAGTTAAAAACTTACAAGTTCTTATATAAGAACTAAAACCGTAACACTTTAGAAGAACACACAGGAAAAAGTTATTTGACATTGGTCTTGACAATATTTTTTTGAAATGACACTAAAAGCAAAAGAAACAAGAGGCACCACATCAAAATAAAGAGCTTCTATAGAGCAAAATAAACAATCAACAAAATTAACAGTCAAACTATGAAGTGAGAGAAAATATTTGCAAACCATATACAGATAAGAAGTTAATATCTAAAATATACAAGAAACTCTGGCAACTCACAACAACAACAACAACAACAACAATAATAATAATAAAACCTGGCAAGCAAAATATAGCCAGAGACATTGAAGTTGACAACAAACTACAGTAACCAGAGGGGTGGGGAGAGGGAAATAATGTGAGAAGGAAGGGAAAGGGATGTAAGTGAACATGTATGAGGGACCCATGGACTGAGCAAAGGGGGGTGGGATTTAGGGTGAGAGGTGGGCATGGGTAAGTGGTGATGGGAAAGTGGAGACAACTGTATTTGAACATCAATAGGAAAAAGTAAAAAAAAAAAAAAAAATGATCCAGTTAAAAACAGGCAAGAAACTAAACAGACATATTAATGGCCAAGAAGTATATGAAAAGTTGTGCAACATCAATAATCATCTGAGAAATGAAAATCAAAAGCACAATGAAATATCATCTTATTATACCATTATTCATAGCAGCTTTGGTTTTGTTTGACTGTAAAGTAAAAGTGATGAGAACATCATCTTCTATCATGATTCTTCATGTTCTGCTGTGTCTACCTGGCAACTCTCTGATTGTTTTTCTAAGTTTAGCACCATCCCCATTTTCATCTATCCGCTAGTCAAAAGTGAGCATCCTTCTCCCTTTGTTCTCATTAACACCATCCACATGTCACTAAGTCAGGAGACTGTATTATTAACATTTGTTTATATGTCTCTTACTATAAGAAACTGTAGGTCATTTAATAAACAGGGATCATGTTTACCACTTACAACTATTTGTTGAGTGAAATGAATTTATAGATGACTGAATGAATAGGCGGACAAAGGCCTATGCTATTATATAAGGAAACCCAAATGTGTGAGTTGTTCTGCATGTTAAAATCAAAATAGACATAGAGGGTGAAGACCATCAAAAATATTCCACTTGGAAAACAATTTTTGTGGCCTTCTCCTTTGGCTAAAATAGAACAACATAAAAGGCAACTATTACTCCTTAGGCTCATTTGTTTTTAGTAGGTAAATGGAATTATCCTGATGAATCATCATTATGTATCCATTCATATTATTTCATTATATATGCATACATATGTGTACATATATACATATATATAATTATAAAATAAATAAGGGAAAAGACTTGCTTAGCTGATGTAGTTACTGCTAACTTAGTGCTGAAGCTGGAAAAACCTATCCTGGTATTTGTGCTTTTCCTGTTTTCGTATGTGTAGCGAGAAAGCCACTGGGAGCCTGTTCCATTTTACACTGAGGGGCACCTATCATACTTTTAGAATTTTGTTGGTAAGACTGTTGCTTGATTTCTAAATATGAAGTTTGTATCTACTGGGAACATTGGCTTATTACCAAAGACACAGTTGAACCATTTCAGTGAAACTTTTAATAATGGTTTCAGAAGACACTGTCAAGAAAAGCATGCCACTGGGTACTGTTATCCCTAAGGGCAGTAGCCTGGAGTTCAGGAAAATAAGTTGAGGACACAGTAAAACATTTTAAGAAGAGCTTATATCAGAGCTTCACAATAATACACCACCAAGTGTGAGTAGAAGAGGAAGGTAATTACATTTTATTATGCTATCGACATGCTATCTCATTGGGAATGTGCACTCATAATTGTTTTGTGGGCACTTGCAAGAATCCAAGAATTATTAACACAATAATGAACAAAGCATTAAGCAAAATACGCAGTCACCAGAATACATGCAGTTGACACTTAAAAATGTGGGGTGTAAGGGTGCTGATCCCCATAGACTTGAAAATCCATATATCTTTTGATTATCCCCAAACTTTAGCTGCCCCTTCGTATCCATGGGGGATCAGTTCCAGGATTACAGGAAGATAACAAAATCCATGGATGTTCAAGTCTCTTATATAACATGGCTTAGAGAAATGTACACAGTTGGCCCTCTACATCCACTGACTGAATATAAATGTAAGCCAGTCAGTCAACAAAGAGGGAGGTATAATAAAGCATAAACATAATTGAGGTTTTCTAACTCAAATTTTTACTTTATTTTTTTAATCTCTCTCTCTTCCTCTCTCCCTCCTTACCTTCACTCCTTCCTTTACATTTTAAAATTTTAAAATCTTCTCCGCTATAGATCCCCAGCTATAACTCAGGAAAACCCAATCTGAAAGTATTGTCCAACAATTCTAATACCTTGAGCTTATTCTTCAGTGTTATGGCCCTTTTCCTAAATGGTAACTATACCATGACTGTGGCAACTGCTTGGAATTACCAGTGAACCTACTTTTCCTTTTTTATTTTAAAAGAATCATATCCCTTTCCTTCCTATTTTAAAAGAATCATATCCCTTTGTAGACCCAAGACTTTCAAAAAGCTCAGTCTCAATGACATATAATTCAGTGATTCAAAGTCCTTTGACATGCCATATTCCAAGCAAAATTGTAAGAGGGAAAACAATAAAACAAACAAACAAACAAAAAAACAACAGCAAACAGAATAACAGTGATTTGGCCCCTGGAAATCATTGAAATCACTGATATCATTCATCTCGTTATTACTGATATTCTTTAAGAATTGTTGGTTAGGTAACCTGTGTCTAATTGATCCACAAAAATCCAATGTGCTTAAAACTTTTAAAATAACTAGGTAACTATAGATTTTTCACTTATAAATATCATATTTTGTACTAAAAAATACAGAAACAAGAAATCCAGGGCCTTTCTAAGCTGGAAGGTTTTATACACTGTGGTGTCTCATCGAGTGATTGCCTCTGTTCCACTGTTTTCAAGCTCAGAACACATTACCTTGGACACAGAAGTGAGGATGTGACCTGTGTCTGTGCCAGAAGGTTTACTTTATGTGTGTCCATATTATATCGAGGAGGATGTGGGGGTGGGGGCATGCTATTTAAAGGCAGATCACAAAAACAGATTTCTGAATTGGGATTTAGGCTTCACATTTCTCCTGCACCTAAGTCCTCTCTTTATTAGGCTGTAAGACAGAGGTTAACTTTCTTATTACAGGGCTTTTCAAGCATTATTCCCAATGAAAAAGCCATGGATTTAGAAAATAGGGTATTAAGATTAAATAAAAATGGAATAGATTCTAATTTTATTTACTTTGCTACAGGATGAGAAGGTATTACGTGACCAAGATGGGGAAGCAGAAAATCTTAGACTTGTCCTTAGGATAATTGTTGGATGTGCCTAGATCAGATGCTCACCCCAGGGAGGGATCCCTCTACATCTCCTTGTACGCTGCCATCCTGCCTGTGGTACAATGGGAAGACCTTACCTGTTACGAAGGGGCTCATCACAAACAGAATGGACTTGCTAAATTTTTGAGATGTTTTACTTATACAGTAATTCATTCGGTACCTAGTAGAGTGGCACTCTATGAAGAAACTAGGACATAATTTCTGGATCCAGACAAACTGAATTCAAATCTCTGCTCCACCTTTCACCATCTCTGTGTGTGCAGGAAGTTTTCCATTGTCTTCCTCCGTGAACTGTGACAATGAGAGCACCTATCATATAAGGAAATTTTGTCGTGTTTTATGTAAAGTACTCAGACCCATGCCTGGCACATATTAAGCTTTTTATGAATATGATGTTTTTATGTTTATTTATATCTAGTTGAGCATCTACTGCGTACCAGGCACTTTTCTAGGTAATGGGCATATAATGTTAATAAAACCCAAATCCCTGAATTATGAAATTTTAGTGATGTGACAAAACCTATATAATTATTCACCAAACTTCTTTACTCTCCCTTTTTCTTTAAAATTAATTAATTAATTGATTGATTAGAGAAATAATTGACATATAACATTACACTAGCTTCAGGTGTACAACATGACTCAATGTATGTATACATGTGAAACAATCTCCACAATAAGTCTAGTTAACATCCACTGTAACCTAGTTATACCCTTTTTTCTTGTGATGGGTCCTATTCTTCCTTCTTGACAGACAACTGAACTACGTATCTCAATCTTCCCTAACGTGATGGCTGTTCACCAGACTGAGATGTAGCAAAAGTGTTGTGAGGGGAAGTGATGTGTACCATTTCCAGGGATGGCTCATATATATATTCTATGCCATCTGTTCTCTCTGTATTGCCTGCTAGCTCTACAAGATGCCAGGGTGAACTTTAAAGCCACTGGTCAAAGATGTAAGTTTTTTTTTTTTTTTACCCTGAATGACTGTGTGGGTCAGACACCCATCCTACCTCCCTACTGCCACTGGCATTTGAACTTTGTATGAACAGGTAAACTATCTTCTACTGTATTATGCTGCTAAAATTACAAGAATATGCCTTATAGGGTTTAGTATTAGTTCTATTAATATGGAGAGAATAAGTAAACAAACAAATGTTCACCATCATACTAGTTAATGGTAAGTTCTTGGTAAAATAAGTAGGAAAGGGGAGCAGCATGGAGAAGACTGGTCAAGGAAGTCCTCACCTAGAGAGGGACATCTGAAGCAAGACTAGAGTAAATGAAGCAGAGACAGATGCATAACCATTGAAAGAGCACTCCAGACGAAAGGAATCACAGGAGTGAAGAATAAGGTAAAAAGGTGCTTGCGGTTTTCAAAACTTTGGTTAAAACTAGTGTGGGCTGAATTTGTCTAGGAATTGAGTTCAATGACAGCCAAGGACAAACTTACGTTTCAGAGTCTATGGTAGGGATTATGGATTTTATTATAAGATTTTTAGCAGGGAAATGACACAGTGTAACTAACATTAGAAATAACCAATCCAGCTCCTGTGTAAGGTTGGATTAGGGGAAGAATGAAAGCTGAGACATAAGTTACAAAATTATTAAAGTAGTTTTGAAAACAACAAAATGGCAGCCCAAGTCTTCTCAAATGAAAGTTTTTGATTCTTACATTTTTTGTCCATTCAACACAAAATTTACAGATCATTCACCATCTTATTTATTCCTCCCCCAGAAGCACTTGAGTTTCACACCATCCTTATTAAATATCCTCATCCACATGTGATCCACAACTCCTACCTTCCTAAAGCCAGACATTGCACTGCTGCATAATTCATCATACTATGGAAATCTTGTTCATATTTTCTACCCTTAAACCTTATCACATTCACCCTATATTTCTTCAATTGATACTTTTATTTATTTTTTAAAGACTTTATTTATTTATTTTAAGAGAGAAGGGAAGGGAGGAAGAAAGAAAGGGAGAGATACATCAATGTGTGGCTGTTTCTCACACACCCCTCACTGGGGACCTGGCCAGCAACCCAGGCATGTGCCCTGACTGGGAATAGAACCAGTGACCTTTTGCTTTGCAGTCCAGTGCTCAATCCACTGCACCACACCAGCCAGGGCTGATATTTTTATTTTTGTTTATTTTATTTTTTAAAATTTTTATTGTTGTTCAAGTACAGTTCTTTCTATCCCCCCCCCCATGCTCTCCCCTGCACCACACACTCCCATCTTCAGTCCTACCCCTCTTTGGCTTTGTCCATGGGTCCTTTATACATGTTCCTTTATGACCCTTCCCCTTTCTCCCCATTATCCCCTCCTCCATCCCTTCTGGTTACTCTGAGTTTGTTCTTTATTTCAATGTTTCTGATTATATTTTGATTGCTTCTTTGTTTTGTTGATTAGGTTCTGCTTATAGGTAATGCTAAGTGAAATAAGCCAGGTGGTGAAAGAAAAATACATATGATCTCACCTATTAGTACCACTGATACTTTTAAAAATGCTTTTAAAAATTCTATTTAAACAGGCTAGTGCAACATGACTATTGACTACATGAAACTATGGAAAATAAAAATGTATGGCTATTTGGAAAGTTAGCTTGACTTCTTCTATCACAATAATTTAGTTCAGGTTTCCAAAGAATATGTTCTAAAGGGATTAAATCATTTGATGTAAAAAAGCTCACTAGTAAAATATAGTTTGGATTCATTGAACAAAATATGTTAATCAGATCTCATTTTTATAAGGTAGTTCAGAAAACTTAACATGATTTTATGCTTCATGAGTCTCCATGAGATGAGATAATATGGAAAGTATTTATCAAATTTAATTGACTATAGAAGTACTTCCTCTCTCTTTTTTACTTTTATACAACATTTTATAGAACTAGAATTCTGCTGAGTACATGCTACTCACTTCTAGAACACAATAGTTTTAAATAAATTTTAATCTGACATAATCCAAAAGCAGCAGCCAATATGATCAAAATCACAACTGAAATGGATATAAGAAGTATCATCACTCTGCTTGTACACCCACACTAATCTCATTCGTCAGAGATCTCTTCACAATATTTCATGATGAAACCATTGGAGGAATATTTTTTTAAAATGAAAATGACTCTAGGGAAATAATATCACCTAAACTTTCTCTAGATTATCTTCATTGAAAGCAAATTTTGGTGGAGCCTTATAGAAAAACGCTTGGTACGGTTTATTTCTGGCCACTAGATTATAAGGATAGAAAGAGGTTCCTGATGTTACATGTTTGCTGTAGAGCAGAGCTATGACTCATTCATTCACTTAGGGGCCCCCGGAATGTCCTAGATGAATGCTATTTGTTGGATGCTTGTGTTCAGCCTTTTCATATTTTTGTTTCAATGTGAATAACCAGTTACAAGGAACCAGAGGGTGCATTCACACCTTTTCCTCCTCTTTATTAAGGTACACTTCACAGCCCAAGTGTAACAAGTAGTGTTCGCGCACAGCGGAGTCCTTCTAGGAACGTATTATCTAACTCTGTAGGAGCTGGAGACTTTAGATTGGTTCAGGATTGATAGAACCACTTTGCCATCAGCAATTTTTTTTTTTTTTGTGCCAGAAAAGAAGAAGGTTGTATCAGATATGCTATATTTTCTTTGGACAATCTATAATGGTTTTTCCACCTGATTTTTCCACAATATGAGATGTAATGAAAATAGCATGGGTTTTAGAATTAAAAAAATCACCTTCAACTCCAAAAAAGTACTTCATGTACATGGGCCTATTTTTTAATCTCTTAATGATAAAAAAAATCAGCCTACTTCATGGGGATGTCACATGAATTAATGTGATTTAAAATTTGTAATGTTTAGAATACAAGTCTGGCAGGGCAGTTACCTTGGCCATATTATTCTCTGTCTTACTTCCAGGTGCCTAGAGCAGCATCTTACATGTAATAGGTACACCATATGTTTTTTAATTGTACTGATTAAATACATTTAGTTTACCGAATCTTTTTTCTTGAATCATAGGCCCCAACATAAATGAGATCATCAGTGATGCAGGATGATTTTGTCAAAAAGTTTATATTTACCATGAAGAATGATTTGTAATATTGGAAGAATATTAGGTGGCCAGCTCAATTGTAATTCTATCAATTTTTCTCCTCCTATTTGTAAACTTTTTCTAAAGAGCAATAGTAATGGATATCTTTATGTTTTTGGATAGTTATAAAATTTAAAGGTGATTTTAGTACATTGACCTAAAAGAAAACTGGCATTTACTTGGAAATTTGGCATAAATAGTTCCAATAGAGTAAAAATCTAAAGATTGCAGGTGTGTATGGCTTTTGTCACTCTTCTTTATAGTGTTATAAAATGAATAACTGGACATTTTATTTGAGAAACACTTTTCTTACAATAGTTTATATTTTCTATTGCTCTATGTTATTCTAAGTTTTCTAAATAACTCTACATGTCATCCTGCTTCCCATTCTGCCCAGGCACATGGTTATTTCTATCTTACATACTATTTTTCAAGCTACAAACTAGTAGGTAAAAGAAATTATGCACATGGAACTCTGATGTCTCTTTTGTTCCCATCAATGAAACATGAGAACATTGCCCTTGAACCAGTAGAGAGGTCAAGTGTTTATTAATGATGTTTGCATTATATTACTATGGAAACAGAGAAAATTTAGGAAAATAACAGTTGAGTTAGGATGTACTCATACACCCACTTTCACTCACCTACATTGTTGAAAACTGCTCTCTTCTAAATACACTATGAATAAGAATGTCTGTGTGTTACGAGTGAAGTAAATTAGGATCGGGATGCAGAAACAGAATTGGAAGGATATACAGGGTCTGTCCAGAAAAAGTCCAACCATTGTTAGTATGTTGAGAATAGTTTGTGTGACATTGTTGTAACCTGGCAGTCAAGGAGAGGGGACTGGAATGGACTGGACATATATGAACAATGAGTACTTCACTGTACTAGTTATGGGAGGCAGTAGATGCTGTTGAGTGAGCATGTGCACTGTGTGGCCATTGCATTCAAAGTGACTGAGCAAGTAGAGCAAAAAATATGCACCAAATTTCACGTTAAGTTTGGATATTCCTCCACAGAAACTATTTGGATGATTCAGAAGGCCACAGCTGTGAGCAATTGGTGATTGGCAGCTTCATCATGACAATGCACCTGCTCATGCATCTTGTCTCATGCAGAGTTTTTTGGCAAAACATAAAACCATCCAGGTGACTCAGCTCCTCCACAGCCCAGATTTTGTACCCTGCAATCTCTAGGCTTTTTCCAAAACTAAGGTCACCTTTGGTAGGGAAGAGATTTCAGACCATTGATGAGATTCAGGTTAAATACCACAGGGCAGCTGATGGTGACTGGGACAACTGTGTGAGGTCCCAAGGTGCTTGCTTTGAAGGGAACTGAGGCATCACTGTCCTGTGTACAATGTTTCTTTATCTTCTTCAATAAATGTCTCTATTCTTCATATTACATGGCTGGAAGTCTATCCAGAAAGTATTCAGCCATGTAGTATGAGAAAGGAGGTATTTAGTGAAGAGGATACAAGATGTCACACACAAAAACACACACATATCTCATTGATTACTTTTGATTGCATACTACATGCAGGCACACTGACATGTACATTGTAACACTCTCCTTTAATTCTCCCAGTGCCACAATATATCAATTTTGCTATTATTTTACAAAAATTTCATGATCTATAATTTTTAGAAATTGTGGATCAGAGAAGTTAACCAAGCCTGTATAATATCATAATGTCCCTGCATAGTAGAGTTATTTCTCAGGTCTGTTTATTCTGGCTCCACTTCATTACAGGCACATAAGATTTCTCATTCATAAATTCAGAGGAGTAAGGGAAGAAAACAAACTAAAATTCAAAAGCCAAAATTTCAGCCCATATGGTGACTTATTTGTCAAGGGAGATTTGAAGCTTGAGTGTATCAGTAGGGATCAACTCACAAATCCATAACTTCCTGTTGGATATACAACATTCTGTGGTAGGCACAGCAGAAAACAAACTCAGGAAACCTTGAAATTGCCAAGGCTCCATTGTGAGTTGTCTGCTGGTTTTCTAACACCCAAGGCTGTTGAACGGAAACTGAGCTGTTAAAACCCTAAAAACCCATTAATGTGTGATGTTTCTCATTTATTTCCTCACTTACAATATATGAACTGTAAAGTCTTTTAAATTTATACTATTTTGTTGCCTTATCTTCTTGCAGGGTTCAAAAGACAGAAGCAAAGGCAGTCATCACAGTTGATATCACACTTCATATCTCATCCTTCCTTTGCCTGAATGAGAGGCAAGACTGAGGTTGAACTGTAATGAGAAAGGCAAATTGATGTACCCTGTGCCTGGGAAATGTAGAAATGATAGTGAATATTTGACCCTTAATACGGAGTCTTTTCTGAGATTTTCTTCGTAAATTATAGTTCAGTGTTATGCTTTGGAATTTGACACAGATGATATTACTGATATTCTCTTTAAAAAGATAATTAAATCATTCTAAAGAAAATATGGAAAGGCTTATCTGTATCTAATCCATATGGTTGAAAAATTATTCAAGAATAGTATTGTGCAAGATTAACCACCTTCAGTATTATTCACAACATATTAGTACACAAGTTTTTAGCAAATGTGTGTCTTAAAAATTAAATTTAATCATTTAAAAATGTAAAAGCTTATACCTCATAAGATAGTGAAATATTCAACAGAAATATAGGTGAAGAAGATGGACAACCATTTGATGGAAAAATAAACAAAAATTGGTTCAAAATTTATGAAAAATTATGCAGCATGACTATTTTAAATAAATAAATAATAATGAAATAATGGCTTCATCACCAATTTTGTAATTTTATTTTAAGTTATAGCTGTAGTTAAGGCACATTTTCGGAGAGAACAGTTGTATTTAAGGTGGGTCCTTTCTCTCAGTTACTGTATATTTTATTATCCATCTATGCTGCATATTGGTAATTCTATGATATAATTTGCCTTTTCTATCTATCTCTCATCTCTCTCTTATCTGTGACTATCCATCCATTCATCCACCATCTATCCTTTTATCTATCTCCACTTATGCACTTATTTTTTAAAGCTTATTACATTTTCTGGGGTGGCATGGTTAACACAATTCTATAGGTTTCAAGTTCTCATTCTGCCACCACATTTTGACTCCCTTTACCCTTTTCTACACCCCCCACCAAAGGCAGTGACTGTTCACGGTCAGTTACACATTGAACACATACTTCTCCTTAGTATCTACATTTCGCCAATTATAATCTGAGCTCTGTAAGTTTAGCAGTAACATTTCTCTTAGTTGCCACCCCATAGCTTACCTGGAAGAGTGCCTGAAACCTGATTGGTGTCCATAAAATGGCCTTTGAAAGAATGAGTACCTGCTACAGAGGTAAAGAATGCAGAGATAAACTGGCTCACTGTTGCATGTGAAATGCTTGGCATATATATATATATATACACACACACACACTGTATATATATACACATACATATATATAGTTTGGCAAATTTGCCTAAGAATAATGTTTTGTATATAGAGGGGTACATAATTCAGTAATATTTGTGATAGAAAAAAATCAAGAGTTAACCTAAATTTATCAATAGGAGACTAGTTAAACAAAGTATTTGGCAACCATGTTGTGAGAATACTATTAATCTTTAAAACAAATATTGTTATTTATGTGAAGTGATAGCTAAAAATCTCTAAGTTCTATTTCTTAGTTTTTTTAAAGGCATGATACAGCACAGTCTGTCTATAATACTCTTATTTGACTAAATCTTTCATATATGTTTATAACATTTTACCTATACACATGTATTACATATAGATAGATAGCTACAGAAATATGTATACTAATTGGAAATTTTTTGAAGGAACAATTACATTGGAATATTACAATTTATTAATATTAATATTACAATTGGAAATATTACATTTGTAATAACAATTACAAATAGTTACATTGGAAAGTGTGAAGCTGGGAAAAAGTTGGAAAAGAGACTCACTTTAATTTTAGACTTTTTTGGGGTACCATCTGAATGTCTTGATGTGTTTATGTGGTATTTTCTAATGATGATGATAATAAAATAATATCTGAAAACTATAATATAGACCTGCATTTGCTATTTAAATATATCACAATATAAATAAAGTAAAAGAAGTAAGTTTTAGAAAATGCATTTAAGTGAAAGAAATGCAAGAGATTAAAGGTAAGAGAGAATCCCTGTATAGGTCCTAAGTGCCTACAGAGAGGTGCTAGAGTCTGAACAGCCCTGGGAGAATGCTCATCAGGGGTTAACCGTAGAAGACTTTGGGAGAGAAACTGCGAGGATGACCTGGAGATTTTCGTGTTTTCTTTGTATTGTGTATGTTTGAATATTTTAATGGTGAGGATGTATACATGTGTTATGTTATAATTAAAAAAATACAAAGAGGAAACAAAAGGCTTCACTATATACAAACACTTTGTATTGCCAGATCTTGAATATGTCCATCTTTTTATACTTTGGAAATAAAAAGAACATCCTTAATAAGGCAAGGTGAAATTCAGAGATAATGTGATGGCGGGTCAGAAGTTCAAAGTTAGCTGTTTTATGGCTCCAGCCAGAACTGTAGAGTCTATTGTTCATGCCAGATTACCTCCCTCTATGAGCTTGGCGTTTTTAACTTTCTGGATTTAGGCTTAGCTAGTCTTTATCTAGAATGCCCATATTACCTTTTATATTAGGTATTTTAAAAAAATTTTATTATCATTCAGTTACAATTGTCCTATCTTTCCCCCATTGCTCACCCCAACCCTGTCCACCCCACTCCCACAGTCAATCCCCCTCATTGTCCGTGACCACAAGTCCTCTGTCTCTTCCTCTCTGATAACACCTAACACTTTACATAAGAATAACTCATTCCATATTCTGAGTTGCTCAAGTATCTATTAAAGTTATCTATATGTAATTATTTTGCTTTATAGTCCCTAAGTACTTTAAAGTCGAGGATACTTGTGGGACATCTCTAAGTCCCCAGCTCTTTGCAATGTCTGGCACGTAAGTTCTCAGTGACTATTGTTAATATTGTATCTGATTATTGACTTCAGAAAGAGAGTGAAGACTTCCAGGGGAGTGTAGCATCTATGGTCTCTGCTAACAGTATTGCCTTGATATTTGTCTGTTACTTCCTAGTTTAGGAGTCTTGCATTGAATTATCAGATTCAGGTACCACCTCAGGCCAGGTAAATGGATATTATCGCTATTCACATTTTACTCATGAAGAAACAGACTTAGCATGTTGATTTTCCCACAGGTGCCTCCACCCCCACCAGCTCACCAGTGGTCCATTTAAATCCAAAACCATAATTAATTGGTGTAAACTCAAGAAAGAAATGACAGTTGTCTGGAACAATGTATTTCTGGGAGCTTAGACACAGCGACCCTCTGCAGAGGTGAAAGGAGGTGAGGTAGAGGCCCTCTATCACAGTCACTCTCCCCCTGATAGACTTCTTTTCATGCACAGCAGGAAAGGGCACCTTCACGCAAATGGCATGTTCACCCCTCCTCCCAACACCTCAGACAATTATATGCACAGCTGTACAGCCTCTGGCACTGAAACACATGCATACCAAAGAGGCTTGACCCAACTCTGTAGTTCCTTCTGATGATTTCAATGTGTTATGGGAACAGTAGTAATATCAACAATAATAAGTAGTGGTAGTAGCAGCAGTAGTAGTTGTTGTAGTTCCTTTCTGCACTCCCGCGATCAACACCTGAGGTTATGTGAGAAATGTGGGGGGCAAGAGAAAAAGCAGTGAGGGAAATGCTTCCTCAATGTTCATAATAGTTAACATTATTGAGCACTTATATGTAGTGTTTAAAGTGCAAAGCTTCATAAGACAGAGTTCAAGTTCATAAACTTAGCATTCAGACAGCATGGGTTTGAATATCGGCTCTAGCAACCACCATGGCTTTTGGACAAGTTGCTTATTTTTGCAGTGTCTGAGCTGCAAAGCTTAGATTATAACAGTGCTTGCTTTACAGGTTTGTTCAGTGTTGTTTGTGTCTGCCAACGTCCATGGTGTTGTGCCTTCCATGGTGGAAAGACTCATAACAATGCCTATTAGAAGTTACCAGCGAACAGCTCACAAAATTTTTGAGTATTTAACAGTTAGCTCTCATGATCTAGAATGAGACAACTCCAGGACACCCATGTTGTTATGATGATTAAATAAGTATCATAAACACATAGAAGAGTTTCAGGAATATAGTTTGCATTACATAAAATATTTGTTTTTGTTTGTTTTAATAAGATATCTACATGAACTCACTTTTCCTCAACATTATTCTATGAGATAGGTGTTATATTTGCCCAGTTTCAGGGGAGATGAATGAAGTAGAAGGCACTTCAGTGTCTGGCTGCAAAGGACAGAGTTGGGACTTGAGCAGCAGGACACACCCTGTTGTTCTCTTGCCTGGGTCATCAGGGATCATGTCCCATGGTGCCCTTAGTAACACACAGCAAAATGCCTATATCAGCTGTATGGCTTCTTTCATCCCAGGGATAGTTCTATTTGCTTTGAGATAAATTATTTATTACTGTATACCATGAGGAAGCTACACTATTATGTAGTCCCAAGAATGGGGAAGGAAATGATGACAACTTCTATTTCCTGAGTGTTTACTATGTACTTGACATTTTGTTAATTATTTGAAATGAATTATCTTATGCAGTAATCACAGCAATCCTCTAAGGAAGGATTATTATTGTACCGTTCTCAAGATGAGGAGACCAAAGCTCAGAGATGTTAAATAACTTGTTCAAGGGCCCTAGCAGAATAGCTCAGTAGAGTGTCCCAATATGCCTAGCTTGAAGGTTTGATCCCCAGCCAGGGTACATACAAGAAATCAACAAATTGATGTTCCTCTGTCTCTGTTTCTGTCTGTCTGTCTCACTCCCCCTCTCTCTCTAAATATCAGTAAATTTTTAAAAAAAAGTAACTGTTCAGGTCACAAAGTTGCTATTGAACATCAGCTCAGCTTGAATCCAAAATTTGTGGGTATAATGCAAACCATATACTTCACTACTTTCTCTTAAATTCAAGAAAAATTGTCAAGAAATGTAGGAATATATCAATGTCTTTAGAGATGAAAGTATTATAAAAAACTTTAAGGTTTATACTGAAACTTTTTATGTGGTATTCAAGTTATGTAGTATTAAGAGAAAATATTAAAGACCAATGTTGGGCCAAAGATCAGGGACTGGGAGAAAGTCATATATTCAGTGTGACTGCTACTTCATTAAAATATAATTATATCTTATCATTGAAGCCCCTTTACTTTACTTTACATAACTGTATAGCTCTGACTCTGGAGGTAAGCAGGGGCATGAATTTTGTGCCTCTCAGAGGAAGTCAAAATAAGACATATGTAAGGGTCAACTTCAGGCTACTCTGCATTCTGCTTGGCACTGCCATTGTATTGGAGAAAAAAGAATTAATTGGTTCATTTAGCCCTTGACTTAATTCAGCCTTTTAATGTGCACTTCAGCTCTCACCCAAATGAACAGAGACAGCGCGAGAAACAGAACACATTTAATGGGGCTCTCAAAAATGTGCGGTTGTTGCTCCTGCTTTGTTAATAGACCCAAATCATTTATTTCCTTCTGAAAAACTCCATTAACCAGAAAAAAATAGTTTCTTAACAAATGCATATCTTACCCCAAATGGAAAACCTGTCTCTTTCTCTCTGAGAGGCACAGAGGCATGGAGTCACATTCCCAGTGAACTCAGGGGCACACTCAGCAAGCCTGCCCCTGAGTTCTCCAGGGCCCACAACGCTGGCCCTTCCTTTTGCAGGTTAAGGGCTGAATGTCCTGAGTATGAAACAAGGAATCACAATAAACTGGAAGTGAAAGGAACCTTAGCTCAAATTAAGTCCCATCCTTCCATTTTAAAGATAGGAGAAGTAAGGTTTGAGAGGAGAGGTGATTAGCTCAGGATCTTGCAGGTGATCAACATTAAGGAACTTAAGCTCCCCTCTCCCAACTTTAAATAAAACCTCTCTCCTATACTACAATGCCTGCTTAATATAGGTTACTGATGTGGTCCCACAGACAGATCTTGTACACTTATCATCCAATCCTTTCCAAAAAATGCCTGTGCACCTACAGACAGTCACTGGGCCTCTACCTGTTTCCATAAAACTTTGTTTTCCTTACCTTTTAGAAAATACTCTGTACTTCTCTCTCTCTCCCTCTTTTGTAAATAATGATCATCTTTTGAGATTTGGCCTTGGAAAGACACCAAAGAAGCTGTTTTATTTTTGTTATTAAAAGCACCCAAATGTGAGTTGGTGGCTGGTTTGAATTTCTACTAATTCCCTTGCTCGTGATTCTTCCCGTACAACCATAAATGTTTAACTTGCCTGATGCCAATAATTTTCATCAGTTTAAAGACCTAATTTGATTCATCTCTTTTTAACAACAAAAACAACAGAAAGTCAATCTGATGAAATGTTTAGGGAGAGAAAGTAAAGGGGGTGTTTCTCCCCCAGGTAAAGTACCAAATAGTTTTAAGAAAAGGTGTTACCTAGTGGTACAAAAGAAGTAATTCATTATTGAAGAAGTGGCCTAGATATGTGTGCTCATCTCAAAAGCTCAGCATCACCAAGTGGCCTTTGTTAGAATCACAAGCTGGCACATTGTGTAAATCAAACATCACATCTTCTGGGCACAGACAGAGCAAGCCTCTGCCCTGGGGAACAGGTCCCGGTGTGGACGTGCATTTCACATCCTGGTTCCCCGGGAAATAAGTTGCCTATTTCATTTTGAACTTCCCAGTAGTGTGAGTTCAGCTTCCTCTGGACAGATTACATTTTCCCCCAAGCCTGTCCATTATTTGCAATAGGGACTCAGTATTAATATCACTGCTTGTCTATTAAACTCATCTCTTCATTTAATTGGGATGTGTATGCAAAACATCACAGTACTAATTCTGGTCCTTATCCTATGCCTTGAATAAGCTATACCCTGTAGGCATCCTTGTCTCCAGTGTTCCTATCTCTGTTTTAGGGCCAGATTAATCCTCTTATGTTATGGGGTAAGAACATCTTCCTGCTTCAAAATCTCTTGATTTCCCAATGACTACAGGATATAATCTAGGTTCTCTAACAAAGCAGTAAAGACAGCTAACAATTTGAATCAACCTCTTGACCAGCTTTATCCCCATCTATTTTCCATGAATGCTTTGTGCCATCTGAAACTTGTCTAGTTGAAAATCAGAGTCAGGATTAAAAGAATGTCTGACTAGTAGACATAGAATAGTCTCTCCCAATCTGATACAATAGTACCTATGAGATTTAGACAAAAATAAGAGAGCCTATTGACTGAGGGTTAAAAAAACAAAGTGGTGCTTGCTGAATATTAAGCTGACTACTCTCAAGATTTAAACAAAAATATTTAAAAATATGATTCAATTCTTTTTTTAAACACATTTTTTATTTTATTTTATTTATTTTTTATTCATTTATCTTTAGAGGGGAAGGGAAGGAGGGAGAGGAATATCAATGTGTGGTTGCCTCTCATGCATCCCCTGCTGGGAACTGGCCTGCAACCCAGGCATGTGCCCTGACTGGGAACCGAACCGCAATCCTTTGGTTTGCAGGCCCACACTCAATCCACTGAGCTACACCAGCCAGGGCAAAATATGATTCAATTCTAAACATTTTATGCACCCACAAAGGTTTAAAAAAATTCACAAATAAAAATGAAGAACTTATACGAAACAAAGTGCTGTGTACTGAATGTTTGGGCTCCCCCACCCCGGCCCCCGTTCCCACCGCCTCCACTGCCAGTCTAAATTCTTATGTTAAAGCCTGATTCCAAGTGTGGTAATATTTGAAGATAGGACCTTTGGGAGGTAAATGGGTTTGGATGAGACCATAGGGGGTTAAATCCTCATGAGGAATTAGTGTCCTTCCAAGGCAATGAAGAGCCCAGAGGTCTCTCTTTCTGCTGTGTGGGAGTACAGAAAGTTGGCCATCTGCAACCCAAAAGAGGGCTCTCACCAGAACCTGAGTACACTGATTCCCTGACCTTGAATTTTCAGCCTCCAGAAATATGTGCAATACATTTCTGTTGTTTATGTTAAAAAACTTGAAGTCAGGGGCCTGATTTCTTTTGCCAATTTTACCTCAAACTATGCAATCTTAGAGGAATTGCTTCTTCATTTTGTGCCTCCATTTCTCACATTTAAAAGAAAGGCGTTGGCCTTTATTAAATTATGTGGATTTTTTTTACTTTGTACAATTTCTCCCTAATTTCTTGGCAAGCTCCTGTCACAGGGGTTCTAACAGAAAACTGAAGCTGAGCTTGGGAAGTGGCAGAGGGGATTTTCAAAGCAGGGTGATGTATTAATCAAAGAAAAAAGGAGGAAACTTTTTTTTTTTTTTTTACAATAGTATGTTAAGAGAAGAGGAAAATGTCATGGGTGGTGACTCAAGCTGATGATTGTCACATATTCATGACACAGAACAAAAATGCCAATCCTGACATGGTGAGAACAATTAACTTCATTGTCACCATGAGTTTTTCAAATATTTATTCTATTTAAAGCTCCTGAGTGGGTTGTAGGAGGTATAGGCTTAACTCCATTTTACTTACTATTTGTAAGCTGATACATATGATTTCAAATTCATCTAAATAGGAATATATATTATACACACACACACACATATATATTCTAATGCACACACTATAAAGTTAAGTTTATTTCAACAAATTTTTATTGAATATCACTTACGGAATTCAATATTGTATATCAGACCATTATGAGACTAGGATTTTAATCTCAACACTACCAATTAGTACCATTATCTAAAAAAAGACCTTATTTTATTTTAAAAATAATATGTTTATCTTCTATAAAATGAGGAGACTAAATTAGATTATTCTTAAGGTTTTTTCCAGTTACAAACTCTTGCATGTGCCTATGTTCTCAGAACTTTACCCTAAACTGTGGAGAAAATAAACCAGTGTAATATGATTCCTACCTTTGAGAAAATTACATCTAATTGGGCAATAAATTGGATCCATATTTAACTCAGAATTAATTACTGAATGTTTATTATGTTCAATATACTAGGTTCAATGCAACTCAAAACAGAATAGGCTTAAATTTTTAGGTGCATTTTGCCAGCTAGGATTTCAGGACTAGCTTTGTAAAGAAGTTGAGATTCAGGATGGAATTTGTAGGATGGATGATAATAAACTGAGGGTTTTGTAAGAATATGTATCCAGATGATTAAACAACAGAGAAAAACTTTAAAAGAATAATATTTACCCATGTTATGCATATAAATGGAAATTTTGCAACAGATAGGGGTTACTTAAATCTAGAATGTGCATAAATTATGCACATTCACACACATTTCTCCATTCTGCTATTTTAATGAGGAGGAGAAAGAGAAAGCAGACAGACACAATGGGGTAATACGGTAGAAATAGCACCCAGATGTTCTCATTTCAAGTTCAAACACTGCAACTAACCATAAGGTCTCTGATCTTAGGCAAGTCTGTTTACATTTCTCAGTGTTGTAAAACTTGGAGCGGGTAGGTAGACTAGATGGGTTTAATGTCAATGCCAGCTCTATCGTTGCATATTGGCAGCATGAATTGAGTTAATGCTCACTCTGATCACTGTGCTAGCTCGTTTTCTGAGACAGAGAGCTACACAGCTTCTTTTAGAAGGAGATTCTGAACTGGTTTGGGAACTAAGGCATAGACATGAAATTTATACTACAAATGTTTATTTATTACCTGCACCCTCACTATATATTTTATCTCCATTTACGTAGTAACCACTTCTACCTTATTCTGAGCGTATTTTCAGTGCTTAGCACAGAGTAGATTGTAGACATCAATTTACCTTTTTACTTAAAGAATAAAGGAATGAATTTATGAAAACACAAATTAACCAGTAGTATACTTAGAGTTTGGCTATTTACTGCTACTGGTATATAACGACAGACCCAAATAAGTTCATATACACCCACTTTTCCATCTTGTCTAATTTCTTTGATGGAAAAAAGTTTTAATTGATAATCCACATTTAGATCATCATAGAAGACTCCAACTCTAAATTGTATAATGTGCAACACTTTGATGTTGCATTAATATTTTTGAAATATTGTTATCATTTTTTCTGTCTTGTTACACTGAAATGCACTGGGGCCATGCTGGTAATATGGGTAAGAGCAAGAGAGAAAAGTGAAGTGCCACTGCTGGAAGGGGCAGCATGAGAAGTGGAAAGGGTGGAAACCACAGTGTTGTATACCCACTTCTCTGAGTATCTTTCAACATCGTGAACCATCTTTTTTTTTTTTTTTTCTTTTGAGACTACAGATACCCATATATCTTGTGTCCTTACCTCCTTCAACCTCTTGGTAAAATGTTATATTTTCAAGAGGCCTTCCTCGTCCTTCTTACCTAAAATGGCAACTTGTTTTCTTTCTCTTTCCTTGTCCCCACAGCACTTACCTTTTAGAATATAAGTGAGTTACAAATGTACTTGGTTATTATCTGGCTCCTCCTACTAGATGTGAGCTTTATAAAGGGCCAGTTTTGTCTGTGTTTGTATCTGTATTCCCAGTCTGCAGTGCAATACCTTCCACACAGTGAGAGCTCAATGAACACCAAAACTTTCAAATATTCGCTGATGCACTCTTCACCCCTGCACACCACTGATCACCTTGGCAGCAGTGTTTTTACTCATGAATCTTGACTGTGGTCAGTTGATTGGCTCGTAGCAGGCATGTGCTCAAAAGTGGCCCAGATATTTATATTCATTATATAGTAGAGTGAGAAAAATAAATACTTAAAAAATTATCACACATACATACTTGTAAACTGTACTAAAGTGACATGAAATGAAAGCACAACAAAGTGTGAGAAAATAATGGTAGGGATGCAATTTCCATTGGGAAATCAGAGAGACCTTTTGGAAGTAGTAACTTTTGAGTGGAGTCCAGAAAGATAAGAGGACTCTGACTTGGAGCATTCTTCTTTTAATTCTACTTAATGACTCCTCAGAGTGTAGATTGCGGTGCATGAGATATTCTGTGTAAGCTTGAATCAAATTTTTCTCATCATACCGTGAACTTCTTCCTCAATACATTTAACGCACAGGGACATTTTTACTTGTGTTTGTATGTTACAAGCTTTGTAAGAGAACAAACTCTGTTCTTAGGGGTCTCCCAATTCCTGATTTTGGCTTCCCTTGAGCCATGATTGCATGTTTGCACTCAGGTTTTAGAATATGATTATGCATTCTTACAGTATAATTCCTGTTATTATTATTATTATTATACTTTTTTCATAAACTAGTCTATGCCATCAAGAGCTTGCCATGATCTGGCATTTTGTTCCACAACAATAAGTCTGACTTTAGTGTGCCACTGTGAGTAACATAGCTGTTCTGTGGCCTGTGCAGACAGACCAGGTTTCAAATTTATGTTCTACCATTTAATGGTTATATCACCTTTGGCCATTCTTTAAATCCCTCGGAGACTTGATTTCCCAATCTGTGATAGTGTGATAATATGCCAACCTCAAGGGACATTGTAAGATTAATTAGATCTTGTAAATAAGAATCTACGCTGTCTGAGCAAATATATGAGGCTCATAAAGGGATTAACGAGATAAGATAATGGTTAATGCATAATAAAAGAAAAGCAGAGGGACTGTTATTTGCAACATTCATGCAACAGAAAACAATTGGTAACTATTATGTTCTAAGTTCATGCCTATAGGTACAGTAGCACAGTCACAGTCAGGACACAAGCCTGTCACCAAGGTGAAAACCAGTTGACTCCACATGTGTTTATATGGAATTGCTGTGGCACCTGCAATGGAGGCACTGGCTTTTCTATTGTACTGACAAAAGGGGTTAAACTTTAAGGGCAAAAGCTGCTTCTTTTTTATTATTTTCCTTTCTCTTATAATTTCATTTTATTCTGTACTATTTTAAATAAGTATCAGAATGGTTAAACAGAGATAACAGATACCTAAACATTATCTCCAAAAATTTAATTTAAAGCAGGATGTACCTAGCAAATAGAAAAAGAAAAATGTGGCAGACTTGTCGAATGTCTTACAAGTATTCCTTATTGATCAGGTTGCTTCCACCTTTTTGTAAGAAGAAGAAGAATAAATTATTTTAAAATAGAATGACAGATGATCCAGTTTTTTGAGCAAGTTTTATAGCTTAACCAATTCACAGAAGTTAGATTAGCAAAGAGAGAAAAAATAAACAATAACAATAAGGACAAAAATGTGTTTACTTAATACATATTAAAAACAACCTTAACAAAAGGCACTAAGAACATAAAGGTCAAATAAGGGCCTTGAAACAAACCTATCAAGACTCAAGATCCTCAACTTAAGATTAACTAAAGATCCTAACCTGGGGCCTAGTTCAGTTGGTTGGGCATCATCCCACAGATTGAAAGGTCTCCAGTTCGATTCCCAGTCAGGGCACCTGCCTGGGTTGTGGGCCAGGTCCTCAGTTGGGTAGGGCATGTGTGAGAGGCAGCCAATCAATATTTCTTTCACACAGCAATGTTTCTCTCTCATTCTCCCTCCCTTCCCCTCTCTCTAGGGATAAATAAATGACATCTTTAAAAATAACAACAACTCAGGAACACAAAGTCAAAACAACATACTGAGATGTCTTCTGTCAGCCCACCCTCTTTATCAAGTGGTGAAACAAAGCTGGCTAATGTTTCAGCAAAATCGCCCTAGCATGGGGTTTATAAGGGAACAAAAAGTATAGTATTTTCTCCATATTGACAATTTGATCTCCAAGAGATGGGAGCTTGTTTCCAAAACAAAATTATTTTAAAAATCCCGAAAATAAAAACTTTAAAATAAAAATGTTTTCCATTCATTTAAGTTACTCTCTAGATTTTTACAGGCCCATCTTTTAAAATGGATCTTTTGTAAGCTCATTTTAGCAAGTCCTCTGCAGAGTTTTAACATGGAATGAGTCATATTTAATTGCCACTGTACAATGACTTTTTGAAGAATCTTGTCTAAACACAATCCTCAGACATAGAGATACTCATTTTTATATAAGAAGTGTTGCTTGCTAGCTCAAAAAGACATCAATGAAAAAAATTAGAAAATGCTCCAGTATAGTCACTCTTCCCACAAAACTGAAGCACTGGATTATAAGTGTTTATAGTGCTCACTTTCTAGTTTAAAAATTCCATAGACAATTATATACAAATATGTCCATTTTTTTTTAAATTACAAGCAATTCCCTAATACTATAAACTGCACTTTACTTCTATTCAAGATTTTCCAGCTGGGGTAATAAATGCTTTTGCCATGTCTTTTGCTGGTTAAAGGTATGGTGCTTTGTGAGTTGGGAAGGTCCAGACACTACATTTTGTACACTTTTGACAATGCTATTGGCAGGACAATATGTCCTTCAGATTCAGAGGCATGGACTTTGCAGCTCTCGTCCAAGTAACCATATATTATTTTAAGGATCAATTCATTTGCTGCAACTTCCCAATTGCTTAAATCCCTGACCAGACTATAAATGATTATAGACTATGATTCCCTTTTATTTTATTTATTTTTATTTTTTGCAAGCGAGGCCCCTCTAAGTTAAATAGGCACTTGGATATATTAACTTTTTCAAATATTGTTATGGGCTGACTACAGCCAACAATTATTTGTCAGTCTATGTGCTAGAAGCTGAATATACAAGCTGAATAAGACAAAGTATCTGTCTTTGATGACTCAGAGACATTTGCAGAAAAATGAAAAATGTAGTCACTTCTGGAATAGATATATAAGCAAAGCACTATGAGAACACTGAGGCAAAGATGGATCGGAAGAAGGACACCAACTGTGAGTCTCTCAACTGATCAAATGGCTCAGAAAAAAAGATTGATCTTTCATTTAAGCCAGATAGGCTCATAGAATTCACAATTCAGTAGGTTGGGGTGGGTAGAGAGCAAGAAAGAGAGAGAGGGAAGAATATGGGATTAAGAAGCATTGAAATAAAGAAGTACGTCTGGAACTCTATGGTATATGCATTGAAAAGAACTATGGGCATGGTTTTTGTTTCACAGGACCAAATAGTTTCCTAGCACATGTGTACTATCAAAAAAATTACAAGTCCAGACTCAGAAGGTCTGTGACTGAAACATGAATAAACATGTAAGACTCAACCAGCAGGTGACAAGCTGAGAAACAACACATTTCCAAAGGTGGTTAAATTCTTCAATGCCCATTTCTGATGTGGCCACAGGGTGAAACAGAGAAGGAACTCTGGAAAGCAGAGTCAATACTTCAATCAGACAATAACATTGGGGCCTAATCGGAGGACATCAGGGGCTTTCTCAGTGTCTGTCTAATGAGAGTTTAGGAATTCCTGACAGGTATTGGGCACCAGGCAGAGAATCACTCAAATCTGCCTTGGACCCTAACCCTCCTGCTTCTAGCTGGAGAAAGCTCTATGCTATTGAGAGTTTCTGAGATAAGACTGGATCCATTCAGATAATCCAGGATAAGTTCTTTATTTTAATATTTGCAAACTTAGTTACATCTGTGTAGTCTCTTTGACCATGAAACATGTGTTCGCAGGTTTCAGAGATTAGGTCTGGGACCTATTTGGTGAGTGGGAGGATAGAGGAGCTCAGAGTGGAGGAGTCCAGTCTACCACACCAATAACCCTGGACTTTGTGCTTGATGCCATATGTCTGGATGGGATTTTTCTATTGTCTCCCTTGCACTGAGAGAGGGATGGAGGGAGGCAGGGAGGGAGGGAAGGGGAGAGAGGGAGAGAGAGAGAGAGAGAGAGAGAGAGAGAGAGAGAGAGAGAGAGACTAATATGTTGCTATAGGCACGGTAAGCTGTATATTTGGTGACCAGAAAGGAAGACTATTTTTTATTAGATCTCCTCAATAACCACTTCTGACTTCCTGATCACATGGCACCTGAGTGATTGAGTAGAGACATTTAGTCAATTTTAGCAGAGACTCCTTTCTGACCCATAATGGAATGGGTTTAAGCCAGAGAATTTCAGATTTTTTAAAAAATTATTATCAAGTACATTGAATAACCTACCCGATTATGTCTGGTACGATAGGTGTAACACTATTATTTGTGAACAGAGGACTGCCATTCGGGTAATGGTGTAGTTTTCCCCACACACACACCTGAACTTTCTAAGCAATACACAGATTCTTTTAAAAAGGGGGGTACGAAGACAATTGGCTGTTCATAAGTACAAAGTTAAATATTAATTTCTACCTCACAACACACACTGGAAGCAATTTTATGTAAAAAGAGACTTACATTTGAAAGGCAAAATGGTAAGGTGTATGTAAGATAATACAGCAAACATGTTTAGACCTTGGGATTAGGCAATGATATCTCATTAAGAAACATTAATCTAAAGGAAAACTTGATTAATTTGATCATTACAATGAAGTTCTCACTATTAAAAAAAGAAATATAAAAAAGCTGCCATTGAGTAAAAATCAAGTAGTAAAATGACAGAAGACATTTGAAACACATATAATCAAAGAATAATACACAGATTATGATAAAATTTTTTTCAAATCAGTAGAAAAAATACTAGAATATAGATAATGAATTTAATGCTTTCCAAAAGAAGAAAATCTAAATAACTAATAAACTTATGAAAGACACTAATTTTGGGGGGAAATACCCAGGGGAGGGATTGTTTGGTCATATATATGGTAAGTCTATTCTTAATTTTTTGAGAAAATGCCATACTATTTTCCATACTCCTAACAGCAGTGAATGAGGGTTCCTTTTTCTCCACAATTTCTCCAACACTTGTTATTACTTTTCTTGTTGATAACAGCCGTTCTAACAAGTGTGAGGTGGTATCTCATTGTAGTTTTGATTTGCATTTACCTAATGGCTAGTAAAGTTGAGCATCTTTTCATATATCTGTCAGCCATTTGTGTGTCTTCTCTGGAGAAGTGTCTGTTCAAGTCCTGTACCCAATTTTAAAATTGGATTGTGGCCCTAGCTGGTGTGTCTCAGTGGATTGAGTGCCAGCCTGTGAATCAAAGGGTTGCTGGTTCAATTCCCAGTCTAGGGCACATGCCTGGCTTGCAGGCCAGGTCCCCAGTAGGGTGTGTGAAAGAGGCAACCACACATTGATGTTTCTCTCCTTCTCTTTCCCCTCCCTTCCCCTCTGTCTAAAAATAAATAAATAAAATCTGTTAAAAAATAGAACTGGATTGTGTTTGCTTGGTATTGAGCTGTATGAGCACTTTACCTCTATGACCATTGCAGCATTACTCACAAAGGCCAAGACATGGGAACAACCAAAGGGTCCTTCAATATGTGACTGGATGAAGACATGGTACACATATAAAGAGGGACACTGCTCAGCCATAAGAAAAGACAAAATACTGCCACACACTTGAAACCTATATAATCGTATTAACCAATGTCACCCCTATAAATTTAATTGATTAAAAACAAAAAAGAAATTCTAATCATTAACATTCAGCATAATACATACTAAACAAAAAGGATATATTTATCCTTTCATAAGATTGCCAAAAGTTAAAAAGTTTGACAATGGTAAGCACTGGCAAGGAGGTAAACCAAGAATAAATCGTATTCATTGGTGGTGGGAAGAAAAATCATATAGCCATTTTGTGATAGTGAATAAAAAGTGCTTAATATATACAAAAGTCACTAAATAAATGTTTGTGGTGTTGGTAATGGTGGTGGTGGTCATTCTTACGCCTTTCCTGACTCTCATGAGTAGCCCTAGTCTTATTCATTCATTCAATATTCACTTACGAATGTTCTACTCTGTGCCACATGCTAAACAAAAGATACACAGACGGGTGAAAATAGTTACAGTTCCTGTGCTCAAATGGCTTATTGTTTACTGGGATTTATAATTTGGTTCTTTTTGACCTCAAGTTTCCCCAACAAATTCAGATCATAAAAACATTTAATATCTATAATATTTTAAATACTTAATATGGGCTAGGAAAACAAAGGGGATGTTAACAAAAACAAAGATTGTGGAAGCGTAAAGGTTTAAGAATTTTTACTAGGTGCTTTCACATTCTTATTATGTTTTACTCTGAAATTTCAGGTAACCTCTTTCCATAAGAGTTCATTTCATACCCAGCAACCCTAGCAGTCAGAAATGAAATCAGAAAGGGGGAAATCTGTTAAATCGCTCCAAGAATTCTCTCCATTCTATACAAAATGCTACTGTTATTAGTCAGGGTGCAATATTTACCTTTCTAAGTACCTCATTTATCATCAGGTAATGACTTTTAACATCCTTAGAAGTTTAATGATGGGGGGAAAATAAAGCCCTAAAACTTTGAGATCACTTCTTCAATTTGCTCAAGGAGGCTGAGCTGAAAGGTTGAAAGTCACACAGCAGGCAACCAACTATGTGTAAACTCTCTATATTCTTTATATGTTAATTTTTGAAAAATTGTAGGAATTATCTCTGTGTCTTTCCTGAGATTTTTAAGATATTTTCCAGGCAAATAGAAGTTCCTGGTAATAGAATCAGGTAATAGATTGGTTCCTTAGCCATATATCTGACTGAGTTTTTAGATATTAACTTTAAGGCTCCATAGTCATATATGGTAACACAATTTTTAGTTGATTACTAATGTGCCATCTTAGAGGAGGGAAAATAACACTGGAAAACAGATTCCAATATCTATTCCTCAACAGCAGCAATTACAATAAAATACTCTCTAGAAATGAAATAGAAGTAGCACACTCCAAATAGGTAAGGTCTTAGTTATTTTGGCAATCTAACCAAGGTGGAAAATGAACATTTTCTTTAAAAGTTAGGGAGGAAAAATGACAAAGTACAAACTGACAACCATGCCTGACACTGCACAGTATTTGAATGAAATAAATATATCCTACGAAGTTAGCCTCACAACCTCGTCCTTTCCTGGTAAAATGTACCCAATCTGCATTCGTAAAATACACTAATTTCAGCTTCCTGTGGCACACAAGTAGGCTAGAGGCAGGTGGGTATGAAAAGTCAAGCCTGGAAATGTGTGATGACTTCTCATGAAGTTTAATTACTTTAAAACAAAATGTTTAATCGTGACCACCCCACAGTTCTGTGAAGTGTCTAGAATAATTTTGATTTCTCACTTGACCAAGCATAACAGCACAGAGATGGACAGACCCACATGTACACATAGAGACAGACAGTTCCCGACCTCGCCAAACTGACTAGCTATTTGGAGTAGATAGGCAGAAGAGCAGGGAGTTAAACGAATGATCTCAATAGCTAGGGAGCCTGCTTTCAAATCTGAGTCTTCACTTCCTAGCTATGAACATTAGTCAAGTCAGTTAACCTCTAGGCGCCTCAGGCACCTTTAAAGTGGGAAGAATACAAGTAATTATCTGCATGCCATTACAGTTGAATGATTTAACTTATTTAATGTTTTTAACACAGTCCAGGAAGTTTGAAGAATATAACTGTTATTATTATCAACAAATGCTCTTATGTAGGAGAGACCTGAAACAATTATTGGTATTATAATAAGGATAATTAAAGGTAGGCATTCTCATTTTTACTCCTCATATCTATTTTCACAAATATGCCTTATCTTTAGAGTCATGTTTTGAAAGATTTAAAAAATCAAGATTAAAATAATACAGTATTTCCTCATAACTCCTCTTGCCTTAGTCAACAACCTCAAGCACTACAACTTTTTAGAAGTTTTCCAGGCCAAGAAACTTAGTACTTATCTTATAGATCTGATTCTCTGGTGCCTATCCATGGAAACACAGTAAGGAATATAGCAGAGGAGAGAAGAAATCTGTTTGAACTTCTTTGGAGCATGAGAAAACTTGAGAAACTGGTGAGAAATGCACTCCAGCTTCAAAAACTCCAGGAGTTCAAACACATCTGGTTTTGCCATATTTTTATATGATTGTTAGTCATGGGTTGAACCAATAAAATTCCAGAGAGATTAAAAAGCTTTGCAACCAGATGCTTCAGCTTATTGCTTGCATGTCAGGATTGATGAAGTTACTAACTTTGAAGTGAGCTGGAGAGTTTGTAAGTGTTCCTTGGCACCCAGAGACAAAAACAAGGACAGTGTGAGCATTGCAATCTGTGTGAGCATTTGTGTGTGTATTTGGGGTGGTGGGAGAAAGTTCAATGTAATGTATCTATTACCTGCACAATGGTCTGCATCCTTAGGCTAGCTGACGATACAAATGTGTAGTTAAAGAAGGACCCACAGGAGAAAATGAGATTTCCTGAGGAACAGGACAAATACATGCTGAGAAAAGGTCAGTGTTCCCAGCTCATATATCATGCTGGTCTGCTCATGATTTTCCTCTTAAAATGTAAGTACTATGACCATTGGCTGAATATGGTTCAATTATAATTATTAACAGATCTTGTTTCCAAAATACCATCTACAAACCCTTACCATTTGTGTGTGTTACATAAATGAAATAGTATGAGAGAAGCCAATGAGAATATAAGCCAATGAGAAGACACAAGCAAGGAAAAGAAAAGAGGTTGTTCCAATCATGGCTTTGGGCTTGAGTTGAAGGCCTTTGAGGCCAGTGATGCGGCCTTGATTTGAGAATTCTGAGCAGAGTCTAAGGGGCCACAGTTGTCATTCACCAGAGGCTCTAACTCTGGTCAGGTGTCTCTCCAGGTCACCTACCAAAGAGTTGAAAAAGATGTAGCTCAGTGTTGGATAAGGGTGATAGTGGTGTGTTATCCAGTGTGTATCATTATTATAGGCTCTTTCTGAATATTTGATTAAATTATTCCCTCAACAATATTTTCCCCACCTATCTTTGCATTACTTGCTTGTTTCTTAATGTTGGTGATCATTTCTCTGTGGACCATACACATAATTTTTCTCTTAAACTGAATCATTAGATTAAATATTGTTACATTTTGGGGAGGATGGGGAATAAGGAGATATACTAAGTTTGATTATTTTCATAGTCATTGTTCTTATTTTGGTGACTTAAATCTAACTTTTGTCATTTTTTGTATTGAAATAACTTACAAACTGGAATGTTATTTTTATTCTGGGAGAAATTCTGATATGCATTCCTAAAGGTTCCCAGGGAGGTGGAAATAGATACATCGTAAAAAGAATCTGGAAGCTTTCTAAGAAAAGAGAAAACAATAGTGCACATTATTCTTTAACCAGGACAATTTTGTCCTCTCAGGGCAAAATCATCACTATTTGGAAACCTTTTTTGCTGTTGCAATTGGGAAAGTGCTACTGGCATGTAGTGGGTGGAGGCCGGTGATGCTACCCAACACCCCACAATGGATCTGTTTTGAGAACAGATCCTCAAAACAAAAGGTGATCCAGTACAGAATGCCTTGTGGTTGAAAAACTTAACTGTCACAGAAAGTTAAGAAAACCTGATGTAATGGTTTAGAATTTCTATGACACATAATAAACTGACTAAATAGCAATAAAAAGAGTTTTTGCTACTGTGGGCCAGTAGGTTTTTGAGCATTATACTCTGGATTCATGCAGTAGGGTATCCAACTTTAAATCTAGATAATCAATGACAAAGCATATCAACTCAGATCATACACCAGGAGATGGATGGATGCAAGACACCTGGAAATATTGAACTTTGGATCTTGGGCAGCCAAAAATGTCCCTTCCAATTTATAGCTAATGAGTCTGATAATATTGCTTAATTATGAGGACACAGAAGTGACAAACAGATATACAAACCATGGTTATGCTATAGTAACTCTAAATCCTCTTTGTCACAGTTACTTTTTCAGAATTCAAGAAAGGTCTGATATGGAGTTCAGATTCACAAATACATGGAGTTAGAAATAAAATATATTTGTGTGTATGTGCATGCATGATGGTCATTTCTTTACTGCCAGATAGTTAACAGGTAGGAAAGCCATTATTCAACTATTATAGATGGGAAATTAAACTTCAAATACCAAGGAAGGTAAAGTGTCTTCAAGTCATAGTAATGTGAAAACGGCTAACATTAGAACCTTCCCTAAAAACCAATTGGAACAAGAGAGAAGATAAATATAAAGAACTGTGGCACCTCAAAGATATATTGAGGTGGCTGTAGAAGTTGTAGGAAACCCGAAAACAAAGTTTGAGGAGGGCAACCTGCTACTGGGTCTACATGCATCTACCCAACAAGTCATTTTGGTCACTTAAGTACAACATGCCAACCCAATTATTATACAAACTGTGACATTATTTTATTGAAGAGCACCCAATAACTTGATTTCATATAGGCCAGACAACTATTTTAAATCTAATGTTTTTATAAAATGTTTAAAATTCTATTGTGTGATATGTACCCCATCAAAATAATGAAAACAATTAGTTTTCCTATTTTTGACATACTACCAAAACACTGAATGACTCAGAGCAAAAGGCATAGAAATCTGAAGTTTCTGTTTTCTTTCAAAGCTAAAAGTCTGCCTTTCAACTTTCTAATTTCAGTTGGGAATGATTAGTTAGGAAGATTGGAGGGGAAGACAAAATCTGATGGCTACTAGCTCATCACTCTTCACACTGAAAACTTATTAGCACCTTGTTCTGAGGAATAAAGGGCAGTCTAGAAGAAAGTGTCCATTTAACATTTTTTTAATGTGTCAGATGATATACAGTGGTTCTAAAATTGTGGTCTAGGCCAGCAGAATCAATCAATATCAACTCTGACCTTCTCAGAAATACACACTTGTGGGCACCACACACCTACTGAGTCAAGATCTTTGAGGGGCAGGACTCAGAGATCTGTGTGTTTAAGAGTCCCATATAACTATAAGGTATGTTGAAGTTTGTGAACCACTGTGATATGCAAATTTAAAAATGTCCTCTCATTTTCCCTAAAATTTACAGACTCAAAGGAAAATAAATATGAAGACACATTTCAGTGAAGCCACGTGCAGGATACAGTGCTCATATAAAGGGAAAATAAGCTATTTGTCTCAGGAAGTTAGAATAGTCTTCAAAAAAGAGACTATGCCTCAATTAAAACTTGGGAGAGTAGAAGTTTTCCAAAACGAACAAACAAACAAACAGCGAACACAGCATTGTTGACACAGAAAACTAGAATCAGACGATTCAACTCTAGATAGTAATCGGGCAGGGCATTTGTAGTGGTTTTACTGCAATGTGGATGTTTCAGATCTATAGGATACTTTGCTCCTGGCATGGTTTTCAGAAATTTTTAAATCTTTATCTTGTTTGAAGGAGATACTGGTGAATATCTAGAAAAAAGAAAAATATCAGGGAAGCCAGATCTGTGGGACAGGAGTATAACATAGTGGTTAAAGATTTCAGTCAGAGAAAGAACTGGACACAAAAGTTAATTTTTGTGTTTTGGGCTCTTAATACATGGGTATAATTAACACTCGTGTGTCCATAGACAAGTTGCTTTATTTCTATGGTTAGTTTTTCTGTATGTAAATAGAGATAATAGTACCTACACCATAGGGCTGTTGCCTCTTGGGATGATTAAAACATGCGAAGTATCTGCCACACTTCCTACCTCTTTTAATCTGTAAATTTCACTGCTGAGATTACATCAGGATAAACATATTTTAATAATTGTATCTGCTATACTTATCATGGAATATTTATTGGACTCAATGAGATCTATGGTGAAAAATGCTATTAAGTCAAAATATTATCACTGTGAACAGAAAGCATGCTGAGAATTTAATGCAAATAAAGTCTGTGTTCACGTACATATACATATGCACACACTTATACCCACACACATAATTAGTAACACCCTTGAAGAGAAAAAAAGATCTTCTCTTTACCTGACACACATTTTACAAACTGATTGACAGCTATTGTGTGTGTGTGTGTGTGCATGCACATAGCTCGATATTGCAGCAGATTGAATATTCATTTTGTTTCCCTGACAACCATTTAAGCATTGTCTAAGTATCTCATGGCTATGGATGATTGTACAATACACATTTCATCCCATGGTTGAAAGAATGAGCCTCCACTAGGCCAGATCAATGGATTAATTTGATTTGAGAAAAGAATTAATCACTGCTGGGGAAAGCATTAACAACTTAGTAATGTGCTGGGATATTTGAAGCTGATTTTAAAATGGAAAAATAAATTAAGAGACTAGAAAGAAACAATGAGGACAATCTGAGGTTGGTAATGGATTTGGCAAATACAACCATAAATTTGTCATTAGCCAATTGGGTCTGTCTTTAAATTCTATTTCATAATCCTGCTGTAGAAAAACTGCAGCCAGGTAAAAGTTAGTGCATTGGTATATTTAGCACAAGTATAGAGAAATTTAGCATGTTGAAATCTGCTGTCAACTTTAGCATTTCTTATCATTGTCAAATAAATATTGTCTCTAGTTTTAAAAACTGGCTGGATAATTTTGTGTCATAACAAGTATTTCATGAGAGCACATAACAAAAGTAAGCAAATCTCAGTCTTTGGGGCATAACTTTTGCATCTACAGCTCATAGAAATATGCTGTGTATTGAAAAGGGAGCTGTCTCTGAGCTTGGAAACTTGAGTCTGTCCCTGTTTGCTGATGACAAAGCCATCTCTATGCTACTGACAGCTCTCTTTTGGTGCTGATGATACCATTGTATCATTAGCCAAGTATAATATTGAATCCAGTTGCACTGCAGAAATTTAACCATTGGGCCTTGGAATACTGGATGAAGGTACCACTGGCTTGAAAAATATATGTTTAGAAATTACTCATCATGCAATGGCTAGCTCCTGATTCTTCACTACAATTTTAAAAAACAAATTACTAAAGCCTCCAAACGAACCACCATAGCATTTGGACAAAGTGGATCTCAGCTACTGTGTGTTCTTAGAATTGTTATATGACAAGGAAATCTCCTAGGAATATCTCCACTCTCTAGTGGGGATGGGAATGTACAGATGATGGCTATGGAAACAGGAAATTTTAGGATCAAAATTAGGCTAAGGGAGGGAGTGCATTGAAATCTTACTTAAAAATATTACATATACCTATAGCTAAAAATTATTGGGAAATGCTATAAATTATACCTGCTCCTATCTTGTTCTATCATGTAGGTACTATTATTATCCTACTATATAACTTAAGAAATGAATTTAGACAGGTGAAATAGTAGAGAAAAGTGATATGAAGAATAAAAACCACATGATCATGTCTATAGATGCAGAAAAGCATTTGATAAAATTCACACCCATTTATAATAAAAACTCTCAGCAAAGTGGGAATGGAGGGAACATACCTAAAAATAATAAAGGCCATATATGACAAACCCACTGCCAGCATCATACTCAATGAGAAAAACTCTAAGCCTTCCTGTTAAGATCAGGAACAAGACAGAGATATCCTCTTTCATCTCTCTTATTCAAGATGGTATTAAAGTCCTAGCCACAGCAATAAGACAAGAAGAAGAAATAAAAGGCATCCAAATTGAACAGGAAGTAGTAAAACTGGCATTATTTGCAGATGACATGATACTATATGTAGAGAATCCCAAAGATTCCACCAAGAAATACTTGAATTGATAAATGAATTCAGCAAAGCAGCAGGATAAAAAAATCAATATCCAGAAATTAGTTGCAATTTCATATGCCAATATTGAAGTAACAGAAAGGGAAATTAAGAAAACAATCGCATTCACAATTGCTATAAAATAATAAAATACCTAGGAATAAACTTAACTAAGGACATAAAACACCTGTACTCAGAAAATTATGACAATGAAGAAGAAATTGAAGAAGATACAAATAACTGGAAGCACATAAGATGCTCATGAATAGAAAGAATTAATGTCATTAAAATGTCCACATTACTCAAAGCAATCTATAGATTCAACACAATTCCTATCAAGATTCCAATTACATATGTCACAGAACCAGCACAAATATTTTAAAATTTATATGGAACCAAAAAAGGTCTTGCATAACAACAATGGTCCTGAGAAAGAAAACAAAGTTGGAATAATCACACTATGTAACATCAAATGACACTGTATGGCCACAGTAATCAAAACAGCATGGTACTGACACAAAAACAGACACATTGATCAATGGAACAGAATAGAAAGTCCTGAAATAAACCCAACCTTTATAATTAATTAATATTAGACAGAGAGCATCAATGGGCTAAACAAGCACATACAATGGGCTAAAGATAGTCTATTCAATGAAGGGTGTTGGGAAAATTGGACAGATACATGCATAAAAATGAAACTAGACCACCTTTTTACACCACACACAAGAAAAAAAAAATCAAAATGGATTAAAGATTTAAATGTTAGACCCCAAACCATAAAAATCCTAGAAGAAAACGTTCACAGGAAAATCTTGGACATAGCTCATAGCAATATCTTATCTGATGTATCTCCCCAAGGCATGGGAAACAAAAGAAAAAAAAATGAACAAATGAGAGTACATCAAATTAGAAAGTTTTTGCACAGCAAAGGGAAATATCTACAAAATAAAAAGACAACCCACAGAATGGGAGGACATATTTGTCAATACGTCTGATAAGGGGCTAGTATTCAGAATGTATAAAAAACTTACAAATCTCAACATCAAAAAAATAAACAACCCAATTAAAAATGAGCAAAGGGCCTGAAGACACTTCTCCAAAGATGTCATACAGATGGCCAATAGACATGTGAAAAAATGCTCAACATCACTAATCATCAGACAAATGCAAATTAAAACCACAATGAGCCCTAGCTGGTGTGGCTCAGTAGATTGAGTTCTGGCCTGAAAACCAAAGGGCCCTTGGTTGGATTCCCAGCCTAGGGCAGATGCCTGGGTTGCTGGCCAGGTCCCCAGTAGGGGGCGTATGAAAATAAACCACACATTGATATTTCCCTCTCTTTCTCCCTCCCTTCACCTCTCTAAAAATAAATAAATAAAATCTTTAAAAAAACACACAGTGAAATATTATCTCATACCTGTCAGAATCATCAATAAATCAACAAACAACATCCCTGGTTGGTGTAACTCAGTGGATTAAGTTTGGACTGTGAACCAAAAGGTTGCCATTTTGGTTCCCAGTCAAGGCACATGTCTGGGTTGTGGGCCAGGTCCCTAGTGGGAAGCATGCAAGAGCAACCACTCATTGATATTTATCTCCCTCTCTTTCTCCTTCCCTTCCCCCTCTCTAAAAATAAATAGATAAAAATTTAAAAACAAAATCAAAAATTAGACAAAAAATGCTGGTGAAGATGTAGAGGAAGGGAACACTTTTATATTGCTGATGGGAAAGCAGACTGATGCGGCCACTGAGGAAAGCAGTATGGTGATACCTCAAACAATTAAAAATTGATCTGCCTTGTGACACAGTGATCCAACTTCTGGGAATATATCCAAAGGAACCCAAAACACTAATTCAAAAGAATGTAAGCACCCCATTTCATTGCAGCACTATTTACAAGAAATGGAATAAGCCCAAGTATCCATCAGTAGATGAGTGGATAAAACAAGTCTGGCATATTTACACAATGGCATACTAATTGGCTATAAAAACAAAGAAACCTTTACTCTTTGCAACAATATGGATGGATCTGGAAAACATTATGCTAAGTGAAATAAGCCAGTCATAGTAAGATAAAAAAAATGAATTCACTCACATGTGGAATATAATCAACAAATTGAACTAACAAGCAAAATAGAGACAGACTCATAGGAGATCAGGATGACAGCTAAGGTGGGGGAGGTTAGGAGGTACAGGAATTGAGCAAAAAGAGAAAAAAAGAGAAAGGACTCATGGACATGGACAACAATGTGGTGATTGTGGCAGGGGGAGGGTATAAAGGGACTAAATGATAATGGAAAAACATACAATTAAAAAAAGAAAGAAAGAAATAGTAGAGCAGAGCCAGGATTCAAATTCATGTCTGGTGGGTACAAAGCTCAAATTGTTCTCAGTATGCTCTTCAAACAGGATACCATCTGGTAGAGACATCAAGAGTGTCCTAAAATTGGATTAACTCCAAACCATTGAAGAAATAGACTTCCTGTGCTTGATCTTTTCTTTCAGCTCTCACATTTTGATCTCTCTAGAGTCAGACCATTTCAATTAGTATATTCTCAACATTCCTCATTTTCTCTTTATCTTTTGTCACAAGGGATTGTTTTAATCAAATTAGAAATCCACTCCTACAGGTTTATTATATTTTTCTATAAACAATATGACTCTTTGAGTAATTTATTACCTACTAGAGTTCCACTGGGAACCTTTTAATAAATTCTGGAAATTCCCAAGGCAAAAGTAAGCCACAAGTGACAAATCCCCAAAAGTTAATAGAATCTTAAAAACAAACTATTACCACATTCTTTTGAGTATTTGTGTATTAATTAGGTGTATTTCCCCAAACTGGTAGCATTCTATAGACTAATCATAACATCTGTCCAACAATACTTCAGTACAGATGCTTTCTGTACTATGCTCAAAGTTTTTCTCAGAGGCAGGGGGAGGTTTCCACAGACACGGGTTTCTAATATATACTCATGTGGGCAACAGGTGTGTATTCTTGTCATTGCATGTTGATGCTTGAAACATTTTCTTTCTGACTCTGAGATGGAAGTTTAAGAGAACCATGGTTTATTATTTTTACTTGGGAAAAAATCAAGGCGTGTCAAGGAGAACTTCATTAATAACCAAACATTAATTGAAATAGAGAAAACTTTTTTTTTTATCTGTTTAGGGAGTTTCCATTAGAACTTTCAAGTTATAGCTGTCAAACTCAATTCATTCTGAACACATGTCAAAGGGATTAAGATTCAGAGACATTTAGAAAATTGAAAAACTACAGGAGTGAATTATGTCAAGCGGAAGTAAGAAAGGATATCCAAATATCCCCTAAGATGCTCTCAACGTTTAGATCTAGTGTTTGACAATCTCTTGAAAAATCCAGATGGAGTGAGGAGACTGTAATTGAAACTTCTTGAGCTTCAGAATCAGACTGACCTGTGTCAAACTTGAGCACTTCCACTGAGCAGCTGTTTGACTTTGGCTGACTTCATTTAACACAATGTGCGTTAGGTGCTTTGAGCTGGCTCTGACTCTGAGTGACCCTATGGATGAATGACGTCCACAATGCCCTGTCCTCAATAGTCCTGCTCAGCTCCTGTCAAATTTTATCTATGGCTTTTTTTTTATATATATATAATCAAACCATCTCATATTTGTTCTTTTTTTTCCCCTGCTGGCTTCTATTTTTCCATCATTGTTGTCTTTTTCAAAGATCCCTGCATTCTCATGATGTGCTCAAAGTAAGATGGCTTCAGTTTTGTCATTTTTGCCTCCAGTAATTTTTCAGGTTTAATTTGCTGTTGGACATACTTATTCACCTTCTGGTGGTCCAGGGTGTCCACAGAGCTCTCCTCCAACACCATGTTTAAAATGAATCAAGTGCTTTCCTATGAGCCTTCTTTGTTGTCCAACTTTCACATCCATAGTGAAATGATTACAGTAATTAGGGATATGAGGGTGGGGATGGTCTTAGCCTTGGTCTTTAATGACGCATCTTTGTTCTTGGTAATCCTTCCTAATTCTTCCATTGTTGTCCTCTGAGCCTCAGCTTTCTATTGATTTCTCAGTTGCAGTCTTCATTTGAATTGATGACTGAATTAAAGTAAAGTATTTGATGGTCAATGTCTTCATTGTCTATGTTAAAGTTTTGTATATCTACTGTAGTCATGACCCTTATCCTCCACATGTTCAAATGTAGTCCTGTGTTGGCACTTACTTCTTTTACTTTTATCAGAAGTCATTTCAAATCATTGCTACTCTCTGTGAGCAAGATAGTGTCACCTGCATATCTTAAGTTATTGATATTTCTTCCACCCATTTTCACTCCTCCTTCCTCTGAATTTAACCCAGTTTTTTGTATATGTTCTTTATATGGGTTAAAGTAATAGGGAGATAAAATGCACCTCTGTCTGACACATTTACATATAGGAAAGTATTCTGTGTCTCCACATTTTGTCCTGACAGTGGCTTCCTGCCACAACACAGGTTAAAATTACCTATCGGGACAATCAAGCACTGAGGAAAACTCAATTTTCTCAGAACAATGCATAGCTTCTTACAATAGACATGGTCAAATGTTCCCTGGAGTCTGCAAAACAGAGACTAGCCTGAAATTCTTTGGAGCTCCCAGTATCCCAGGGATGCTCGCAATTAGATCTCGAGTGTCTCTCCCTTTTCTGAATCCAGCTTGAACATCTGGCATTTTTCATTACAGATAAGGTAGAAGCCTTTGTTTTATCGCTTTACTTGAGTGGGAAATAAGATCAATGGTCCTATAGGTCCTGCACTCCTTGGCATCTGCTTTCTTAAAGATTGGGATATATATTTACCATTTCCAGTCTATAGAACACTGTTCTGTTGACCATATTTGTTGACAAACTCTTGCTAGGATTTTGACAGATTTAGTCTCTGTGGTTTGAAATAATTCTATTGGTACCCTATCTACTTACCTCTGGTGATTTATTTCTCCCCAATACTTTCAGTGAAGCTTTCACTTCACCTTCTAAAATTACAGCTTTTCCCTCATAGGGCTCTGTTTCAAAGGCATTGATCCTCACAGAGCTGTCTCTTATCTGTAATGCAGAGACAAGAGTACCCACCATACAGGAGCACTGTAAAAGTTAAATAATAAGACAATACAATTATTTATTTTCTTTCCTGCTAGTACTTCTGGTAGGCTGCAAGGTATGATAGGTGCTCAAAAGGAAATTTGAATTAACAATTATTTGCTACTATTATCCCTTCTTTCATTTCTTTTTTCCCCATCTCATTCTCTCCTAGTTTTCATCACTTTTATTTTTATTACATCAGATGTTGCAAAGTCTTAATATAAAACTTTAGGCTTTTTGAAATAAAAAATATTATATAAATGTAATAAACAATATGTGGTAATAATACCAAAGTGTTTTTTTTTTTTACCAGCAGCACCTTACCAGTTACACTTTCAATTAGAAAACCCACATATATAATTGTAATGTGTATTGCTTCCTTGGGTTGTTCATTCTTGAAAGCCCTTAAGTTCCATCTGGGCTAATTAAACTCTTGTATATTATCATGCTATATATATATATATATGTCTGTGTCTAGTGACGTACAGATTCAATTTTCAAATAAGAAAAGTGTACTTTATTACCCAGCAATAGCTGAGGTATCTTAGATATCATTATTTGCATACTCTTTGTTTCAAAATTATATTATATGAAACAGAGTTGGAGAAGTAAAAGCACATAAAATTTGCCTTTTTTCATTCTTACTATCTCTCCCAGCTTTCCCAACTTTTATTTTATATTAGTTTATATATGTGTAATACATATGCAGTGAAAACATCTGATAATACTTAAATGACAGAAATTTCTGGTGTGGATTTGAATGAGTCATTTCTTTTAATAAAATGTCCCAACTTCCTAATAAGGCTACTCATTAAAAGAGATAAGAATTCGATTCAGATACCCGTGGTTTTTCTGTGACATTTGTCACTTCCTTCTGGCACTTTCTTGGCAGGAATTGCAAAACAGTGACCCAAGGTTAGACGCACTCATGTGTTCCTTTCATTCTGTATCCATAGCACCCGTGATTAACTCTTCAAAAGACAAACTTGATTGTTTGAAAGGATTCATTAATTTTTTTCCTTGGGTTGTTTCAATTTCTAACTCCTTATTTACTCCTTTATTTGGGGGGAAGGGGGCAGATTGTAGTGATTGGTGTAGATGTTAAAGCAAACTTAGCGTCATTTATGTCTATGAAGATGACAGTCTTCCCAGGGCTATGATCATATTTGGGTCACAGGGATAATGTATGTATCAGAAAAAGGTATGGGGGAGGGGCAAATTAGGAGAGGTTTTTACTGGGAGGAACCGTAGCAGTTCCAGTTGACGGAACACATTCTCTCTTTTTTCAGAGTAACTGTTAATGGTTAGTATAATATTTGTATTTATTGTCCTTGTTGAATGCTGACCTTCAAATATTCAGTTGGACTGGCTTGCTGTTGGCAGCATTTTGTTTTTTTTTAAAGGCTCTTTGGAGGCCCAGTTAATTTCCATCGAGATTTCCTTTTGCCTCAAACATTCCATCTCACTTTACCTCCTACACTTGGTGCTCATTACAGCATGATTGATTCAAGGATGAAATATGGTAGCCCATAAAAGTATTTTTTATCCCCTAATAAACCTCCTCAACCCTTGATTCTGATTTTATATATAGTAAAATAATGCATTGAGAAAAGTGGCCTAGGAATGATCGGATTCTACCTGAGTGTTGCAGAATTATTTAACCTTCATTTAAAGAGAGACCGTTTTCCCCAATTAGACACATTCTCATCTACAGAAGTAGGTGAAAGGAGGTGCAGGTAAGATGTCTTATCAGACTGCTTGTCTCTTGATTCATGGATAGTTCCTTGGGGCTTTTCAAAATGTGACACTTCTTTGAAAGAAGAAGTTATGTCAAGTTCAATTGCTCTGGTTTTATTGAGCTCATGGCACCTATAAGTACACTATAAAAGTGTTATGGGCTGATAGGGCCAGCTACAAAAGCTATTACCTGGACCCAGAAGCTGGACATTCAGGTATGCTTAGAGGGAAGAAAACTTCAAAGACCCTCTTCCTGCCCATCCTTCCCAAATCTCCAAGCTTTCAGATGCAGAATCTCAGGAGAGGCTAAATGCCTTGTGGAAGAAAGAATTCACGCAGAGCCTGAGGCCACTGCTGGCAATTTTATGGTTTAAGTGACATAATATCCCTGTGTATAAGGGACCAGTCAAGGAACGCCTAGGCACCAAATTCCAATACCTGCATTAACATAACATTATTAGCATACTAAATGCTATTGCTAACTTGAGTCAGATGGGAGGCAGCCTGAATCTGCAAATCGTCTGCATGAATGTAGTACGCACATTGAATCAGCTTGAGACTGTTACCTGTGCCACTGAGTCTCATTTGCATGTTTGGCTTTGGGTCAATTCTGTCTGTACCCAGACAGGTCCTGAAGTCAAAGGACGAGGTACTGCGGAGTCCAGATTTCAGCCTCTCCCCGTTTCCTGAGGGACAGTTATTCTATACGTTTATTTTGTACTGCTATTCACGTGTTTACTTGTTTGACATTCATTCTAGTGCTGTTCTTCAATTTCTTAGCTTACGAGAGTGGAGAAGAGCTGCAGTGTTTTGTTTTTTTTTTTTCCTTTTCCTTAAGATATACTTTGAGCGCTAACTTCTGGGTGTGAATGAAAGGAAAAAAAAATAATGGGCCATTTATTATTTAGTAAGCCAAAGGTATTCAGGGGAGAATTCAGAGCTGCAGGAGGATTTTGAGAAGGGAGCAACAGCAGAGATCCCAGCAGGCACATTAAACATGAAAGAAGTTGCTGTGGCCACCAGAAAGCACCGAGATAGAGACATTTTCAGGCACAGAGGAAAAGCCCTTGACAATGCCTCGCAAATGGCATTGAGAGCCGAGCAGGGCACCATGGATCCCACGTCACATCCCACCTCTGCATCACTCTAATTCGCTTTGAATGTGGAGGTGGTTTAGTCATCAAGAACTCATGAAGGAATGAGTAGGGGGGATAAGTTTTTTCTTTTCTCATGTACCAAAAGCATATAAATTATTTCATGTATGCCTCGAGAAAGAGGGGAAAAAATCTTATACTTTTTATCCATTTTTCATACATGAAAACTAAGAAGTTAATTTACTTTTCCAAGCTTTTGCCTTGTTAGCAACAGAGATGGGGCTTTAATCCAGATGGAGTAATATTTTACTTTAGGCCCAAAATAGTAATAATCACCTCTCTTCTTTATTTGCTAATACCATAAACATAGACTTCCAGAGCACAGGCTCACCTGAGAAAGCCCATCAGGTTGAATTACACTGCTAGGCTCTGTTTCACTCATGCTCACTTCTAAGCTCCACAGCAGAACCTTGTCACATGTGGCTGGGACAGATATACAGTTAGAAAGGATTCATCAAACATGCAGGTGAGGGATATTTTTGCAGTTTTGTTTTTGTTTTTACAGTAGGATGAGAGAAAAAAAGAGAAAACGAATATTTGCACCAAGAATGGATGGTTTATAGAGTTTTTGAGATAAAGGTCATTCCTAGGGCAGTGTTCTAACTTAGGGACATTATATTTTGCTGGAATCAAAGGATACTAAATGGCAATTTATAATTGCATCAATGTGCATTTATAGTTTATGCCTCTATTTATAGGGAGTTATCACAAGGCTAAAATATCCACTCTGATCTTATAGCTGACATGTTGAAAATCAAAACACATCAGCTCTTGCCATGAATAATCTCTGCTTAAACAGTAAAGCAAATCACCTTTGATTAGTATGGCTGGCATTAATTTAGACATCACACTTCTGTCAGTGTTTAGCTGTACGAGACAGTTACAGAAGCATCAAGTATGTCACTTTAAATAAAATGAGGAATTCAGCTGTATCTTGAGTGTAAAACTAAATTAACTGAATCCAAAATAGACTTCTGATCTGTTGATTCCCCAGCTCACAAGTTGTTTGTAATATTCTAAACTTCTATTTATCTCTTTAAGGCTAGATTCCCTGTGAACAGGAAACATGAAAAAATCAGTTCTCACAACCTAAAATCTATCTAAACTACCTGATGCATATTCTGATGAATATAAAGTAACAGCTAATATTTGAAAGCACCTATTGTATGCTAGATGACCCATTAATTATGTCATTGACCTTAGGAGGTATTTGTCAAAGACCTACTATGTACAATGCTCTACTGGGAGATAAAAATAAGCTATTTGTCTTTAACACAACTGCAGTATGTGAACAATTTGCTCGGTGCTCCCAAAATATCTGAGATTGAGTGCCCCGGACTAGGCTAGAGGACCAAGATTTAGTCTTTGTCTTGCAGAACTTAGACCCGAGGAATGGAAAGCAAATGTCAATAAGTATCTCACCACAGCCACAAGATACTTGATTAAATAAAAGCAGGTATAAAGGCCTGTCAGAGCAGAGAACAAAGTCTTTGAAGAGCATGCAGACTTCCTAGGGAGCTAAGACAAAGAAAATAAAATAATGCAATGGGAAGGAGGAATCCAGGGTCAGACTATGGCAGCCCTCATAGTTTCTATGCATAGTTGGTTCGGTAGGGGATATTTTCAGGATAAAAGGAAACTTAAACTGTATAAATAATGTGAGTGTTTTAGTACCTCCCATACAATGTCTTATGTATACTGATTGTCATGAACTAATTTTATTATAAATCATTTTAGATTGAGGCAGTGAATTCAATAATATTTTGCTTTAAAGTATCCAAATTAGAAAAACAGAATGTTTTAAGAGACATGGAAGATTAATGAGGAAACATTAAAATTTTTAATAATAAAATAATACTTCTTAATGCTGACACATTAAAAATACACTTTGGCCCAGGCTGGTGTAGCTCAGTGGATTGAGCGCAGGCCTGCGAACCAAAAGATTGCAGTTCGATTCCCAGTTAGGGCACATGCCTGGGTTGCAGGCCAGTTCCCAGCAGGGGATGCATGAGAGGCAACCACACATTGGTAATTCTCTCCCTCTCTCCTTCCCTTCCCCTCTAAAGATAAATAAATAAAATCTTTAAAAATAAAAATAAAAACAAATAAAAATACACTTTGCTGTGATTCTACCACAAATCTTTCAGCGCTGGTATTCTTTCGAATGAACAAACAGACAGAATCAAATCCAAGAAGAAAAAAAAAACTACGTAATAATTATTTGGAGTAAAAGAAGACAGCAATAGTAAGAATAGCAGAGTATTTAATTTCAAAATATGTGAACACTGATTGTGACCTTCCAGAAATAACAAATAAGACTCAAAAAGTAACATCATAACCAAGTGAAAAGAGAATTGCAATGCTGATTCATATGACAAGATGAAATGGCCCTTTGATGAATTCTACTCTGTGTCACAGAGGATTGGAATTACATGAGCTCAGGGCTCAGCCTTCTATCCCCAAACCAAAGCTTCATGAACAAGAGACTTTATGTTATGTGATGAGGGATTCTCCAAGCAAACTGAAAGGAAGCTAAAATATGTTATTTCAGTACAGTTATAACAAAGAAGGATCAAGATTCATATGTGACTCTGAGGAAAGAGGAAAGACTGGATCAGCAACCTAATGTGAATTTGTATTTTATATTGTTCTGTAAAAGGCAAGACCAAAAAGAGCAGGAAAAGAATCAAGGTGGGGAATTAAGATGGAGAGACAGAAGAGATAAAAGGGAAGTAAGAAAACAATCAATAATCTTGTATAGGTAGGGTTATGAATATGTATGCAATGCATGGAATGACCACAGTGAGGTGTTTGAGCACCCCATTGCTTCAAACTTATAGAAGTTTTGAGGACATAAAACCCTGGCAGACAAAAATGTTAAAAACCAAGTCTTCTGTGCTCAGTTGCATCTCCCTCTGCCAGAAGAAGAGCACAGCTCTTGTTTATACACAGATAATGAATCTTCCTGGCAGAATAACCTTTTCTTCCTAAGGGAACAAGACAGGCCATTGACCTTCAGTTAAGAGTTATCTGCAAGGGCAAGGACAAATGAGTAATGTAGAGATGGCTAGGAGCTGAAGAGCTGGGAAAGGAGCATATAAATCTCCGTCTGAGACTTACATATTTGTGTTTCTCCATCATAGATAGATGCTTTTCTAAACAGTTTGTCGATAGCTGACTTTGGATCCCTGTTCAGTCCTTTTTTGATACTCTCAGATACAATAACCAACAGGACCAACCCACAAGGTGACCCCCTTTATCCATTCTGCTAACCTCAAACCACCCAAAAAGTAACTCTGTGATTTATGGCCCACCCTCTTGACTTTGTAACCAGGCAATACACAGAAAGTGGAGAATACAAGAGACACAGAGAAGGAAGAGACAGCGAAGGGAAGAGTGGGAATTGCAGAGGGAAGTAATGATGTACTAGATTTTGGCAATCTTTCTAAGCTCTCAAAAGGGTTTTGCTATTACTCAAAGTCAGAGGAGTATGCACTGCACAGGAAACTAGGATTTTGGTAAATGCAATTTTATATTGTATCTGTTATTTTTGTAATCTCTTCTCAGTCTTAATGGTCTCAATGATCACCTTAAGTCTTTGCGAGTTATCCAACTCTTGGCCTTAAGAGACTTAGTGGATTTTTTTTTTTTTGAGACCTAAAATGATTTTGTAGACATGAATAAAATCCACTACTATCTTTTAAAGAAAACAACCTCATACTTTTCTTCAGTGATATATTTCAAGGTCACCATCCATGTCAGGGGATTCTTTTATTTAATTCAAATATCTTATACTCCAAGACAGCCCTCCTCTGCATAGACATTTGGTGATTATCATTTGGACTTGCTTATTTGAAATTACCAACATGAAGTCTCAGAGTAACCCCCAGCCCCTGCTTTGTGGCATTTTGTGGTACAGAGGACTGCTTAGTCACTCAGTTTCTTCTGGTAGCTTCCTCATCTCTTCTGGGTACTAGTTCCTGTACCAGATACTTTCTTTCACATATATCACCTTTTCTAACGAGATGGCATAAATAAGAAGAATTGGAATTCAACATCAAAATCAAAATATCTGAATTTATATCCAACCTAACATCATAGAAGAGCAGAAGCTAGGGACTCAAAGACCTGTTTGGGAGTTTCAACAGGTGTATGTATAATCTCGGAGACAGTGCTTAATTGTTCTGAGGCTATGTTCTCTACAAATCAGATTCAAATCTATTTGAAATTTTCAATTGCTTAAGAGTTCTCTGATATTCTTACTAACATGAAGATTTCAGGGACCTATGCCCAGACATTTTGTCCACTTGACCTTAGGCAGGGCCCCGGAATGCAGGTCCTGAAGCACAGCCGAGTCCATGTGGGAGTTTCTCATCCCAAAGCACAAGAATTGTTCCTCATTCTGCTCTGATTTTTTTTCTTGTTGATTAACACAGTTCAAGGGCCTTCGTTTTTAAATTTCTGAATGATTTCACTGAGCACACTCACTTTTATAAATTCCTTCCCCATTCTCTTTATCATATACTTTCCTCCTAAAAAAAGGTAATACTTCTGCTCCTCTTATACACAATGACCCCTCCATTTTTATATTTATAATAAAGATTTGTTCCTAGCTCTGCAACTATCATTATTCCTTCAGAAGGGTCCTATTAATTACTCAGATTAAAAGAGCAGGGATGTATAAGGGATAGTGAGAGGGAGGAATTAGATAAATTCTATAAAGGCAAGAGTATTGACTTATGGCAAAATATTTGAGAAGGTATCAACTATTTAATGGAGAAACACATGAATAAAATTGGACATCTATTTTTCATATTACAGCTTGGTTCTATGTAGGTGCTTATCCTTTAGTTTAGTGAAAAGCAATACAAAAAAATTAAAGGAAAATGTTTCCCATAATTTTGTTAGTAAATCTTTCACTTGCATTTTGACATGTAATCTTAAGAATCTGTATGCAAATACATTCCAGTGACCTCAAGATCATTTATGGTTTGTTGAATGTGTAAAAATAAAAAAGAAATATAAGGTTTCCTAGAGGGCCTTTCATTTGAGTTATGACGCATCTTAATGTTCTGAATAATACAAGTATTAATAAGATGCAGATGCTTTTCATATATTGATACATATACTATGCATAGAGTTAACACAAATATATTGGGAAAAAACTAACCAGAGCTTTACCATACTGTAAATTCAAAAGATACTTAAAATCTGGAAAACATCTAAAACTTCCTGGGACTTTATTAAGCTTGCTAGTTAGATTAACTCAATCCCACGTACCATAAGATTCTGATATCCTGTGATTTATAACACAGATTAAGTGATTAGGATGATTTATCACCCTCTAACCAAACTCTGGAAACATTTTAAATAGATGTAATTTTGAAAGAGGTTTTATCTTCTAATTTCAATGTGACAGAGAGTGTTCATAATGTTTTGATGATGAGGTGGAGAAAAATTTTAACTTCAAAAAATGAATTCAGGAAATAGTGTAATTAAGCAAAACATATGGGATGATATAATATTATTGGCAGTCATCCTAGACATCAATTTTTAAGTTAAGTAAAAGTGAAAAGAAGTAAAAGAGCTCTGTTATAACATGAAAAAATAACTTTTTAAAAACTTAGACACTAATGAAATTTACAGCTCTGAGTAATAAAACCTGTTGCACCAATATCTTTATATCTTTATAAATATTAAACAAAATTTTAAATAAAATCTCCTTTGTCCCCTCTAAACCTTTTAGTTCAAGGACAACTGTTGACAAATGGGAACGTGAGGAAGTAATGGAAGGGTAAAATTCATGTTTCAGATCAGAAAGCTTCATTCATGAGGACAATGGGCTGGAGATGATCCCTGATCCTCCACACTATGAAGCGCAGGTGTGTCTGGCTGGACCAATGTCCGAATGACATCTGACAGCAGCAGGCTGAGAACAAGAAGCATGTGGACTGGGTGAGGAAAGGATAAGAGTTTGACATGTCAGATAAGACAAAGAATTTTTAAGAATTAAAATTAAAAATAAAATTTAAATGCTACTGTGGGCAAAATATAAGGATTCTATACATTTCTAGTGGAAAATAATATATTTTTTCCAGAAGATAATATTTTAATTTGTAGGAAGAGATTACTTATATCATTATTTTTTTCTTTTGGAAAATATAATGATGCAATAATTCAGATGTGTTCGTAGATATAATTGTGAGAATGATTATCAAAAGGCTGCTGATAATAGGAAAAATAGAAATAGCCTGAATTTCCAAAGAGATTATTTTTTGAGTAATTGTACTTTAATGCAATTATAGACCATGGATTGATTATAAGATGCTGTAGAAGCTTAATTTTCCTTTAGAAAGACATTTATGATATCTTGGTAAGTGGAGATAAAAAGATAGTTTAACAATATAAAGTGTATATTACAATTCTATATAAAAGAAAAAAATAATACTATGCATGAGAAAGTATTTAGAAGATTATAAGCCAAACTATGAATTCTCATTTTTATTATATTTATAGTACAGAGCACAAGCTAAAATAAAGTTACTTGCCTATTTGTCTATTACTTATTTCACCCGTTAGAATATAAGCTCTGTGAGTTCAGAGACTACGCTTGCTTGGGTTGCCACTGTACTCCAATGCCTGGTTCAGTAAATACTAAGCATTCAATAAAGCTTTGTTGTTGTATCACGTGAATGCTCACTAGACCTCTGTCGGACAAGTGAATAAAAATAACAGTATCATATCTAATAGTAAACAGTTATAGCTAGAATGATGGTTATGTTTGTGCTCTTATTTCTGATGGAGTCCCTCCTCTGGCTTATTACCCATAATAATGTATGTATCACAGGCCATGGAGAGAAGAGCGTCAGCCAAGCCGAGGACCAGCCGCGGAGGGCTTAACTGAACTTCGCCACGCAGACCAGCACTCAGCTGAAGGGAGATGACAAGCACCTGAGGATTTGGCCCCAGACATCACATACTACTATCAAATTTAATACATAAATAGCATTATAAAAATCAGGGAAAATTTAAAAATGGTTCGGTAATCAATCATCTCAACAAATCAACCACAATGCTGTCTTCATCTCTGTTGACATTGTGACTATTTCATTGATGCATAAAGTATCAATTCCTAAGCAAATTCACTCTCTGAACAATTGCTTCTAAACATTTATTGTTACAGATAACTCTCCAATTAGTATATTGGTTGAAAAATGTATTTTTCTTATTGAAATTACATCCTGATGTACAGCCCAAGGAATGACATTTCTGAAGGAGAACCATATACTAAATTAGAGGGTATTCAGAGACCAGTAGCCAGGAAGGGAAGGGGGTTAACAGAAACAAGCAACTATTTACAGTAGAAGTTACAAGGGTAATATCATATGCTAATGTCTATCTCTGTCAATCAATTTTTCACTGCTGATGAAAACTTCATGTCACAAAACTAATAGCTGGTGGACCTAGGGCATGGAGTCTATGAAACCACAAGAAAACACCCAGAAGGAGCATTTCATCTCTCCAAATGCACAGCACACTGACATGTGGAAGACAATTCAGACTTCTAAGAATATGTGGCTACTAAGGATAAAATTCAGACTCATGCCGGGAATCCCCCAAAACCTACTTAAACTTCATTGCAAGGAAAATATTAATAGCTAGAGATAATCTCCAGATGCACTGCCTCCAATTTTTCCACATTTTTACAGAGAACAGAAAAGGTACTGGGGTATCTCCCTCAGCAGGTCGAGAGGAAGCACCTGGAGAGAAAAATGAGATTTCCTGAGTGCCTTCTAATTGCCTTGGACATAGAAGAGCACCTGGCACGGAAGCCACACCGAGCACCTCAGGCGTGAGCAGAGGTTTCCCATCACTGGGTTGTTCCCGGAACATAGGCTGCAGCGTGGTCTAGGGCCAAGACTTTGAAACCCGAGTTAGAATAAAAGTTTCATGTTCTATAAATATTTCACAAATTGTCTAAATCCTTGTTTCCTCCCACCTTTGTGTTCCCAGAATTATTTTAAATTTGTATTTAAAGGGGGAGTGTGTGTGTAGCTACTCAGAGCAATTTTTAGACTTTATACTGTAGTTTATCTGACCATGCAATTTCACAGGTAAAATCCTTCAGTATCTCCTCGTTACTCTCTGGATAGAAGCCAATATCACTATCACTCGGAACGTGTGTCCTGCCTACCTCGGCGGTTCCAACTAGGCCATTCTTCCCCATCCCCAGCACTTGAACCTGTAGACATTCTGAATCTGCACAGCATGTTAGAGTGTTGCATGCTTTCTTGCCGTTACATGATTACTGGTGTAGCTTTAACTGCAAAGAGTAACCAGGCTTTCCCCATTTCTCAGGCAAACTCCTAAAACTTGGTTTGGATTCACTTTCTTCTAAAATCTTCACTGATGTCAAAATCTGGATTAGGAGCTCTGATAGGGTTTTATATGTCTGTCCAACTCTATAGTGGCTCAGATTTCTTATTTTCATTTTTTCTTAACCAAATGATAAATTCCAGGAGGATAGGTATGATGTCTATTTTTTTAAATTGAATACATTTGACATGTAACACTGTGTAAGTTTAAGGTGTGCAGCACATTACACTCATACATTTATATACTTATATAATTGCCGAAGCGTGAGTGGTTACATTTATTACATTACGTAATTATAGAACAATATTATTACTATATTTATTATACTGTGCATTATCTCTACGTCTTATTTACTACTTGGTACATGTTTGTACCATCAAACTCCATCAATCTTATCCCCTTCCTCCACCTCTTCTTCGTAGCCACCATTTTACTCTCTGCATTTTACAGGTTTAACTTTTTTATATTTCACATATAAGTGATATAATTTAGTCCCTGTCTTTCCCAGTCAGACTTATATCACTTAGCATAACGTGCTCAAGGTCCATCCATGGTATCACAAATGGGAAGATTACTTTTTAAATTTTATGCCTCCATTACTTAGCACAGAGTGCCCGCACGTAGCAAGTGCTCAATAAATATTTGTTAAATGAGCAACTGATCATTGCTTATTTTAAGGCATGGATCAATGAACTCCCAGAAGTCTGAGTCTGTATTTTCTCTTTCAGATGCATACTGTAGCACAGGAAACAATCCACATGGTGAGAAGGATTAGATCTATTTACTTAAAAAATTGTTGTTCTTGAAGTACTCCTCATATTCTGGCTTCAATATGAACTCAATATCCCTTTCCCTCTCCCTCACCCTCTCCCACTCTCTCCCTTTTCCTCCTTCCCCCAGAACACACACACACACACACACACACACACACACACACACACACACACACAGAGTAAGCTCTTATCTTACCACAAACATCTGTGTTTGCTTGGAAAACATGGCACAGACAGAGAATTTACCTGAATTGTTATATTGACAAAGCAGTCTGTCATCCTGTGTCTACTCCAAATTCCCTAATAGGCATGCAGGATGTGGCCCACAGAACCATGTGGCTGATTTGGGCTATCACTTACCTTCTGAGTACCTTTGGTAATTCTCTGTGTTGACTGAAGCAGTCAACATTTCATATTAGAGGTTCCAGTGGATGTATCATGTGTTGATTGCTTTCTCTGTCAATTCATTCTGGTTGCCCAGTAATGAAATAAAATGAAACTCCACAAATCAGTAGCTTATCAAATCTAAAACAAGACAGAATCCCATTTCTTCTCACTGTGGAATACTCCACATGGTGTGTTTTACCCTCTATAGCTGGATGTACACACACATTTTTTGGCAGGAAGAGACAGCATAATGCAACGGAAAGGGTGTAAAATATTCTTCAGTGTATGAGGAGTGCACGTGTCAATCTACAATCTGATAATTCATAAGGAACTATAGCCATTGTGTGTGGGTGTGTGTTTCTTGTTGGATTGGATATCTGCATCTGTCTGTATGGAATATGAATATATATATATATGAATGAAATATCACATTTCTTTAGAAATAAATAGCTCTATCTCTATGGCCTTCAAAAAGAAGAGGGTCTAAAGAAAACATAGAAAATGAAGGAGGTGGAGAGTGAAGAAAATTCATGTAACTAAAGAATAGATGATGGAGTTTTGGTGCCCACAGAACTCAGACTCTTGGGGTAAAACCTCAGACAGCCATTTGAGAAGAAGATACTGAACACTAATAAGGTTTGGTGTTCTTTTCTTATATTTAGTCCTGAAGGAGTTTACTTTCCAAGACTCCACTGGGAAACTGGATTTCACTATGTGTTTACACTAAGCCTCTTTTGCCTCTACTTGTCAACGTAATGAAGTGTGGTATTACATATACCATATGTTTGAAAAATATTTATTCTAGGTGTTTAAATAACTAACATTTTGTAGGATAGTTTGTATTTGTTGTTTTAAAAAATGACTTATTTAAGCCTTTTAACTATCCTGAAAATTTGGCCAGGCATATATATTTTATTTCCATTTTAGAGGAAGAAACTGAGACTACAGAGTTTATTAATGAAAAAAATTGAACTAGAACCTGTATCTCCTTACCCAGCTTAATATTCTAGGTATTAATTTTCCCAGAAGGTACATAGGTTCACTTGGATGATTGTCAAATTGGGAGCATAAAGCCTTCTTCACTTTATCAAAATAGATAACAAAATTTTGCTCATTTATTTATATGTATCTTTCACAGAACAATAATTAACCCAAGACCATTCCAAATGAGTCAGGAAGCTGATGTACACAGAAGGAAGAAATGAAAGAACTAACGTGCTTTTGAGGAACTATCGTGGTTTAAGTCCAGTATCAGGCAGGTCAAAGAGAAGGATGAGCCCGTCACAACAGCTGGTAGAAGGCAGGTAGTAAGAAGGCCAATTCCACCATACCACATCATCTGCATTCTGCTTACAATGGCCCTGACAGAAAGTATTTATGCAACTTCTTGCCTATTGTAGATAATTAACCTATTATTCTTTTGGATGAAATATTACCCTAGCCCAGACTGAGTTTTATAATGAAGTTGAACGTGGGTGTGACTTATAATTTGTACGGTCTTCTCAACGTATATCTTGACCAATATGCCTACATTTTCTTGTCCTCCTATAAAATGAGTGATTTACATTGTTTACTCTAGCTCTATATCCACATCATAGACTTTTATATAGGTCCTTGACCTGTGGTACACAGTGTAAGTTGAATAGTGATACCACATGTGTCTCCACAGTAGCTGATATCATAATTAGGCAGAGATTACAATGCTAATGTTGGACAAACTAAGTTATCTAGTTAAATATTTATACTTCAAGTTACTGGAAAGGTCACAAATATAACCTAGACAATAATCATCTTTGGTATGATTGTGAGGAATAGTAAGGAACATGTTTCAAAACTGTCATTTCTATAGGCTTTTTTAAAAAATAAAAGGAATACAGAATAAGATCATTTATTTTCTGAGTAGTGCTGATACATTAATCTCTATAAACAAATAAAAATCAACATAAAGACAAGGAGGACCATCACAATTGGACAATCAATGCTGGATTGTGGAATCACAGATCAATAGAAAAAAAAATCAAACAGAACAAAGACACGAACTACTCCAATTGTTTTGTTTTCCTGTTCTGTTTGAAAGAAGGCAGAGATGAGAGTCCAAGTTTCAAAATGGCCTTTTGTTTATACTACCAGAAACAAACCACTAATCAATTAGTTTCCTATATCTTAGAGGGAAGAGGATATTGAGGCTAATGAAGGTCAGTCTCCAGGGATGAAGAAAATGAAGTCCCAGAAGTACAGTGGTGCTCAAAATTGTACAGAATTGGTTCCCAGAAAGAAACTTCACACTCCCTATCTCAAAAATTCAAGAGTAGTGAAATTTTTTTTCCCACTGTACTGTGTGCATAGTTTCCTGTATCAGGCTAACAGATTTTTGCTATAATGGTCCTTGAGATTATTATGGCTACTTCCCACACTGAGTGTGACCAAGTGCCTTGTGTTGCTCAATTAGACTAATGCATATAGGACACAGAGACATTAAATCTGCTTGTGCATAGGGGCATTTTCATTTTTGTACGCTTGGAATCTCCTAGACTCAAGGGAATAAGCCGAAGCTAATCTGCCAGCTGATAAAAAAATTGAGGCAGAGATGTTCTTGTCACAGTCTCCCCTAGAATCCTAGCTGACCCACAAATGGTCTAAAATGCCTGAGTCCACCTGTGATGTGCAGTAGAGGCTTCGCTGAGCTCTGCCCACACATTCGTGAGTTAATGAAAGAGTTGGTATTTTAAGCCAGTAGATTTTGCGGTGATCTCTAAAATAGTATAAAATCTACAGATATAATCAGTGAATGACACCATCCAACCAGTTACAGACACCTTGACTCTTCACTTTCCCTCACCATTACCCTCCTCATTAAGCTAAGCAACCAGCCCATATTCTACTTCATAACTGATTTATTCTGACTCATAAATGTACTGCTCCTTTCCTCATAATTTCTCTGCCTCTATCCCAGCCCATGATACAATTATCTCTTGCCTGATTTTTTTTTTTTGTCACACAGTCTCCCATCTGGTAGTTCTCTCTCCACCCCTGTTAGCATCCAATTCATCTTCTACTCTATAGCCAAGAGTATGTCCTACAATTCCTATCTGACAATAACATCCCCTTGTTTAAAATTATTAATGGCCTTCCATTATCCTTAAAATACAAGTAAGACTATATCATGATGAGACAAATACACTGCTGTTTTTCTTTTTAGTACAGAATCTGCCTTCCAAAATTTAAATTACGGCATTTGGTCCTCCCAACTGGAGACGTCATCTTCCAAGATGCTCATGTGGCCAAGTTCTCAACGATGGAATGCATATAATTTCATGCCAGTTCCTTAATAGGAAATTGTGTGTTGTCTACTTCCTCTCTTTTTTCTGTGAGGGAAGCTAGATCTGTGGTGCAGGTGAGCTCACTTAGAGTATATGATCATGTAGACAGTACCCTAGGGAATAAGCGAGCCACAAGAGAAAAGGGCCTTGGGTCTCTGGATGACCTGGTAGAACGGAGCTGCCTATCCTCACTAGAACTCTTGCCTTTCTTGGTACAGTTACATGAAAGAGAAATAAGCTTCCATCTTATTTGAGATTCTGTATATGAGATCTGTTTTTAGGGTTTTTTAGTTTGTAGCCTAATTAATATACACCAGTTCCATGGATTGCTGGAGTATGGCTCTGTCACTGTCTCAGTCTCACTTTTTTCAAATCTCCTCTTCGCCCTCTGAAGCTGTAATTATCTGCTATTTATTTCCTGGAATATCTTCTAGCTTTTTACCTGAATCTTTCTGTCAGTCAATGCCTTTCCATTTTCTTTCTCCCTCTTCATCAGACTAAACGCTACTCAGTCTGAAGCCTAGGCCTAGACTGTAGTTCTTCCACAAAGCCTCCTCTTCTTTCCCCCAATTCTGGGCTATTTTTCCCTTCATGTGTGACTATTATAGTCTGACTCATTCTATTATAGCACAAAGCACTTTTTTTGCATTAGTTTGTCTTTGTCTAAATGATGCATTCTGCAATTGCAAAAAAACAATGTCTATTTCATTCACCATCATATCTCCAAATGACAGTATAATGCTTAGTAAATATTGGCATTATATACAGGGTCAAGCAGAAGTAACGCTTGCTTGAATGTAGTTGGTAGGGTAATAATTTGAGTGTAGTTGTATGGGTGTAATAATTTATAGTTTAACATTTTACTTACAATATCATATGGTGTGCTTGAGTGTGATATTGTTATGCTACAGAATTACATGCTTATGTATTGTAATAAAATATTTTGTAATAAAAAAGGGGTGTTATTTGTGCTAGACCCTGTATATTAACTGAATAAGCTAATGCAAAGTTTTTCTTATGAAGAAATACTGGAAGAAAATATAGTTAAAAACGAGTAGTAGTTATTTCTGGGTAGTGGGGCTATAAAAAATATTTTTACTTTGTTTATTTCAGTATTTTCACAAGAATCTAGGTTATGAATATGTTACATTTATAATCACATAACACAATATAACAAAGCACTTTTTCTAAAATATTATGAATTGGAACCAAATACTTCCAATTTTGATTTACATACAACCAGAGATATAAATGTTAACTATATAAAACATACTTCTGCCTATTAGTTAGGACAACAATTACATGCCCAGACTAGCAACAAGGAAATATGAAATACTATAATTGACACATTTGAAGTTCTGTCTCCAGACAGATGAAGACAATCAATGTGAGAGCTGATTTTCCCTCTTTCTAAGACAACTTTGTGTGTAACAAGAGGATGATGAACGTGGACTCCATATATTCCCTTGGGGCTTGTTTGCCAAAGTTTATTTGCCCTGCTTTCCAGTTAAGTTTTCATAAAAGCTTTCAGGATTAAGGTTGTTTTGCAACTGCCACTTTACTCTCTAGAGAAATTTTCAGAGAAACTTACGGTCTGGACTTAAAAAACATTTGCATAGGATTGAATTTTTTAATTTAAAGAATATAAGTTGCCCTATGTCTTCTAGCCTCTAAAACAAAGTTATAACTGTGAAGTTCATGTGGATTTGAGAAAGCAGAGCATCTGCTGAAAATACTTGCTCCTCACACATGGGGCCAAGCATGTAGCTCATGTTTGATTTATTTGTCAGAACAAGAAGATACTCTACTTTTCACCTTTTTGACCTTGACATAAGATGAACTGCTTGATTTGGTTCATGTGTATTCAGTTATGGATTTCTTACTGCTAAACTCATGGTTCAGGAAAGTAATGTTTCACAGCATGGAATCAAAGGAAATCTCCCTAAATCCATAAGTTTAGCAAGGACTGGTCATTCATTCTGATGAGTTGTTCTCATTTTCTATTGGAATGAGGACAAATGTAACAGACACATTAGACAGAGAAAAGATGAGGTAAGACACAAGCAGAAATTAATTTAATCTTTTGCTCTAGCTTTAACTATCAACATCATTCAAACCTACAGCAACAACATAAAATTAATAGCTCGACATACTTTTGTATTTGAAATATGGTTCTGCAATTTAAACCAATTCACACACAAATTCTATCAGTAAAAAGTATCCATTAGTGACTAAGAACAACTTAGTAACCAAAGAAAGGTAAACTCAGCGTAATTGTATCACTCATTCTATTGTTATAACTCAGTTGCAGAACATAAGAGGAATTGGCAAGGAGGATAAAAACATTGGGCATGTACATCTTAAATTATTAATTATCAACTTACTTCCAATCACTGGTTACATGTTCAGATAAATTGCAGGTGTGTGTAATAGTACATGCACTAATAGATAAAAGGAAGAATTATCCCATTCTACTTCCCATAATCTAATTTCCTGTGTTAAAACCTTATCATATTCTATCACCACATTGAAAAGAAATGTCATCAACCATATCTCAGTTTCTTATTGAAAGCTCTTTGATAAACTGACAATTTCTAATATAATAAATTGATTATTTCTGTGACATACATCAAAACCTGAGATCTTTTGTTTAATTTTCTCCCAAAACATCTTAAGTAAAATCAAACTAACATATAACAAAACAAAAACCTGCATTTTAGGTTTGGAAATGAGTTATTGAACATTTGGTTAAATTAGACATTTAGTGTTTAATTTTCCTCTATAAAAATCTTCTTCTGGAAATTTCCCTATGTTTAAACACTTCCAATATTAGGAAATCTACTATTTTTAGGAGCATTCCATTTTATTCTTGGCCAATTTTATTGTTCCTTTTTAGCAAGTTGTAAGGTTATTTGAATGCTATTTCACTTGAAACTTCTAAGGTGGGGAGATCTCCATAACTAAGCTATTGATACTATAATTTTCAGATAAGGATCCAGATTAAATTGTTTTACTAAAGACTAATGTTAATAAATGCAGAGCAAAGTCTAGAACTGCAGTGGCAAACTAAACTGTGGCATATGAGCAGCCTGTGTTTATATGCCAAAGAATAGCTTTCACATTAAATTGTTAGGAACAGATCAAAAGAAAAAATGTTTTAGTACACATGAAAATTCACGGCACTTAAACTTATGTTCATAAATCAGGTTGTATTGGACAACAGTCACATTGATTTCTTCACATTTTGCCTATGGCTCCTCTCACATTATGATAAGAGTTGAGTAGTTTAAAATATTTAATATTAGGTCTTTACAGAAAGACATGCTGAACCCTAGTCTAGAAAAATATCCACTAGAAACATAATGTAAGGTGCATATGTATATTAAAAATGTTATTAACCACATTAAAACTGCAGAAATAAGTAAAATTAATTTTAATAATTTATTTAGACCACAATGCCTGAAATATTATCTCAACATATAATCCATACAAAGATTATAATAGCAATATTTTACACTCTTTTTTTCCACATTAGGTCTTTAAAATTTAGTGTTTGTCTTATATTCGCAGTTCCTCTCCATTTAGACTAGCCATATTTCAGGTACTGAGTAATCACCTCTGACTCGCCACTGCCATATTGAGCACCGTCGGTGTAGATGATGAATCTTGTATTCAGTCAGATCTTCAGCTGCTAACAGCATGTTTACATTTAATCAAGTTCATGTTTTCTGCCCTATTCCTTTGTTTTCCCCCTTTCCTGCTGGGTAAAGTTCTGGGTCAAGGGTGGTGGACTAGCTTTGGGGGTCTTGGCTATCAGGATACAGAAATGAGGCACTTCCCAGTGTGGCTATTGTTCACGGTATTGGTGGCAAAATCCGGAAAGTACACTTGCTCATTTCTACCCATGTTAAAGTTCTAAATTCTGAACTGAATCCAGTCATCTAGGTGTTGTTTCTCCATTGCAGAAAAAAAAAATGTTACCTCTTTTACTCCAGAGATAATTTGGGTGTTAATGTAATCTAAGCCCAATTAGCTTTTTTGGCAGCTACAGCTCATCATTGATTCTTATTATACCCATGAGAAAGTATCACCTCTATATCTTTTTTAAAGTGTTGCAATTAAAGCCACATAAGCCTGTTTTACACTTAAGTAGGGCTTCTCCTTTTCTTTCTTACTTGTGTGATGTGATTCAGCTCTGCTCGCATTGAACACTGATGGTGGACAAATAGACCTATGTTCTCCTGCTACAAAAAACCAATGTCCCTATTCCAATTTTAAAGAGAAAAAAAGAATTATTAACTATATTGACTTGAGTTTATATTATTTTTGTTATATATTTTTTCTGAATTATTATTGCTAAAACACTATGATCATAAAAGATAAAAAACATATAGCAAAAATTGTTACTAGAACTCAGAAAAAGTACTCAGGCCTTCTTAGTTCAAGCATTGTTTTTTTATAAAAAAATATAGTTTTATAATTTTCTGTTGCTTCTTAATCCACATAAAAAAAAAAAAAAAACCCTCCACAATACTACAGTTTCAGGCAGCATCTTTGTTATTTTCTTTGGTTACTATTTCTTTAGGCAACAATGGTTCCATCTTTAATAGTAATGAACCTTCACTCACCGAACTACAAAGGAAATCTCATACCGTAAGGGGTCCCAAATCCAGCAGTCTGTGCCTACAAACTTCATTGATAACAGCTTGCAGATTGGCAGCTATCTTGTCACATGATATATTCAATGTTGGTATTTTGATCTTGAGAAAGTTCTTCCTTTCTTCTCCTTAATTTCATGTCCAGTTTTAAATAACTCAAGCATTTTGGGGATGTCACGGCCAATGGAATTTAGAGTAAGCTTTGGAAATCTTTTTTTCAGTTTCTTCCTTAAAGGATTAAGCTCGGGCATTATTTCTGGAACAGCTACATAAAAATCCGATTGAATTTCATCATCCAAATCTTCTGAATGAGATTAGTTCCTCCTGCAAACACAGCTTCATTTTCTTCTGCTATTTTAATCTCTGATGGATTCCCTGCAATACAGCAACTCCATTGATTTCTGAAACAAATGGGTCTGGCAACCTAAGAACACTGGCAAATGGCTCCACAATTTTCTGCTTCCCTAAGTGCCGTATCCAGTGTCAAATCAAGACAAATACCTTGTGCTGGATTCATAAAGTCCAGATTTTAAAAAAATAAGTAAATGAATAGCTTTCTCCAGTTCTTATATCCACCTTGGATATAAGCGTTTTAAAATAGACATCATCCTCAGGTTCGTCTTCTATAAAGGGATGTGACTTTATTTTTTTCTATCTCACCTTTGTTTTCATTTTATGCTTTTTCTTTGGTACCCTTTTTTTGTTTTATTTTCAGGCTTCCTAGCAGCCGCAAAATGTCTGTGGGGCACCTGAATGCATGCAGAACCAGGGTGAAGAGGTGTCTGATAAGCCATCTTGGAAAGGCTATGCCTTTGAAATATCAAGGCTCTACCGAGGCATCTTACGCCGCCACCGTGTTGATCATTCTAGATTGTCAAGCACTGGTTTTTGTGAACTTGTTCTTACAGGACTGTGATTTTACAGTATATTTAATTTGCACAGTAATGTTTAATGTAGAACATTTGTTCCCAGATTTTAAGACAGAACTAAACACACCAAACTGTATGTCATAAAAAAATTCATCTGGTTGTCTCAGATAACAGCACATTTCCAGGTGTTACAGTATCTAAGAATGTTGAAGATGCACTGTTCTAGAATATATACCCTTCTTTTTCAATATTATATTATTATCCATTTCCTTCCTGTTTTCACAATCAAAACCAGAGTACTATGAGGGTAGTGTAGCATCTATAACTTAAATATAAAAAGTATCCAAATCAGTTCTCATTTTTACCATCTCAAACCATAAGATAAAGCAAATGTTAACTGCTCCAGGGTCTAAAAAATAATAGTTTGATTATTACAATCATGGTTCTAAAACAATGGTTATATGTTACTTCTCAATAAACATTAAGTACTTTCATATTTCTCCAATATAGCACAGACTATGAGGAAATTCAGTGAAAATAAAAGCTGAAGATACTAATATTACAAGAGTAGCTAATATTTTTATGTGTTTACTACATGATATATGCTGTGCAAAGATTTCATTTATAACCTAACATCCACAGCAACCCTGTGAGATTACGCTCAATATTGTTCCCATTACTGAAGTAGAGTAACTTTATCAAGATGGAAATGTGTAAGAATACTGATTTCCTCAAATAAATGTGTTTTGGTTACCCATTGAGGAACAATTGATAAAAATTAAGTTTTGCAAGATAGTCTATTTACTTTTAAAGAATATTTTAGTGAAAATTCTAGCTTTCCTTCTAAACTTCTAACAAAAACAACTTTTACATATGCTGCATATTTTCCAAAATAAGTCATAATTTCATCTTGAAAAAATATCTCTGCAAGCCAGAATAGAAGTGATAACAATGGCACATCATAAACTGAGTTATCAACAGTGATTTTTTTCTGAGGAATAGAAATCACAAAAGGATGTCACACTCAGACTTGTATAATTTTATTGAGCACAGAATAATCAACTCCCCTGTTGAAATTTCTTCTTCCCTGGTTTTCCTTTTTTTTTTTTTTTTTGAATAAGATTTTCCTCTTTGCATTGACATGGACTCAAAAAATATCTAAAAATCTATCACTTCTTTTCTCCCTACATGGAATAATTATCGAATCTTTTAATAATCAAAAAATACATTTTCTCTTTTTTAAAAAAATTTACCTCCACCATCATAACACAAGCCCTCGTTTTGCCTTTCCTGTTGCGATTATCTATAAGGAGAGGTCCTTGACTTAGCTTTCTTTTTTCTCATTCGCCTTGGATATTTGTGCAAAATTATTTTTTTCTGCACAGTTATCAACCGTAGTTAAAAGCATTTTTTCTGCAGTCAGGTTACCAGTGCTCAAATTCTGGCTCCGCCATCAACTCGCTCTGATTCTGGGCTGGTCACTGAAACACTAGGCTGCAGGTTCCTTAATTTAACATGGGAATAATACTGCCTATGTCATTAGGTTCTTCTGAAGACCATATAAAATAGATTATGCACAGCGCTTAAAGTAGTGCCCATAACAAAAATTATTAGCTATCTTCAAGAAGAAAGGCTCAAGGGGTTTTAAGTTTCTAAACCTGGCATTTAGGACCCCCCATAACTGGTTCTAATCCATTTTTGTAATCCCATCTTTTCATGATTCTAACTCAACTCAATGTCTATTCAGCCAGAACACCTCTATACAATAAAGGGGATTAAAAAGCCAGGCATTGTACTTGCCTCTAAGGAACTTGAAATCTGGTAAGACTAATGGAATTATAAGTAAATTACCATATTAGAGCACGTTGGTGCCAAGCTGTGATCCATAGCAGAAGTGACGGGTTCTTTCGAAAAAGTATATTGGGGAGAAGCAGAGAAAGCTGCATGGAGAAGGCAATATTTGGACTAAGTCTCCTCATAAATGAGGACTTCACCAGACCAGGACATTCAGGGAAAGGAGCATAGGACACACAGCGCCCACCCACACTGTACCTAGTCACATAGGGCTGTATTACATATTTGCTGAGTCTTTCCTTCAAGTCTTCTTTTTATCCTCTCTGCTTAGAATTCTCATTTTCCCCTCATCTTCAGCATTTATAAATCTTCTTCATCTCCCAAGATTCACTTAGCACATGATTTTTGCCCCAGGAAGCCTTGATTTCACTCAATGGAAATATTTTTCACTTCCCATTGCCATGTCATGTTAATTAAATCTTCCTGTAGTGTTTCATATATTCTCCATTCAAAAATAATATTTATAGACTATAAATATCTTAAAATCAAGAGCTAGCTAAGATTTATCTTTGTATCTCTTATAACCCTGGACAATCTCTATTAAATACTCAGAAGCCATTTGTGGGATTAAATGAATGTTATTTTAAAGCCAGAAGGACTCATGATGGAAAAGTGACTATTCAAGTCACTGATCCTGACTATAAGTTCCCTGAGGAGAGGAATTATATTAGCCTTATTCATCATTATAGTCTTGCTACAATATGCCCCAAATACCTTTGAATCCATATCAGATCATAGCAGTGGCAGAAGTATTGACCAAATCCAGTCTCAAATCTAAGAATCATATACACTTCTCACCATATTGTGTTAAATTTCTGTACTCTATGAATATTGGATCTAAATTTATTCATTCACTTGACTTTTATAGATGATTATGTACCAACATTTTATATAGTATATGTCTATTGTTTTATGGCTAAAAATAATGAAAGGGTAATAGCACTTAAAATATTCTCTATTTAAGTTTGTGGAAATTCTAGACTTACATAATTAGGTGAATTTTTTTTAATCATGTAAAAGAAAGGAAGCACAATCACAGGGGACCAGAGGATTGTCATTTACATGAGTAACTTCTGCAGAGAAGGCCAGAATGTGAAATTATAGATTTTGTGGAACCTAATAGATGGCTAAAAAAATAACTCAGCAGTTTTGTTTATTTGAATAGTGTGCCCAAATCTACTTTCATTAGCTAGAGTGCTGCAGGACCATCAGTTCAGGGAGAGAATCATTTCCAGTAGCTTACAGAGATAATGATAAGCCATCTTAAAGTCTGGATTTATTAGAAATGACTGAAATGCATTATAGAGCAGCAGTAACTGTAATGGTTGGTTTACCAACCAGTGGGGTGGAATTAAAAATGCATTAAAATTTATACAAAAGAAAGCAAATAGCAGTGAGTCACTATTGGTTTTGACATAGTTAAATGAAATTTTATTTCACTTTGGGCAGATACTAAAATAAAACCTGTGAAAGTAGAAGAAACATTCCCTTTTGGAACCTGAGCAATGTGAAAATCTATTATTAATGAAATGGGCAACTTCTTTTGTATGCATGGGAGTGGTGTATTCATTAAAGCATGTGGGTACGCATACACGTATGCACACAGGATAAAGGAGGGATCTTGTCTTACAATGGATAGTAATAGCATGGATTCTTTTTTTAGCTAAGGTTTGATCAAGCAGAGCATACAAAATTAGACAGTGAAACGTAACCCAAGGAGGAGAGGAAGACACAGTTTCAAGACATTCTTTGAAACCTGGCCATGAAGATTTCAGATTACTGGTCTTCCTATCAATGTATTTCATCTATCTACTCATGTACTTGAAAATGTTTACTGAATGAGAAATCTAAAAATCATTGTCCTCATGCATTTAATGGCTTGGCATATGTTAAATAATTTCATGACTAATATCACAGATGCTATAAGGAATTCAGTTTAAAAGCACAGGATGCTGTCAGCAGGCCCAGCTTCATACGCACAGGATCTGAGAAGTCTCATGAAAACTCATTCTCAGCAAGGCCTCCGTCTTCCTTTAATGCTCTCCCATTACTGTCTTGAAGTTCTTGATAATTTTGTTTGAAACTGTGAGTTATAATTAAGTGCAATATAATGGACCATGTGCAAGAGCCACAAGATAGCACTATATGAGTGTACAATTCTTCATTGCCCCAGTTCTGGTGGCCTCATGATAGGTGGGAGTTCAGTGATACTTAGGGATTATAAGTATGTTACATCTAAGACTGAGTAAGCAAGCATGCTGACAGCCCCTAGAGGCAACACTTTCTTTTCTACCCAGAACTTTCAATGCAAAATGAGGCTAAAGATACTAAAATAAACCTGAGCAACCAAGAAAGCCAGCATATCCTTTCTTACTCCTGTACTTCTCTGTATTATCCAATCACCTGTGCTAAATATGACTTTGAAGCTGAAGATAAGGTAACCCAAAGTCCCTTTTCCTTTCAGTCCTTCTTTATCCATCACTAAGCTGAAAGTACAGACCATGGTGGAATGTGTACTGATGAAGAACTGAAATAAAAGCATCTAAATTTGTCTTTTTGTAACAGTTCTACTGTTCTGGCAAGAAGGAAATGCCCGTGCATGTAAGAGCTACAAAAAAGAATCACATAATTTCTATTTTTGTCTACATGCTAAACTCAAGTTTGGAATTAAACCTGGAGATTCATGTTATAAAGATAATTATTAAAATGTAATAAACTTTCATTCTATAACATATAATTAATGCTAATAATTAAAACATAAAAAGTTATTTACTTAGAATATTAAATAATTAATAAAAACACCCACAAGTCAAGAGAGGCAGAAAAAGAAGGTAAAATCTTTATAATTTAGTACCTTTAATGATGCTTTTGTTTTGATTTTTGAATAAGCGTTCCACAATTTGATTTTGTGCTGGATTCTTCAAATCATGTAAATGTACCTGCTGTAAGATTTTTTTAAGAAGATCTGATTGAGCTTGGGTAGTTAGGTGAGGACTTCTTGCCAATTGATAATTAAAGACACAGAAAAAATAAGAATGAATGAAGCAGAAAATAAAGGCAGTAGGCAGGGTAGGTGGGGGATGGGTGGGCTGGATATTCAGTCACAGGGTCAGTTACAAAGACACTGAAGAAAGGAGCTTGGGGTGTTTGTGGAACAGAAATGAAGCATGA